>CM062809.1:1156678039-1157005773 GCA_031772625.1 Pinus tabuliformis | reverse complement strand
GTCGCAGGGAGTGGTAAGCAGTTTACATCGCACCGCTTCTCGCTGTTGGGCAGTATTTCATGATTCGAACGCGATGTACCTTAGGGCCCGACGCATCGCTGGTCAAAACCGCCCATATTGCACGCTCCTGTGGTGTTAAGGGTCGAACAGCAAGGGACGTGATAAGCGTCGGATCTGGGCGAGGGAAGATGTAACGGTTATCGCGGGGTATTATTATTGTTGTGGGGTCGAATATGGAGGTGGGTTCAGGTTAAGGTTCAGACAACGTGGGTCGTGACAAGCGTCGGATCTGGGCGAGGTTGATCTGACGATCATAACTCATTGCAAAAGGAGGGGTGTTAACTACGCTGGGAGTGGTAAGCGGTTTTCATAGCACCGCTCTTGGCTGTTGTCTTCTAGGAAACGGATGCGATGCCACTTAGTGGCTGACGCGTGGCAGGATAAAACCGCCCATATCCCACGTTCTTGGGTGTTATGTTGAAATTTGGTACCGGAGGACAGGTGGTTACCTAAGGCTTTGATCTTTGGCCTAGGGAAAAGTGTCCAAAAGAATTTAATTTTTTCTCATAAAGTGACTTTATAATTTTTATAAAGTAAAATCTAATTTAAAAGTGACTTTAAGTAATAAAGTTACTAAAATCTAATTTTAAAGCGACTTTTATAAAGTCAATGAAAAATTAGAAAGGAAAAGTGACTTTGGAAATAAATGACTAAGTGGGTCTTTATTAAAGTGGGGTGAATTAAAAAATAGAAAGTAAGATTTAAATGTGCATTTAATCTCAGCCCTAGATCTCAATCTATTTCAGCCCTTGGATTTAGGGATCACCCAAAAGTCACTTAGGGTTGGATTAAGGGAGGAAAAGGAGGAAAAGATCATTCATTCTTTTATGAGCAGATTGAGAGAGAGAGAGCAAGGGAGATTTCTGGACAGAGAGGAGAAGGAGGCAGCAGCTTGGCATACATACCAAGGCAGCAGTTAAGCAAATCCGTACAGCTGAATGAACAAACAGTAAAAGGCAGATTTTTGCACAGAAATCGAGGCAGCTGATTTTCTGCACAAAAATCGAGGTATGTACAGTCCGTCCGTACCGTCCATACATCATGTCTGTACAGTCCGTACAGCCGTTCATACCGTCCGTACAGCCGTCGTACACCATTGTGTTGTTGTTTGGAAATTTCCAGTGGGCTGTG
Source organism: Pinus tabuliformis (assembly GCA_031772625.1). Classification (NCBI taxonomy): domain Eukaryota; kingdom Viridiplantae; phylum Streptophyta; class Pinopsida; order Pinales; family Pinaceae; genus Pinus; species Pinus tabuliformis. The sequence goes on along the minus strand of CM062809.1, from coordinate 1,157,004,582 downwards.
ATGCTTAGAAATCGAGATAAGTTGTAAATTTGCTTGTTGATTTTTGCTTATTTTTGCTGAATATTTCTCACTGTAAAAGGCATTTTCCAGAAATAAAGAAGAGCTCTCAAACTGGTTTTCCCCAAGAGTTGTAAGGGGTTTTTCCAGGGTCACATTGACCAAAAATCACTGTGTCTAAATGTTTTAAATGGTTGTTTGTACCTGCTGATTTTTATTTCTGCATTTTCCAGCATTCTCTAAAATTTCTAGAATTTGTGTTTTCAACAAAAAAAAAAAAAAAAAATCAGTTGTTGAATGTATGGTTATGGGAAAGGGCATTTAACTACATGCAAGAAATAAGGTGAAACTGAAAACCGGGGTGGGAAACAGAAATTTTTACATGGTATCAGAGCTTGAGCGCTGAAGTGCAGTTTGGGACAGCAAGGAAAAAAATTACAGTCTGCTGATTTTTCACTCAGAAAATTCCAGCAAGCTGATTTTTTCACAAACAGCAGTTTTATCTTTACTACAGCAGTGCTATTTTTCAGTTTTAGGACAGCAGGATGTCATTGGGATTGAGGGTGGAGGATACGCTGGATGGGCATACAAATTACAGCGTTTGGAAGGAGAGAATGCAGAGTATCTTTGAGGAGGCAGAAGAATGGGATATCATGGTGCATAAATCACAGAACCCTGTTGTTGTGCCTACTGATGCTACTCAGTTGACTGCTTATAATAAAAAGAACAACAAGGGTAAGACACTGATTCTAGACGGAATCAAAGACCATTGCATTCCTCATGTGAGAGGAAAGAGCAATGCCCATGAGATGTGGACAACATTGTCCAATCTCTACCAGAGTACCAATGAGAACCGGAAAATGGTCCTGAAGGAGAAGCTGAAGAACATTAAGATGGGTAATGATAGTGCAACTGGATATCTCACAAAGATTACTAATGTGAGAGATGAGTTGGCAGCAATTGAAGAGGCCATTCAACCCACTGAGTTGGTGCGGATTGCAGTGAATGGCCTCCCCCGTTCATGGATGAACTTTGCTGATGGGGTTTGTGCACGTGAGACCCTTCCCAAATGGGAGAGGTTTTGGGATGATTGCATTCAAACAGAGTTCAGAAAAGGTCAGCTTGGGGCAGCCAAGCCAGTTGAGCAGGATGAGGATGTAGCACTGTCGGCAGGAGGCAAGAAACGCAATGGGAAGAAGCAGGCTTCCACAAGCAATGGTGGGGGCAAAGGCAAAGGTAAAGGTAAAACGGGTGACACACAGAAGGACTATTCCAAGGTGAAGTGTTGGAATTGTCAAAAGATGGGACACTATGCAGTTGTGTGTCCAGAGAAGAAAAAGAAGAAGGGGAAGAACCAGAACGTGGCAGCTTCAGCAGAGGTTGAGGACTTTGCAGTTCGTTTTGACCGAGAGTTTCGGTTCACTGCGTATGAGTCCTCTAGTGCAGGATCACCTGCCACACAGGTTCAGAGGGAGCATGCTTTTCCCTCGATTAGCGGAGCATCTTCGAGTATCTGGTATGTCGACAGTGGGGCTTCACGTCACATGACAGGAGTCCGGGAGTACTTCTCAGAGCTTTCAGAGAGTGGCACTAATATTGAGGTAGTACTCGGTGATGATAGAGTTGTCAGAGCAGTGGGGGTGGGGACACTGACATTTCAGGAGTCCAAACTTCCCCTGAAGGTGTCAGACGTTCTTTATGTGCCAGGGATGAGGAAGAACCTCATATCTGTCTCAGCTTTGGAGGACAAAGGATATGAGGTACTGTTCATGGGAGGACAGGTGTTGATGTATCCCAGGGGCACTCCAACTGATTCAGCTAGAGTGATAGGTGTACGCCATGCAAAGGTGTACAAGTTTGCATTCCAGTCCCTTGTGGCATTGAGCAGTAGTACTGACAGCAGAGCTAGCAGTTCTGAGCTGTGTGAGATTTGGCACCGCAGGATGGGACATATGTATCATGGAGCCTTGAGGACATGTAAAAATTTCTGTTTTCCCACCCCGGTTTTCAATTTCTCCTTATTTCTCCCATGTAGTTAAATGCCCATTCCCATAACCATACATTTAACAGACTGAAAAAATAAATATTGCTGAAAACACAAATTCTGGAAATTTTTCAGAATGCTGGAAATTGCAGAATTAAAAATCAGCAATCAAAAACAGCCATTAAAACACATTAAAACACTGATATTTTTGGTCAACTTGACCCTGGAAAAAACCCCTACAACTCTTGGGGAAAACCAGTTTGAGAGCTCTTCTTTATTTCTGAAAATTGTCTTTTTACAGTGAGAATTATTCGGCAAAAAATCAGCAAGCAAATTTACAACTTATCTCTTTTCCCGTGCCTCACAGCAATCTGGAAATTACAGCAAACAGGACAGCAATAAATGTTGTACGGCCTCCATTTTGTGTGCAGAAAAATCAGCAAACTGCTCCTCGATTTTTGTGCAAAAATCTGCCTTTCACTATGTGCTGAATCAGCTGTACAAATCTGCTCAACTGCTGCCTTGGAATGTGTGCCAAGCTGCTGTCTCCTTCTCCTCCCTGCTCAGAAATCTCTCTTGCTCTCTTGCTCTCCTTTTCCCAATCTGCTCATGAAAGAATGAATGACCTTTTCCTCCTTTTCCTCCTTTAATATAACTCCAAGTGACTTTTGGGTGATCCAAGTGACTTTTGTGATCTCTAAATCCAATGGCTGAAATAGATTTAGATCAATGGCTGAAATTAAATGCTCATTTAAATCTCACTTTCTATTTTTAATTCACCCCACTTTAATAAAGACCCACTTAGTCATTTATTTTCAAAGTCACTTTTCCTTTCTAATTTTTCATTGACTTTATAAAAGTCACTTTAAAATTAGACTTAGTAACTTTATCACTTAAAGTCACTTTTAAATTAGATTTAACTTTATAAAATTATAAAGTCACTTTAGGAGAAAAATTAAATTCTTTTGGACACTTTTCCTAGGCAAAGATCAAAGCCTAAGGAACCACCTGTCCTCCGGTACCAAATTTCAACAGGACATTGCGGGAGATCACTACAGGTGTGCCAAATTTCAGTACTGATCACTTTGATACTTGTAGAGGATGTGCGATGGGCAAGTTTGCCAAATCCCCTTTTCCCAGCAGTGACAACAGAGCGACTGGGATACTTGATTTGATTCATTCCGATGTGAGCAGTCGGATGTGTCATGTTTCCTTGAGTGGATATGAGTACTATTTTTTATTCATTGATGATCACTCCAGGAGGATCTGGATTTATTTCTTGAAGACCAAGAGTGAGGTCTTCAAGCGGTTTCAGGAGTTTAGAGCTCTTGTGGAGACACAGACAGGTCGAAAGATCAAGTCCCTGAGGTCGGACAATGGGGGAGAGTACACCCTTGGAGAGTTTGTTGACTATTGTGCGGAGGCAGGCATTAGGAGGGAGTTCACTGTTCCTTACAACCCCTAGCAGAACGGGGTTGCGACAAGGAAGAACAGATACATCGTAGGGGCTGCCAAAGCCATGTTACATGATCAGGGGCTACCATTGTTCTTGTGGGCAGAGGCCTGCAACACAGCTGTTTATTTGCAGAACAGGAGTCCACATCGTGCCTTAGGGCACATGACTCCGGAGGAGGCTTTTTCTGGAAAGAAGCTTGATATTGGTCATCTTCGTATCTTTGGGTGCATCACATACTCCTACATACCCAAGGAGAAGAGGACCAAACTAGAGCCCACCGCAGAGAAGGGTATCTTTGTGGGCTACAGTGAGACCTCAAAGGCCTTTCGGATTTACATTCCTGCACAAAGGAGAGTTGTTGTCAGACGGGATGTGAAGTTCGAGGAGGACAGGGCCTTTAGGAGATCACGGGAGTTAGAGTATCTGGATCAACCAGACCCTCATCAGCAGTTGAGTCAGTCGCAGGGATCCAGTGAGCAGGGATCAAGAGGATCTGGAGGTACATCTATGAGGATGTCAAGTCCGTCAGTGAGCAGTGGCTCAACGAGCCAGAGGGGTGGTGCTCCGGGCAACATGCAAAGCAGTTCACAGAGCAGTTCACTAGGGAGTCCATTGATGGACAAGTCACACGGTACCTCAGCTTCTACAGGTTCAGGTGCAGGCAGGAGGACAGCAGACAGACAGTCAGGAGTTCAGGCTCCTGATGATGATGGGGAGGAGGAGTTTCATTCTCCTATGGGAAAAGTGCACTCAGGGAAGAGGAAGCCCAAGTGGCTTCAGGACACCTTGAGAGATGCCACATCTGTTGCTGAGCCGAAGAGGTCGGTCAGAGAGAGTAGACCACCTGAGAGGTTTTGTAGCTATATGGCAATGGTTACCAGCATCCTTTACTCTGAGCCTTCTAGCTATGAGGAGGCAGCTAGCCAGCAGGTCTGGAGAGAGGCCATGCAGGAGGAGTATTCTTCTATCATGAAGAATGATGTTTGGGAGGTGGTGCCGAGGCCTGAGGGAAAATCCATGGTTACTTCCAGACGGCTTTACAAGGTAAAGCATGTTGCAGATGGCAGCATTGAGAAATTCAAAGCGAGGTTTGTAGCTAGAGGATTCTCCCATGTAGAGGGAGTTGATTATGAGGAGTCCTTCGCTCCCGTGGCTCGATATACTTCGATCCACTCCATTATATCGATAGCAGCAGAAATGGGTTGGAAGATCCACCAGATGGATGTGAAGACTGCATTTCTCAATGGCTTCATACAGGAGGAGGTGTACATTGAGCAACCACAGGGCTTTGAGGTGCATGGGAAGGAGTCCCATGTGTGCAGACTGAAGAAGGCCCTTTATGGCTTGAAGCAAGCTCCCAGAGCTTGGTACTCCAAGATAGATACTTACTTGCAGGGGTTGGGTTTCACAAAGAGTGAGGCAGATCCGAACCTTTACTTTATTGTGATAGGTGAGGAGCCTCTCATTCTGGTGTTGTATGTGGATGACTTGGTCGTTATAGGTGCAGAGAGACTCATAGAGCACTACAAGAGAGATCTTGCGGCGGAGTTTGAGATGAAGGACATCGACTTGATGCATTACTTTTTGGGTTTGGAGGTGTGGCAGGAGAAGGGGCATTTCTTCCTGGGGCAAAAGAAGTATATTGTGGACATCCTTGGCAGATTCCACATGGAGGATTGTAGACCCATGTCGACACCGATGATCACCAACTGGAAGAAGCTTCATGCTTCAGATTCTGAGTTGGTGGATCCCACATTGTACAGGCAGTTGATTGGTTCCTTGATGTATTTGGTCAACACTAGACCAGACATTTGTTTTGCAGTCAACACGATGAGTCAGTTTATGTGTGAGCCTAGGAAGGTTCACTGGGTGGCTGCAAAACACATTTTGCGATACTTGCAGGGGACAGTGGATTATGGTCTGAACTACAGGCAGGGGGATGGAGTGAGATTGGCAAGTTACATTGATTCTGATTGGGCAGGTTGTGGTTCTGATAGGAAGAGCACTTCAGGGTGCTGTTTTGGGTTGGGTTCGGCAGTAGTGTCATGGTTCAGCCGGAAGTAGCAGTCAGTAGCATTGAGTTCAGCGGAAGCAGAGTATATGGCAACCAGTCTAGCTAGTTGTGAGGCCATCTAGCTTCGCAAGATGTTGTTTGGCTTATTTGGTCAGCCGTTGAGACCTTCAGTGATTTACTGTGATAATCAGAGTTGCATGAAACTCACGGAGAATCCAGTATTTCATGACAGGTCAAAGCATATCGGGATCAGACATCATTTCATTAGAGACTGTGTTCAAAAGGGCGCTGTGAAGCTTGAGTATATTCCCACTGATGAGCAGGTTGCAGATATTCTTACAAAAGCCTTACCACGGGGCAAGCATGACTACTTCAAAGACAAAATGGGTGTGGTGAGGAACACCTTCCTCGGTAAGAGGGAGTGTTGAAATTTGGTACCGGGGGACAGGTGGTTCCCTAAGGCTTTGATCTTTGGCCTAGGGAAAAGTGTTCAAAAGAATTTAATTTTTTCTCCTAAAGTGACTTTATAATTTTTATAAAGTCAAATCTAATTTAAAAGTGATTTTAAGTAATAAAGTTACTAAAATCTAATTTTAAAGTGACTTTTATAAAGTCGATGAAAAATTAGAAAGGAAAAGTGACTTTGGAAATAAATGACTAAGTGGGTCTTTATTAAAGTAGGGTGAATTAAAAAATAGAAAGTGAGATTTAAATGTGCATTTAATCTCAGCCCTAGATCTCAATCTATTTCAGCCATTGGATTTACGGATCACCCAAAAGTCACTTAGGGTTGGATTAAGGGAGGAAAAGGAAGAAAAGATCATTCATTCTTTCATGAGCAGATTGAGAGAGAGAGCAAGAGAGCAAGGGAGATTTCTGGACAGAGAGGAGAAAGAGGCAGCAGCTTGGCATACATACCAAGGCAGCAGTTAAGCAAATCCGTACAGCTGAATGAACAAACAGTGAAAGGTAGATTTTTGCACAGAAATCGAGGCAGCTGATTTTCTGCAAAAAAATCGAGGTTTGTACAATCCGTCCATACCGTCCGTACATCATGTCCGTACAGTCCGTACAGTCGTCTGTACCGTCCGTACAGTAGCCGTACAGCGTTGTGTTGCTGTTTGGAAATTTCCAGTGGGTTGTGAGGCTCAGAAATCGAGATAAGTTGTAAATTTGCTCACTGATTTTTGCTGAATATTTCTCACTGTAAAAGGCATTTTCCAAAAATAAAGAACTCTCAAACTGGTTTTCCCCAAGAGTTGTAGGGGGTTTTTCCAGGGTCACATTGACCAAAAATCACTGTCTAAATGTTTTAAATGGTTGTTTGTACCTGCTCATTTTTATTTCTGCATTTTCCAGCATTCTGTAAAATTTCCAGAATTTGTGTTTTCAGGAAAAAAAGAAAAAAAAAAATTCAGTTGTTGAATGTATGGTTATGGGAAAGGGCATTTAACTACATGGAAAAAATAAGGTGAAACTGAAAACCGGGGTGGGAAACAGAAATTTTTACATGTTAAGGGTCGAACAGAGAGGGACGCGATAAGCGTCAGATCTGGACAGAGGAAGATCTGACGGTAATCGCGAGCTGAACATGGCTCGGTTTTAACCTTGAAGTGCAGTCGGGTACGGATTAGAGCTTGGTATATCGGAGGTGGGGACAGGTTATATAAATATATGTGAGTTTTGTTTAAGTTGGACCGTGGATTAAAGTTTTTTCAGGAATTAGCTTAACCCAGGAAAGTACCAAAGCATCAAAAAAAGAGGAAATGTAAGACAAGACTCAAAGACGCCAAAAGCATAGCAAAGATCTCTCAGCCATGCCAAATGCGTAAAAGTAGCAGCTATTCTCTGATACAAAAGCTAGAATATGAGGACTCCATAGAACCAGAATTCTCTCAATTGACTGTAATCGAGGTTTTTTGGCATGCCCAACCTCTTCTTATAAATAAAATTCAACCGTTTCTATTAAAAAAAAAAAACTCAAGATAGCAAGAAATTTAAAAACTTTGCAAACAAAGCAAAAATGATGGAACGAGTTCTTGGTTTATTTTATTAATTAGCACTAAGGCAAAGTTACAATTGAACTCTAGTCCTTAGACCTCATCCTTCCCAAATATTTGGATCTCACAATGAGGAGTCAATAGAAGTAGAGGGTCCCTAAAAAGTCTATTCAACCAACTTAAGTTCGAGGTAAGTTTTAGTGAGGCTTGGGGCCTTCCTATACTAAAATGCCTAGATGAAGTGCAAATTGTGTTAATTCCCCAAATAAACTAATGCAAATGCAAATGCTTCAAAGAAAAATAGTTTGCAAAACTTGAAAGCGTATGCATGTGGGAATTTAAATACAATATTAGTAAAATTTTGCATGTGGAATGAAATGTGTTGATTTTAAGCATGCTTAATATGAAATTAAAATCTAGAAAGCTAAAAAAAACTAAAATCAAGATTAGGCCACCCACAAGAATCCCTCCTCTAAATGAGGAAGGGGGATGCCATGGGAAAAATCCCAAGCTCCTTCCAACAATTTTTTTGATCTTTTATTAGCGCTTTAAAGTGGGTAAAAATGCCTCTAAGAGGGCAGCCCACAATACGAAAGAGATCTTTACAATGATGAGACTCTAACAAAGCTAGACTCTCTCCCCAAAAAATATAGCAACAACAAACTTGAAGATGGAAAAAAACTCTCCAAAAGAAATTCACAAGGCTCAAAAGGCCCACGGCCTCGATGAGTTTGCAACTCTCTCCCAAGTGCTTATGGCCTCCCTAGAAATCAGTCTTTGGATAGCGTGAAGGGCTCCTGCATACACATGAGTGAGTAGTTTTCCAAAGCTTCTCCTCAAGCTCCTTGCTACCCATGGTCAAGCCTATGGGCTGCAAAACACAAAAAATACCAATTGTCAATTTTAAATTAGGAAAAATAAACCAAAACTCAACTTAGAATTTAATTTACAAAGCACTAGCTCAAGTAATGGGAGTGAACCCCATACTTGCTTGACTTTAGAAATGACTCTTGAATAGGAGATATAACTTTGAAAGAACTAGAACCAAAGAAGTGTCTTTGAATTTAAATGGATGACCAAGTAGCTATAAACTAAAAAAACTCCCTTTTGCTCTTCGTTGGATGGAAAACTTGGAGCGAAAAATGACTGAGTCTTGGATCCCTGTGATTCTAGGAGTGAGTTGATCTAATTAAATGGATTCTTGCATACAATACAAAAGATTTTTCCCACACACTTAAACATGTATTAGTTTGCACAAAATTAGAGCAATATAATGAATAAGATAAACTAAGCATTCCTCCTCAAATGAATTGGCAAGCTTATTCCTAGAATACTACTCTAAATCAATGATATGTGGAAGATAGCTTGCATACATCAATCCAAGCAAGATGGCAAGCATAAACTAATATTAATTCAACATGCGAAAGAAATTAAAGACAATAACAGTAGTATGAAAGGACATCACCTCATAATGCCAAGATAACACCAGCCAGATATCCCCAAAGTCTTGATTGTATTAAGAAAGTATGCAAGTACAAAATGGCTGAGTTTCCTCAAACCCAATAGCTTATTGCATGATACAAATGAGAGCTCAAGACTCTATTATATAGAACTATGGGAGCCAATCCCAATGTAGAAGTGATTAAAAAAGTGGCATGAGGTGACAATCCCAAAGATAAATTCGAATTTGTTGAATGGAGCTCCAATGCCAAGTGTAAAAACCGAATGTTGGCAAATAGACATCATTTTCTTCTTCCCTTATGTGCCAAATTCGAATTCTATGATGGAATGACAAGTGTATATGGGTGGTAACCCATGTGGGGACAATTTCCCACAAAAATCTCCACCAAATATTCTCCCAAATGTGCATTAACTTCACAAATTCGAATTTCTAAGTAAGTTGTTTTTTCATTTAATGCCAGAAATTCGATTTTATTTGAGCACGTCATTTCCTTGATTTTAAGAGTCCAAATCACCTTGAGACTTCACTTTAACTCCCCCATAATTTTCCACCTCATTTCCACAACATTTAGTATGTGGGGATATTTATTTTTCTCCATTTATTTAATTTTTGACTTAATTAATTGTCAAATTTCCCACTAAACTTAGGAAAAAGGGGTTTTAAGGGTTAAAAACACATTTTTAACCCCTCAAAGTGTGTCATAGTAGAACATTGCGGATAAAAGGTGCAAATTTCATTACTCATACCCCATACAACTTATCTAGACATCACTTATTACATTACAAGTACAATTTTTATTGCAATTTCCGCAGTGCAAAAAATCTAAAAATTTTAAAAATGACTACCTAGACCTAACCAAATTCCACGAAATTTTTTGTGTGGTCTAGTATGGTAATATACATCGACTCTAGACACTAAGATTTGTCAGGGGCTCAACCTTCAAACCGTCACCCCGATTTTGGGGTAAAAGGTGAGTGAAAAAACCCAGAAAATTATCCGCCTCTGAAAATAGAAGGGATAATTAACTAGATTAAAAAAAAAACACTCCAAGGTATACTCGTTCGTTGATCGAGTCCCAACATCCTAGGCCTGTTACAAACTCAAAACTCATCATTACTCGTATCACTTATTACAATTCCCCGCAGGGTGTGGAATCTGGGGACAAGAAAGATGATGAGAAAATAAAAGTAGAATTTAAAAAACTATGTTGGCTGATGATATCTAATAGGACAAGTATCCTCTAGATCATCCTTGGGCATGGAGTCTTTCATATAATCATCAGGTGCCCACTCCAGTGGTCAACAAGTAGCATAAAAAAATCATTCATTGAGAACAACTGCATATATAAAGATCTCGTAAGAAACAATGAAATAAGTAATCAATGTTATATGGAAGTCTTCCATGTCACATTTATCGTTTATCATTACGAAAAATTACAATATATAAGTTACTGCTAGAACTTACTGGACAAGTAAAACGTGATTCTAGTTCACTCTTATTTCAAGAATGAACATCTACATAACATTAAAAAGGTGAAAAGAATGAAAGACAGTGTAACTGCCTCTAATTTGTCCCTCATGCTACTAACAATAGTAGAACAGTACACAGCAGCCATCAAGTAAGGCAATCTCATGCTGCAATAAGGTCCTCAAGACTATGCCCTTTAGTTGCTGCTATATTCTTCAGAAAGGCACCCTCCTTCTGTCATTAATAGCTATGTCTTTTATGAATTTTGTTGTCATTTATATTTAATATATTGGATAAATGATTGCTATTGGAAGAATAATTGTTATAAGTGATTGTGACAACATAGAACATTGAAAAATTAACATTGGTCATTGTTGTCAGTAAGAATAATTCCTTCTCACAGCCATCCTTTATGCCCAGTGGCCATGCTACCAGTGAAATTGAAAAAATTGTCTAGGGGAAATAAATTTCCATCATGTTTAATTGAAGACGAAACAGCTGGTGTAGAGGGAACAGTTTGCTTCTTCATAGTCACTGAACAATGGCCAAATAGTTGTTCAAATTTAGGAATCCACTCCTACAACGTTAAACGTGTCCATGGCAACATTCCAATGAAGCACTCTAGATCACACAGTCCACAAGTTCATCAATTGATTCACCTTTCCTAACAGATGATTTTGCTAGCATTCAACAAATAGTGCAATCAACAAGGTAGGCTTATCCCTTGCTCATTTTGCTTATTGTCAAAATGTTCGAAGCTCCTATTTTCAAAATGTTCGTCCAGTGACCAAGTTGCAAGCCCTTCTTTAGATCATATTCACAACACGCCCATTATTGTGACAATGTTATCTTCTTCAACCTTTGTGCACCACGGCATATACTGTTAGGGCTTCATTTATCATGCTTAGGGCTTCATGTATCTAGGGTTTGCTTCAACAACGCTAGAGCTTGCCATCCTATTGACATCAATGACAACCTTATCCAACACACATTTGGTCCAATGGCTTTGCCATTTTGTAGAGCTCTGATTAAATTTTCAAGCTTTGAACCTACCACAGAAAACAAATGTGGAAATTCAAAGGAGGGTAAGAAGAGGCAGACACTAAATTTATAGTATATACTAATCTTGGAAAACAAAGAAAAAGAAGGCAATCTTTTTCTTTACATGCCTATAAATAATAAATCTGGATATGATATACTGGAATAAATATCCACTCCAAAATGCTCAGCTAATGGAAAAGAAAACTATGGATTTCCCCTTGTTTGCTTGATGAAAAATGGTAACAAGACTCACGAAACCCTCAAAGCCCAATCTTAGCACAAGTAAAAACAAAAATGACCCTAAAAAAACCCAAACCACAACTTATATTCGCTTTTTTCCTAGCAAGTTGATAATTTCCCATTGTCTCACAATAATTTCGAAATTATCGCAATAATTTCCGACGATAATATCGGTAGAGGCTCTTCCGGCGTTAATATTGTGATAATTCTGATATGATTGTGATATGCATAACACCAATCCAAAGGGAGCACGAATCCAAATCTTCGAGGTAACAGAGCCAGGGAGACGGATATTCTTGCCAAATACAGCAAAAATTCTCGTCATGCCAAAATCGAATAACAAAGAAATTTATTGAAAAACTAAGGCTCCAGACCCTCCTTCCGTCGAATGATGACATTGAACTTGGCCACATGGACAAATCGAAGTAAGACAAATAGCATGATTTCATTAACCGCATGGAGTGACATGGAGCCACGATGGAGACACAATGGCATGATGACATCAGTATGATGTGGCACCAATGAGGTTGTGACACGTGGCATGCAGATTTGGCGTTTTTAGGTGGCCAAGTGGGTCGAAAATGGGTGACACGTGGCATCCTTTCAAAGGTGGCATATAGGTTAGCAGGGACAGATCATCCTGGAAGAAGACCACGAAAGTATATGAAGGTGCATAACCAAAAAAGCCCGAGATAGTTCCGAGACACGGTGGCATCCAAGTGGCAAAGACAAATCACCCCGACTATTTTGTGATTGGTCCATGTGTGAGGTGCAACGTCCCACATCATCCCAAACCCCGGAAGGTCAAACACCCAAGCAGTTTCTAAGCAAGCTACATGTAGCTTCTTTGGGTTGATGAGGATCCAAGACAACCTGGCACACAAGTGGCAAGGGCTAGAGGCTTCACGCATTGACACATGACCCCAAAACATGAGAAGTGGTCCCATCAATACACATATGCCCAGGGGATTTACCACAGAAGAAAACAAAGGCGCACCATAGATTATTGTTGGGGAAATAAAAGTCAGGAGCTAAGGTAAAGCTCCATGACCTGGTCTCGTGTGCGCACTGTGACCAAGGGCGCAAAGGTTTGCAGCGATGGTTAAGCCCTTGGGGCTATAGTGCAAAGGGAACGGTGGTGTTTATATGTGTGGTTTTTGTGTGTTTAAAGTGTTAGGCCCAGGGGCTTGGAGTTTTCCCGAAGGTTTCATTTCATAGCGACGTGGGCATATTACATGTGGACCCAACTGATCTACAGTGTTGATTTTATCAAAGAAGTTAAGCCCGTTATGCTTATAACGAAGGATTAAAGCATTAAGCCATGAACGGGTCGGCAACTTGGCAGTTTGGGCCATATTTGGTGATTTTCCACCAAACTGGCAATATGCTAAACTTGTGATAGCACGCATGAACAACTTAGCAATTGTTTTGGTGGCATGGACATCAACGACATATTTGGCAAGTAGGCCAAATCTAGCAATTCACCAAATTTAGAAAGTCACTGCTAAATCCTGTAAAACTCCAGAATTGAGGAAATTGGCAGTTTAGCTAACATTTTCTCACAAAGATAACAGAGCAAAGATTGAAGACTAATTGAACACATCAAGAAGACATGGTAGAAGGAGAAAAACAAGAAGATATCAAGATCAAATCATCATTTAGTTACAGAAAGAGTTGAGCTTAACTAAAGTTCTAATTCTAAAAATATCAGCTCAATTCCTTCATAAGCAGAATCGAACAACCAAGTTGGTTGTTGTTGGTGCAACAAGAATCAGAATGTTAGTATGCATAAGGGGTGAATCAAAGATAAGTTTTGGTATTTGAAAGGTGTTTAAGAATGCAAAGAATACATTGGTGATATTGGTGATATTGGTTTAATGGTGTTTTGTTGTATGCAACAGAGGTCAGAAATCGATGAATAATGTTTGTTGAAGGTGTCTTTATGGTGGTTGAGGTGTTGAGAGAGGTGATTTGAGATGGTTGAGGCATGTAAGTAGCAAGGTGTTTTAAGAGAGCAATAAAAGAGTTTATCTATGCAAGGAAGGCATTAAGATATAGCAGTACGACAAATTATCTTTGATTCAAGAAAGTCTTGTCGATCTGAGTTCGAATGTTAATGAAAGATGGATCAGCATTGCCACATTTCAAGAGTTGTAGCTCCTTCCAATAGTGGTTGGTAAACAATCAGGGTTGGAGCTTCTTTCTGTAGAAACTCTAAATCAAGGGTAGTAGCTCCTTTTAGTAGCAACTAATAAATTGGGGAGTAGGAGTTTCCTTTCACTGATAGCTAAAACCAGGGGCAGTAGTTCCTTTCAATAGTAGGTGATAAATTGGCAAGTAGAAGCCTCTTTCAGTGGTAGTTGATAAAACCAAGGGTAGTAGCTCCTTTCAATGATTGTTGATAAATTGGGGAGTGGTAGCTTCCTTCAAGTGGCAGACTGAGAAACCTACAAGTAGAAGCTTGCAAGGCAGTGATGTAAAAGCTAGTTGTAGCTTGCCTTGGATGAAGGAATGAAGAAGAATATTTGTGTCTTTACATGTTGCATATGTGTATGATAATGATTATGTTGATATGTCCTTCATATATTAATTGTTTCTCTTACATGAATGGTTGTTAAATTGCTTGAAAATTTTATTTGTCAATAGTTGTATAATTTGGTCACACTACTGATTCACCCCCCCAGTAGTCTCCTAGTTTCTCACACTTGAGAGGACTCCATTTCTAAATATATACTATTGTATGTTGATTTTTTCCAGCACTTCAGAATCAAGACTATGTCTAATCACGATCATAAACACACTGAAATACACACAACTCCGAGCACTTTGCACAGCATAAATGTAATAGCAGTGAATCAACAAAGTACACAAGAATTTATTTGGCCCAAAACTTGATTTTATTACAACTTTAATAAATCAAACATAGGGCTCCCTTACCAAGGCCCTGATACAAGGAAAACTAGGGCTTGAAGTGAACAAGGTTTGACTATCAGTCTGTGCAAGAACAAGAACAAACTTGACTTACTTGATGAAGATGCCCTTGACCACAGTCCTTTTTGTCCACTTGTCTTGAACACCTGGCAGGTCCTTTGCCACCTTTCTCACAAAGTTATTGCACCTTCAATACCTATGCACACTAGTTGTTCACTGTGTAATTGCTCCTTCAATTACATGCACATGTCAGCCTCCATCAACCAACTTCTCACAATGAACATGCTCCTCCAATTCACTGTATAATTAGCTCTTAACCATGCTCAGCAACTCGCAAAGATTTGCCCCTTCCAAATCACCATATGACAACTCAACAACTAGTTGTTCACACCAGCATGCATGAAAAGACTTTGATACTTCAACTCAACCACCATTCTCCAACAACATATTAACTCACAACCTATTCCACTACCTTCTCTCTGTCTCTGAGTTAACTCGTTGCCTCTGCACAAAGTTTGAGGCTAATTCAGCGTCCTCTAGGGCTTAAACACACAATAGAATTTCCAGTGAACTTCTTGCAGCCTTGCGTCCCTCCATAGTGAGCTAGACAAAGGCACAATAGGCCTCTTTCAGAGTCTCAGCCCTCCTTATGCACAAAACAAACCTCGGATTTGCTGAAAATGTAACTAGGTTCAGTCTTCATAATTATCATTGTACTTGTATCAATATGCATTTCATGTAAAGCAAAAAGAATAAAAATAAATTTATTATTATTATTATTTTCTAGCCAAAGCATGGTCTTCATGCTTCTAGGGTTTATTGAGTCAATAAGAAAATTGTCATGAGTCAAAGTCCCATTTGGACTCTTCGTAAGACAAGAAAATTTGTATTTTGAGTTAAAAGCGAATTTTGTCACCACAAAACCAAGTCAGCCAGCCCATAAGTCGTGTCTCTTCATATGAATGAACAATTATATATTGGCAATTGTGCTTCACATTTTGGAAACCAATTCGTTTTTTGTGCAAGCAAGAAGAAGAAAGTCAGCAAAGTCAAAGGAGAGGAAATGTCTTGTTTTCTGCCCTGATTTGTACACACATGCGAGACATTTTTGTCGCATTTCAGAGTTGGTACAGGGCCAAAATTTCAAGAAAAGGCAGAAATTTCAAGAAGTGACCAAATTTCAAAGGTTTGACCAACATTGACTTTTGTTGACTTTGACTTATTGAATAAACACAAAGGAGAGCTGACATGGGTCTATATGGTAGTCTTGGTCTTGGTATTGGGTCTTGGGTCTTGGATATCTCACTTTGATTTGATTCCACAAGAAGAGGATTTCTTGGGTTTTCCTCCTTGTGTGGTCTTGCCTTGGCTTGGAGCCTACAGCGTTGTGTTCTTTGTCTCTTGTGAACTTCTCGTTTATTTGTTTTGGTAATTGTTTGATGAAGAAAACATAATAAAAGAAATACGAAGCCAACAAATATTCACAAGCAATTATCAAGAGAAATCAACCTTTTTTTGCTAGCCTATAGGTTTCTCAACATGGTATTAGAGCTAAGGTGAAAAGAACGTGATTTGAAGGTCACATCTTGTTGGCAGCTTGAAGACTCTACTACAGCAAATACCTCTCTATCTATCAGAATAGGAGCGGCCCAGTCTAACTTATAAACGAAATAGACTTTTTCACTGAAATCCGACAAAATAATTTCAAGAAAGAATGTGATTTTTTGTTGTTTAAAATGCATTTTTGAATGCAGAAATGGATTCAACGCCCTAAAAAACCCCTTAGGGCACTCAAATTCTACAGATTAAACAACTTAAACTCAAGTTTTTTAAAATCTCTACCGAATTTTGATTAAACTTAACCAGAAATTAACCATGCATACACGAACCAACAGTCTTGATGAAACAGTTAGAAATTGCCATCCATATATTCAAATTCAATAAGTGTAAACACCTAATTGGTGGCTATCACTGCAACAACCAATTATTAATTAATTAAAGTCTTTACATGTTTCATATTGTAGATCGTGTTAGTTTTTGTAGCATCGGATGTGTTCTAGCCTTGAAATGTTGTGGAGAGGCTAGAATACATGAGATCTCGAAAACCCTGAAATCATTTCTAAAAATTCCGCCTAGAAATGACTTAATTAGATTATTGGTCAGTTTTTAAATATTTTCTAAGTCTAAACTTAGGGAATATGACATTAATTAGAATTAATTAAGTCAACGTGTGAATGTTCTAGAAACTCACACGTATCAACTTCAAGTTAATCCTAGCCATCAATTAATATCTAATCTTGGTCGTTTAAGTCTCAATAGAATATTATAAGAAGAAGTCGATGGGGCTTGGAGAATACACTTGAGCAGTTTGATTTCATGAGGAGATCAATTTCCTTAGTAGCAGCAATTACTTGCCAGAGAGAGAGCCAATGAGATCGAAGCAGTGAGTGAGGGGTAGAGATAGTGAGTTGGAGGAAAGTTTTTCCAGATCCGGGGAGGCAGCAGCAAGTGAGTCAAATTATCCCAGAGAGGCAGTGTTGAGGGACTGTGCAGTACTTCAGTCAGGCAAATCGATTTGGAGAGAAGGAAATTCGTTCTTAGTTCCAAAGGTCGAGGAGTTACAGAGGCCGAGAAGGAGTCCCAAAAGGCCGGAGAGATGATTTTCTCAGCATCCATATGCAGAATGACTTCTTCTGAGCCCAGTCTAAAGCAAGTCGTCTAGCCAGCTATGCAAAGTAGCGCAGAAGCTGATGCAGTGCTCTAGGGGGCCGAGTGTTTGATAGGTAAAGTCTGATGGGTAATTCCCTTCAGTTTTTTACTCATATTTTCTTGCTGTTTGGATTGCCAACTGGGCATCCATAAATGTACTCAGATTTCGTTGCTGCATAATAAATAAAACCCTCACTACTGCACTGGTTTTCCCAAGTTGGGTTTTTCCAGGGACATTGGTCCAAAAATAACTGTGTAAATTTATGTGTGTGTGCTAGCATTTCTTCCAATGTTTGTTTCTTCCGCAGTTTTATTTGTGTAGGTTGTAGTGAGATCAATTCAGTATTTGTTGCAGCAAACAGTGAATAAATTGTTAAAATTAATTTAACAATTAAGAGAATTATTTCCAGTTGCTGCAATAGGATTCGGGCTTACGAATTTTCACAGCTCGATTTGTCGTGTCAAATTCAAGTGTTCATATTCTTCGTCCTTTATATGTGTAAGGAGATCAACTTCGACCAATGTTTGCTTCTAACGTTCACATTCTCCATCCTTTGTACGCATACAAAGGTCAACTCGACCAATATTTGTTTGTGGGACCCAAACGTCGATGGTCTATATAAATGTGTCTTCCAAGTGTGGATGGCTTCAGTGCTTCACAGTTCCATGTTCATGCTACCACAAGCTCTCGACTTCAAACAACAGGTTGTGAGTTAAGCCACAGGATTCTGCTTGCTCTAAAACAGAATAGTCACGACTCATGCCCATAATTCAGATTTTAATTGTTACTACAATTTCATTGATCAAGACAGACCCTGCTTCAAGACTAGGGTTCAATTTTGTTTCAGTACTTCAGAGACCTTCAATGGTGTCGCTTCCTTCAAAAATAATCTCACTTCAATTCTCCCTTCGTAGACCTCTGCCAGAACAATTAAGAACCAACAAAAAAACCCTCGTTGACCACAGTTGATGTCCTTGTGCCAAACCTAGAAGATCATACCTTCCTCACTATCTTAGATAAGAATTTTTTGTGCCAAAAACAGAAATCAGACTCCACAAAGTTTCGATGTCAAACAAGGATCAAGGCATTAGACAACTCGCTGCTCAAACAAAGATTGTCACCGCATAACTACCTCCATTATTAGAGAGTTTTCATGTGTCAAGACAAAGACAAGAAAAATAAAAATAGAAAAAGAAATGTATCAAATAGGGTGGGATCTTTCACCATAGAAATTGATAGAGAAAAGGGGGTCTTAAAATCCTCAGACTCTCAAGCTCAAAGAAAACAGAGATAAACAATCCAATCCAATGATAATCCAAAATGAATTCATTCCCCTCATATTTATAGAATTCCTAGAGGGGTCTTTTCTTCCAAAATGATTGAGTAAACTTTACTCCAAGCCCCAATTTTGGGTTTCTTCACGCAGCTGCCCCAAAACTTGCCCAACATTGGGAATTTTTGGGGTTTTTTCCCCTTTATGAAGGACTATAGCCTACGGGGATTGATAGGCTATTTCGTCACGTGGGCAATTAATTCCTGGGAAAATTACACAAGGACTATACTTTGAATTAAGAACTAGACGACCTGAGGAATAAAATTGTGATTGGACTACTAAAAATTTTTTGTAAAAACATCATATACCAAAAAACAAGTGGCAACATTCCAGCTCAGCAGGAATGGTAGTGGAACCAGAGCCACCAACACTGCTTGTAATGAATACCACATTATCAAACTTAGAAGTTGCATCGTTCCTCTAATAGTGCTCTTCATAGGTATAGTTAATTACATAGAGAAGCCAAATCCTCTTCATTTTGGAAATCAATGTAGCATTGTTGGTGAGGAAGATGAGCAGCTCAAAGTACAGATTTGGGCAAACTGGACTGGTTTAGTACCAAACCAGTCACCGAACTGACCAGAGGGCTGAGTCAGTACAGTTGAAGGTAAACTTCATCAACTCGAGCAAGTCCGGGTCGAAGTTGACCAATTCTAAAAACACTGACCCTATGGCTCCATATGCCTCTTAGATATATGGCACTAGTCATTCCCCATCAACCACCACTATAAAGAAACCTATTTTGATCATCCATAAATCTGTTTTACTAAGAAAAATCTTCACATCACCTTGACCCCTATATTGTCTATCTCTTAGTAATTCTATTCTAGGGACACCCCCCTTGTACTGGACGAGAGCCAGTGTTAAGTGAGAAAAGGGTTTGTTGAGGTGATAGTAACAACCCTCTTGAGTTTCGTTGAAGAAAAGGGTAACTAGGTTCGGTATTTTTCAATGTAATTTTGATCTTTGTACTTGTCAAAAAAAAAATATTATTTTTATAAATTATATGAATGAGTTTCTTGCTCATTCTATAGGTCTAGGAAAGTCAAAGAGTCAAAATTATATTGAAGAGCTCTTCTTGAGCATTTATGTAATGAACATGAGTCAACCTAGTGTCAAGCAGCCCTCCAAGACAAGCACCATCCTTCAAAGAAGAAGCCTGCAAACAAAGCGATGAAAAGACATCATGTCGGCCTGCAAAAATATATTAAATAACTAAAGGATGACATGTCGGTTCACCTGGATAAGTCGGCTCAAACTGGAGACATAACCACTATATATACCCAGCTGGGGTATCCGCAAAAGACACAGGAAAAATCTCGGATATCTCTGAAGTTTTCGGAGGTATAGTTCAGGACTTCGGATGGCACAGTAAGACAGAAAATCTCGGATAGCTCAGTGAAGACAGTATCTCGGACTTGTCTGAGATATCTCACAGGATCTCGGAAATGATGACAGAGCCTCCTCCTTGATGGCACAGTCTCGGTGAAGGAGAAGATTTCGTTGAAGTAAACCACAGTGGCATAAACAGTCTCGGCATAAACATGATGGGAAGATACTCTATCTCAAGAGTGCAGTAATATGATCTCAATGAAGACACAGTCATAAGACTATAATCTCAGTTAAGGGTGCAACCATGAGACAGTCATGATCTCGGTGAAGTTAAGGACAGACATCAGTCATATATGTGGAAACCTCGTTGAAGATTTCGATAAAGGAGCAGTCCTGAAGCAGCTATGATGATGATCTCAGTAGTAACAAAGGAAGAGGATTGGTGTCTTGGTCTTGGAGTGGCATAGAGGGTCAAGTATAATGGTCTTGGTGTTCGTCAATTAGAATCTCTATAAGAAGAATTATGTGCAGGTTTTCCTCTCCAAGAGGGAGAGGTTTTGGCCCTGGCAGAATGCCAACTTCTTGTGTTCTTGTCTCTTTGTTTTGGTAGCAGTTTGATGAAGTAAACACACACACTCATAATAAGAAGAAGATCAAGATAAGATAAATAGTAAAAGTATTTCACAAATTATTATCAAGTATAGAAGAATCTATCTAATGCTAACTGCCCTAGATTTTTCAACATGTTTCCCATTAGCTAGCACCGATCTTGGACTTTGGATCTCAAGTGCTAGATTTATTGGTAACATTCTTTTTGGCGTTTATATTTGAATCCAAAAAAGTTTCCATATGCTTGCAAGTTGGTCTTTCCAGGCAACGAATAACCCAAGAGTTACTTATAGGCCAGGGCCTACTCTGCGAGTACATATGCATCTGAATCACTGTAGATGAGTATGACTAAGTGGTAGAGAGTCAAACTCAGGACAAAGTTTGATTCAGGAGTACTCAGAAGACACTTTTTTTTACACCTATGATATATAGTAGTTCATACCCCACTATAGAAGAGGCTGACCCAATAGGCGAGGGAGGCAACCTGCATCAAAATAATGGAGGTACATGCATATAGCACAACAGTCTACCTTTGGCTATTGATTGGATCTTAAATGAGAATTAATGATAACTTTTTAAAAATTATAAAAATAAAAAACATAAAATAAATAAATCTGCATTTTCTTCTAAAAATATTTAGTCGTTTCTCATTGTCCAGGTTGTTTTCTATTAGAACGAAGATGTACTTTATGGAATCTTTGTTAATGCAGGTTGGTTTGTGTAGGCTCATAACAATTCGTGTCAAAGACATTTTAAATTCACGAGTGATTCGGTGTAGATTACACCTTTAAATGAAATTTCATGATAATATCTTCATAAACATAAGCCAACATAAATTACTGCCCTATCATTACATTCAGGGATAAATCGAATGTCCATCATATTATACAGCATACTAATACCTGATCATTATGAAAGATCTCAAAGAGAAAATAGATTGTAGCACAACCCCAGCAAATTATTTATACCAACAGGAGGTTTCTATCGATACAATAACAGAAACTTCTATGGCAGCTAGTTAAAGTCCCTATTATCCCTCCCATTCTTGTCTTTCAGCGTTGCACTATGTGAAAGTGCTCAGGAAAATCCCCATAGTTGACTCATTGTTTCCCATATGGATGGATTCTAGCAAAATTCTTTCAAAGGAGATCTTGCCCTACGTCATCCACCTTATTTAGGATTGGTTAATAACTTTACTAACATCAAGAAAGTTCAACCACTTAATTTGTCAAGTTGAAAATTTCCATAACAAATAAAGAATGGTACAATTCTCATCACTATAGCTGCACCTCTGGATTTATCTCCCTCTTTGGTGGTGATGAACCTTTCTTTGGCAAAAAGGTATTTCCTAGAGCCAACTCATGCCTGCCTGCATCAATTACAACCCAAGTCAAAATGAGACCTCTTGAAAATAGTACAGTCAGCTAAACAATATAAAACTGGAAATAAGTCAAAAACTAGAAACTTATGGAAACATTCGATGGACCCACAGTTCACGCCAGGTAAGACAGAAGTGGCTCATGTACCTTCGTACATTAACCTGTGAAGGAATTACAAAACAGAATTTTTACAAAAATGTTTTTGACTTGGAAATAAGGATTTACAAAGCCAGCCTACTCAGGAATGGTTCAGTTACTAGTACGATGAAAAAGTTTAAATGGAAGGCCTCTTCAGATACAGCTTCCACAAACTTTCCCTCATTTTTATTCTTTCTAATGCATGTGAGTCCATTTCTAAATAGAGATTATAGCCATGCAAATTTAACTGAAATTAAATAAATGTTTGGGTATGCAGCATAATGTAAGTTTTCTATCTTCCGATAAAGGACACAATCATAAATGATCCTGGCATCCCACTGTAAGACTGGGTTCCCACATGAATAATGGAAAAAGATCAGTTTCGAAAGGGTTGCCAAAGGAAATCTTTGATCCAGTGAATTTCAGAAGGAGAAAGGAAAGCTGAAATTTCAAGAGGGGGGTTTGGGATTTCTTCTTGTTCTTGGGTATTGGTTTGGCTATTCTCTTGATATTGTTTGTGATGTATTGATAAACTATGGACTCTCTCTCTCATAAGGAAGATTTTTTGGGTTTTGCCCTGGCCTTAGACCTAATTTTTGTGTCTTGGTTTCATGGTTATTTCTCTGTTAGGATATTCCGACACATAAGAAATACTTAAGTACAACTTGGTCTAGTATAGAGTTAGGTAAAGTGTGTTTTTTTACTATGTACATTTTGTAACTTACAATCCGACGGTCACGATATGTAGTGATCTGACGGTTCATTCTCTCCCCGGTATTACCGACACTTGATCCGTGGCTTAACACCCGATTGGCCCATGATCTCTATTTAAAGAGCATGGAGGGTCATTTGTAGGTTAACCGTTCATGAGAGAAGCTTATGTAAATTTTCATTCTTTTATTAATAAATTGCCTGAAGTGGCCGCGTTGGCTCAGGCCGTGGATTGTTTCCCTCTTTGAGGGTTTTAACCACGTCAAAAGTACTAGTGTATTGATCTGTGATCTGTTTGTGAGCGGTGTCCTTTGGTGTTCTGTCTGAGGAACTTACTCTGTAAATTCCTACATGGTATCAGAGCTATTTGAGGGCCGCGTCCGTTGGTCATCCAAATCTGAATCCGGTAGAACTGCATCCGACTACCGTTTCCTAGATCTACTGTTTCTGACTGCTTTCGGGCCGAGAAGACTGCTCTGTTGTGTTGGGAGCATCTGTTCCAGTGAGGAACCCCTTTCGTTTCACGCGAAAAGGTTTCCGGTAGCCCTAGCTGCGTCATTTTTAAGATCTGGAGGGAAAAAAAGCTTTCTCAAAGCAAGCACGCAACCCAAAGCATCAACCCCCCCCCCCCCTCTCTCTCTCTCTCAAACTTTTTGTATAGCTCACTTGGTGCAAAGCTAATTTATGAGAATAGAGGTCTTGGGTTCAAGTCTCCATTTTGTGGGGGCAGATTTTTTATTTCCGCACATTCCCGCACTTCGTCGGCGACTTCATCAAATTTTCTTCAAAAAGCCATAACTTCTTCATCCGAAAGCCGTTTTCAGAACCGTTTTTTTTGAAACAGCCTAATTTTTCGAGATCTTTCCATTGAAACACTTAGTTTCAGCATCTATAGCTTCAGTTTTTTTTTAAATGGAAAGTCCATGCCAAGTTATTCTTGACAGCACCAACTACTTCCAATGGTGGTCCTACATTGTGGATTTACTTAGAAGTAAAGGTCTTTACAGAATAGCCACAGGCCAAGAGACCAAACCGAAAGATGAAGACAAGGCAGCTAAATGGGAAAATAGGCAAGACCAAGCACGTGGGTTGATAGGGATGTCTATTTCTCCAGATCTTAGATTCCATATTGCAAAACTTGATACTCCTGATGAAGCAATGAAACAGATTACTAAAGTTTTTGAAATTAAAAATGAACTTAAAGCCCATCAACTTGAAAATAAATTGCTTACATTGGACCCCAATAATTTTTCTTGCATTGAAGATTTTTTGTCCAAGTTCAAGACCCTTAGACTTCTCTTGGAAGGTGTTAAGGTTAAGAAAGAAGATAGTAGCCTTATTTACTCCATTCTTACTAAGTTGGGACCAACCTATTCTGTGTTTGTTTCCACCTTCCATTCTACAAGAGAAGCCTTCATTTCTCAAGGACAAGCCTACAAGTCCCCTTCCTTTGATTCCTTTTGTGATTCTTTAATAAGAGAACAAGAAAAACTCTTACACCTTGGTCTTCTTCATCTTGGAAACTCTTCTAAGAAAGCGTTAGCCGCCCAGCAGCAACCAAATTCAAAGAATCCTAAGAAGTCGTATCCTAAAAGGAATGGTCCTAAACCAAACAAGGGTCCTAAGCAATTTCTGCCTCAAAATGAAAAATCATTTCAACAAAATGATAAGACAAATAAAAACAAATGGAAGAAGACTGATAGACATTGCAACTTTTGTAATCGAGATGGCCACTTAGAATCCAAATGCTTTAAGAAGATGGAAGCCTTGGAAGCAGCAATGAAGAAGCATAACATCCATTTGGAGCAATCTTCAACTTCAACTTCATCTTCAGGAATGGCACTTTCTACATGTGGTTGTCAAGCATCTCGGTCTGGCTATGCACTAAATGTATCTTCTTCTTCTCATTCTCATGAGTGGCTCATTGACTCTGGAGCTTCTTATCACATGGCCAAAAACAAAGCCATGTTTTCTTCTTTAAATGATTGTAACACCAAAAATATATATGTTGGTGATGATAGATCTCTTAGTGTTGTAGGGACTGGAACTGTTCATCTAGACAATGGTCAGTTTAATGATGTATTATGTGTTCCAACCTTATCCTGCAACCTTCTATCTGTATATCAGATAACCCATTCAGGTGAAGGTAAAATCGTTGAATTTTCACCTCACGATGTTGTAATTAAGGACCTAAGAGATCCTAGACAGATTTTAGCTACTGGCATTGCTGATGATTCTACAAGGTTGTATAAGTTTCACAACTTTGGGTCATCAAATCTTCCCTCAGTATTTGTTGCTCATAATGATGAAGTGAGCAAACTTTGGCATGAGCGATTTGGTCACTTAAACTATCGCTCTCTTCAGAATCTATGTAAAGAAAATATGGTGACAGGTCTTCCAATGGTATCTTGCAGAGATGGTGTTTGTTCCGGATGTGTACTCGGAAAACATCATCGGGACAGTTTTGAAAAACGTGCCTCTTGGCACGCCTCAGCCCCTTTACAGCTCGTGCATAGTGATTTATGTGGTCCACTTCCAGTTGCTTCATTCTCTGGCTACAAGTATTTCTTAACTTTCATTGATGATTTCTCCAGACGCACTTGGGTATACTTCTTAAAACTCAAGAGTGAAGTATTTAACATGTTCTTGGCCTTTAAGGCCTTTGTTGAAAAACAATCTGGACATCAAATTCTTAAGCTAAGATCTGATAATGGCGGAGAATATGTTAAAAACACATTCATCAACTTTTGCACTGAGAATGGAATTCAAATGCAACATACTATTCCATATACTCCACAACAAAATGGTGTAGCTGAAAGGAAGAATCGCACCTTAAAGGAAATGGCTAATTGTATGCTTCAATCTAAAGGACTTAGTCTTAATTATTGGGCAGAAGCAATTAACTGTGCAAATTACATAATAAATCGCACTCCTACTAAGGTTTTAAAGAATATCACTCCAGAAGAAGCATGGAGCTCAATCAAACCAGATGTAAGTCACTTTCGTGTTTTTGGAAGTGAAGCATGGGCCCATATTCTAGATGAGAAACATAAAGCTTTAGAACCTAAGAGTGAAAAATGTATTTTTGTTGGATATTCTGAAGATGTCAAAGGATATAGACTTATTCCACTTAAGTCCAAAAATGTTATCATTAGAAGAGATGTAAAGTTTGCTGAAAATATATCGGCCTACGAGCCTAGTTCGGCGGATGTGCCACCACTCCCTATCTCTTCTACTTTTGAAAATATTTCTTCTTCAGATGATGAAAGCGAGGATGAAAATCCTCCCCCACCTTCTCAGGATCCTCCTTCACCTCCTCAGCTTCCAAATGAGTCTGTGCTACTCGGGATGCAGCAGGTGATCTTGCCAGTGATCCTACAGATCAGCGACATACACGTTCTCAGTTCAAGAGAGCCTCTTCTTTATTGGCTCAAGCTTCAGTGAATTATGATCCTAACACCTTTGCAGAAGCTTCAGGCCAACCAAATTGGGAAGCAGCTATGAATGAAGAATATCATTCATTATTGGCAAATGATACATGGGATCTTGTTCCTCTACCAAAGGGACGAAAACTTGTTAGATGCAAATGGGTTTACAAAACCAAGTATGGACCAAATGGGAAAGTTGATAAACATAAAGCTCGTCTTGTTGCTAAGGGTTTTTCACAAGTTGAAGGCATTGACTATACTGAAACCTTCTCCCCTGTTGCCAAAATGAACTCTATCCGCCTTGTTCTTTCCCTCGCTGCCTCTTTCAAATGGGAAGTCCATCAGATAGATGTTACATCCGCCTTCTTGCATGGCGACTTGCATGAAGAAATCTATATGGAACAACCTATTGGCTTTATACAAACAAACTCCAGCCTTGTATGTCGGCTTAAGAAATCCCTTTATGGTCTGAAGCAAGCTCCTCGAGCTTGGTATGCCAAAATGGATAACTTTCTTTTAGAAAATGGCTTTTCTAGGTGTCATTCTGACAATACTGTCTACACCAAGAAAGTGGGCAAGTCTCTTATCATTCCAGTTCTTTATGTTGATGATCTTATCCTGACTGGTAGTGATCCCAACCTTATAAACCATGTGAAGTATAGCCTTAAAAGGAAGTTTGAAATGACAGACTTAGGACACTTACATTATTTTCTTGGTCTTCAAGTCTTGCAATCCAAGGAAGGTATTTCCCTTTCCCAATCCAAGTATGCCTGTGATATTCTACGCCATTTTCACATGGAAGACTGTAAGCCAGCCCCTTCCCCCTTTCAGTCTGGAGTCAAACTTTCAGTCACTTGTACTTCTCCTGAAGTTGATGCTACCTTATATCGTCAACTTGTAGGAAAACTTTTGTATCTAACCCATACTCGTCCTGACCTTTCCTTTGTTGTTGGCCTTGTTGCTCGGTTTATGCAAAACCCACGTGAAAGTCATTGGAAAGCAGCTAAAAGAATACTTCGTTATGTTCGAGGTACAGTTCAGTTTGGGATTCATTACAGTGTCGAAGCATCTCCTCTATTGGTTGGTTTCACTGATTCCGATTGGGCTGGTGACCCTGATGATCGGAAGTCTACAGCAGGTTATGTGTTCACTCTTGGTTCAAAACCTATTACATGGGCTTGCAAGAAACAAGGTGCCATTTCTCTTTCTTCAGCAGAAGCAGAGTATCGTGGTGCCGTAGAAGCTAGTAAGGAAGCCTTGTGGCTTCGTCAGATCCTGTCAGAGTTTGGCTTTCAGCAGCAGCATCTGACTACACTTTGGTGTGATAATCAAAGTGCCATTCAACTATGCAAAGATCCAGTCCAACATCAGCGCAGCAAACACATTGAACTGCACATGCACTTCATCAGAAAGCTCATTCATGACCATGTTCTTGAAGTGCAATATTGTTCAACAGATGATCAAGTTGCAGACATCTTTACAAAGGCTCTCACAGAGGCGAAGTTCACTAAACTTCGATTTATGGTTGGAGTTCAGGAAGTTGTCACTAAGGGGGGATAGGCTCTAGTGCCTCCTTCCTTCTCCTATTATGTCATATTTGTAAATCCTTCAATCCTATCCCAAGTTGTTCTTAAGGGGGGATGTTAGGATATTCCGACACATAGGAAATAGTTAAGTACAACTTGGTCTAGTATAGAGTTAGGTAAAGTGTGTTTCTTTACTATGTACATTTTGTAACTTACAATCCGACGGTCACGATATGTAGTGATCCGACGGTTCATTCTCTCCTCGGTATTACCGACACTTGATCCATGGCTTAACACCCGATTGGTCCATGATCTCTATTTAAAGAGCATGGAGGGTCATTTGTAGGTTAACCGTTCACGAGAGAAGCTTATGTAAATTTTCATTCTTTTATTAATAAATTGCCTGAAGTGGCCGCGTTGGCTCAGGCCGTGGACTGTTTCCCTCTTTGAGGGTTTTAACCACCTCAAAAGTACTGGTGTATTGATCTGCAATCTGTTTATGAGCGGTGTCCTTTGGTGTTCTGTCTGAGGAACTTACCCTGTAAATTCCTACATTCTCTACAGCTCATTCATGGTTTTAATGGTTGATATTTTCTTCTGTCAAACTGGTTATTTCTCCTCGTTCTTACTTTCCAAAAAGTATAATTAGTATTGTTGTCGCTCAAATTGTACAGGCAATGTGCAACAATGCTTAGGGTGGGGGCTATCACTCTGATCCCCGCCCTCTCCGTTCTAGTTGTCTCCCTACAACAAACAATGGGGGGGAGGGTGCCTATGAAATGTGAAGATGGGAGACTTGTTGGCAACCAACAAGTCCGAGAGACACAATTGAATGGCCTAGCAACTTGGTTAATTTAGCACATTGAACATTAGATTAGATTTATCTTGAAAGGCAAGTGCCTTAATGGAGTCAATTACTTGCTTAAGATAAATTATTTACCAAGACACCAGATGAACAGTGGTTGTTTAAAGGATGCTTCACTATCCTATAGGACGTGCAAATCCTACAATCTAAGTGAGATGTAGAATCTTGGTTGGAGTTCAGGAAGTTGTCACTAAGGGGGGATAGGCTCTAGTGCCTCCTTCCTTCTATTATGTCATATTTGTAAATCCTTCAATCCTATCCCAAGTTGTTCTTAAGGGGGGATGTTAGGATATTCCGACACATAGGAAATAGTTAAGTACAACTTGGTCTAGTATAGAGTTAGGTAAAGTGTGTTTCTTTACTATGTACATTTTGTAACTTACAATCCGACGGTCACGATATGTAGTGATCCGACGGTTCATTCTCTCCTCGGTATTACCGACACTTGATCCATGGCTTAACACCCGATTGGTCCATGATCTCTATTTAAAGAGCATGGAGGGTCATTTGTAGGTTAACCGTTCACGAGAGAAGCTTATGTAAATTTTCATTCTTTTATTAATAAATTGCCTGAAGTGGCCGCGTTGGCTCAGGCCGTGGACTGTTTCCCTCTTTGAGGGTTTTAACCACCTCAAAAGTACTGGTGTATTGATCTGCGATCTGTTTGTGAGCGGTGTCCTTTGGTGTTCTGTCTGAGGAACTTACCCTGTAAATTCCTACATTCTCTACAGCTCATTCATGGTTTTAATGGTTGATATTTTCTTCTGTCAAACTGGTTATTTCTCCTCGTTCTTACTTTCCAAAAAGTATAATTAGTATTGTTGTCGCTCAAATTGTACAGGCAATGTGCAACAATGCTTAGGGTGGGGGCTATCACTCTGATCCCCGCCCTCTCCGTTCTAGTTGTCTCCCTACAACAAACAATGGGGGGGAGGGTGCCTATGAAATGTGAAGATGGGAGACTTGTTGGCAACCAACAAGTCCGAGAGACACAATTGAATGGCCTAGCAACTTGGTTAATTTAGCACATTGAACATTAGATTAGATTTATCTTGAAAGGCAAGTGCCTTAATGGAGTCAATTACTTGCTTAAGATAAATTATTTACCAAGACACCAGATGAACAGTGGTTGTTTAAAGGATGCTTCACTATCCTATAGGACGTGCAAATCCTACAATCTAAGTGAGATGTAGAATCTTGGTTGGAGTTCAGGAAGTTGTCACTAAGGGGGGATAGGCTCTAGTGCCTCCTTCCTTCTCCTATTATGTCATATTTGTAAATCCTTCAATCCTATCCCAAGTTGTTCTTAAGGGGGGATGTTAGGATATTCCGACACATAGGAAATAGTTAAGTACAACTTGGTCTAGTATAGAGTTAGGTAAAGTGTGTTTCTTTACTATGTACATTTTGTAACTTACAATCCGACGGTCACGATATGTAGTGATCCGACGGTTCATTCTCTCCTCGGTATTACCGACACTTGATCCATGGCTTAACACCCGATTGGTCCATGATCTCTATTTAAAGAGCATGGAGGGTCATTTGTAGGTTAACCGTTCACGAGAGAAGCTTATGTAAATTTTCATTCTTTTATTAATAAATTGCCTGAAGTGGCCGCGTTGGCTCAGGCCGTGGACTGTTTCCCTCTTTGAGGGTTTTAACCACGTCAAAAGTACTGGTGTATTGATCTGCGATCTGTTTGTGAGCGGTGTCCTTTGGTGTTCTGTCTGAGGAACTTACCCTGTAAATTCCTACATTCTCTACAGCTCATTCATGGTTTTAATGGTTGATATTTTCTTCTGTCAAACTGGTTATTTCTCCTCGTTCTTACTTTCCAAAAAGTATAATTAGTATTGTTGTCGCTCAAATTGTACAGGCAATGTGCAACAATGCTTAGGGTGGGGGCTATCACTCTGATCCCCGCCCTCTCCGTTCTAGTTGTCTCCCTACAACAAACAATGGGGGGGAGGGTGCCTATGAAATGTGAAGATGGGAGACTTGTTGGCAACCAACAAGTCCGAGAGACACAATTGAATGGCCTAGCAACTTGGTTAATTTAGCACATTGAACATTAGATTAGATTTATCTTGAAAGGCAAGTGCCTTAATGGAGTCAATTACTTGCTTAAGATAAATTATTTACCAAGACACCAGATGAACAGTGGTTGTTTAAAGGATGCTTCACTATCCTATAGGACGTGCAAATCCTACAATCTAAGTGAGATGTAGAATCTTGGTTTACTTTAAATTATATGTCTATCTAAGTGTACCCTTCCTCTCAACCGTTTTGAAACTAGTCTCTAGAGCAGGTTGTGAGAGAGAAATCAAGGGGAAGCAAGCTAAGGATTAATTAACGAACCCTCCCCTTGAGTTCTAACCACCTGATGCCTCCAAAGCTGCAGAGACTGTGACTTTGACGACTGCAAGTTCACCATGTTAACCACTAAAGAAGTCCTAGACTTCGCAAGCTAGATGAAAAAGGTGGGCCTATCTCTCTATCGACCAAGCTTATGCTTGGAAGTAAATTAATTAATGCAAAACTAGCCTTGAGATTCAAGTGCAAGATATGGATGAGTGCTCTTAAGGTGAGATTGTTAAAGATCTTATGTACTTAAAGACAAGTTACAGAGAATTTCAATTTATGGCAATGAAGTACTTAAAATGAGTAAATGACAATCTTCACCACAAGAGAAAGTGCTCAAAATAAATGGTGCCAAAAAATGTTGCCAATATTATCAATAGATAATTGCTTAAGAGATAGACAAGATCAATGCTCAAACAATTAGATACAATTTTTCATGCACAATTAACAAATCTTCAAAATCTTAACAATGGAAAATCAATATGCCAATTAGATGCACAAGAAAGAGATTAGATTCCTTATAGATGCAATTAGATCTCTTATCACAATTAAGATCAAATTCGATTGAGGTGCTTTAAAAGTGACTTAGATCACAAATCCACAAGAATTGTTAATGAAATGCAATGAATCCACTTATCAATGATATCGATGAAAAACAAGAGTATAATCACAATGTTACTTGTTAAGCCAATCTCAATAGACAATTATCAAATCAATTAGAGCACTTATGTGTGTTAATGCAAGAATGCAAATAGATGCCAATGATGTGGAAATGCAATATGGATTAGCCAAGAGGCATATGATTGTAGCAATAAGAAAATCACCAAATTACACAATTAAACAATTATTCAAAATCCACAAGATGCAAGAAACAAGAGTTAAGTGCAATTAGATGATTCTCAACAATTTTTCCACTACCCAAAATTTTATAATAGATCCTTATGATCCCTTAGGGTTGAATCAAGACCCCTAGGCTCTAAATCAACTATTAGGGAAGACCAGGGACCACTTAGGACTTGCCTCTTTACCCATGCAAAACATTTCAGCGATTTGGGCTAATGGACAGATCTCTGAAATAGATAATACAATGATGATTGCCACATCCAATGAACTTTGTTAATGGACCTAAACTCTTTGAATAATTATGACGGCCTTCAAATAATGACCAAATTTGCCCATAGATGCAATCCTAAGTCAATGATAAAATATGCTTGTAAATTGATTATTAGGCCAAGATTATGTGATTTTATCACTGCTGTAAGTGAATTTATATGGTTGTAGCAAACATATCAGATCTGGAAATTAACCCACAGTCCACAAATACTCACTTATATGCACCCAATTTGACTTTAGATTAATTCTTGATGCCTTAGGTGAATTATTAGATGAATTTAGGCTTATTTTAAGTGTTAGGCCTTAAATATATTGTTGTCATAAAATAATGTAGAAATTAGAATTAGGACAGGGACGAAATTAGAGAATTAGCGAAGCAAACTAAGAGGTCTAGTGGCCTTATATGGCTACAGAGATTTCCAATGGACTTCAAACCCTGCAACCACCAAGTTAGCTCTAAAACTACTGCAAAACCAAATGTTAGAGATGTAAAACTAAATCAATGACTAAATAATTGTTGAAAGAGGGCTAGAATGATACACTAGGGCTGGAAAGGGCAAACAAGGGAAGCAATGAGGTAGAAAAGGCCTTAGACGGCCATAGCAAGGGAGATCAAGCCCCTTAGGGTTGATGTTGGGCTGGAAAAGGCCATAAAAGGGCTAGCAACCAAGGAAAGAGCCCTTTTAGGGTTGCGGCTAGGGCTTCAAGGGGTATCAAGGGGAAAAGGAGGCTCTCCAAGCCCACGGCCAAGGGAGAAAAGGGGGGTTGAGGCCCTTGGAGGCCTATGACTAGCCCAAGGAAGGGGATCGAGGGCTTTAAGAGCCAACGACAAGCCATAAGAAGGTTGCGGCCTAGGCTTGGAAGGGAGATGAGGACCCTAGAAGGCCTCTAGGCCTCACGGCTAGGGCTGAGGAGGGACGATGGCTAGGCCTTCGGGCCTAAAAAAAAAATTGAAGCCCACAACTGCCAAAAAATGCCAAAATCACTACCAAAAAGTTGTACAGCTTCCATTCTTCAGCTAGACGTTGAGGTTCTAGAAGCTGGGGAGGCTAGATCTTACCCTCAAGGGCCTAGATCAGCCTTCCTTGCTTAGTTGAATAGCCCAGAAAAAATTGTTGCTTCAAACCCTTGTGCTATCACCTGCAAAATAGATAAAAGAATATCAAACCCCAAATATATATATACAAAAACAAAAATCCCCAAATATCCAAGTGTTGCAAAACAAAATTGGTTAAGAAATCATTTACAAATGAACAATACAAAATAATAATTTTGGAGAAATATTTTTTGAATAAATAGCAATGGATGAATTAATTTCGAAAAATAGATATTGGCCAAAAACCTCCTACAAAATCAATTACCACAATAAAATTCAGAGCCCAAACATAGTCCGCTCTTCCCCACAATCTGTGAACCTAGAGCCCAAGGGCTAGAGAACCTGTAAATCTCTATAATTTTCTCAAAGTAAAACTATTAGATCATATGGTGAATCAAATCACCTAAAATAGCATGTACCAATACAATGTTTTTATCACCGACAAATGAAATAATAATTTTTTAAAACAATAATCAGCACAATATAGGATCACACATAGCTAACACATACCACAAATCAGTGGAAGAAGAAGACCATGAATCAAACCCCAAAGTCTTTCTATTATGATAAGATAATGTTCCCAGTAGAGCAAAAGCTCAATACCAACGTTCAAGAATTACATTGTCCAAAGATATCAAATATAAGCTCAATAGCTTCGTTATATAGAGAAAGCCATCCAAGCGGAAAATAACGGCTAGTTGGCTTGATCCTTATCAAAATAATCTCAACCATTGAAAATAGCTTGATCATCTTTTAATCTCTACCGCTGAATTTTTAATTTTGAGGAAATTTTCATAAATTTTTTAAAACCCACTTTTAATTAATCCAAAAGTTAATATTTTGGATTAATTTCCTCAAAAATTTGACTTTGGCTTAAGTCCGTAGAGTGCTCGCCTCAACCGACATACATGGGTCTCCTGCCCAAGTACCTCAAAGCCCTGTGGTTGCTCAACATACACCTCCTCCTCTATAACTCCGTTCAGAAATGTGGTCTTCACATCCATCTAATGGATCTGCCAACCCATTTCTGCAACAATAGAAATAAGGGACCAGATAGAAGTGTACCGAGCTACGGGAGCGAAGGTCTCATCATAGTCAACTCCCTCTATCTGTGAGAACCCTCTAGCCACAAACCTCACCTTGAACTTCTCAATGTTGCCATCCATAGCATGCTTGATCTTGTAGAGCCACCTAGAAGTCACAACTGACTTGCCCTCAGGCCTAGGCACCACTTCCCAGACATTGTTCTTAATTATAGAGGCATACTCCTCCACCATAGCCTCTCTCCATACCTCCTGGTTGGTAGCCTCCTCATAGCTAGTAGGCTCAGAGTCAACAATGTTGGTAGCCTTGGCTACATAACTGCAAAACCGCTCAGGTGGCACACTCTCCCTGTTCACCCTCTTTGGAGGACCAACGGACTTCGCTTCCTTCAAGGTGTCTTAAAGCCACTTGGGCCTCCTCTTCCCTGAAGAAGCTTCCCCATAGGGAACCTCATCCTCTGCCCCCCAGTCTAGTGAACCTGAAGGTCTGCCAAATGACGCTGGTGTGCCTGTACCAACAGCTATCCTCAAAGAACCTGTGCATCTGTCAGCTGAAGTGCCATGTGAACTCTGCAGCAACGGACTCCCTAAAGAAGTGCTCGGTGAACTCGCCACTAGTGCCCCAAATGTCACTGACACTGAAGTACCTCCTGTACCAGTCGATCCAAAACCCTGAGGTCCTACTCCCTGTACTTGACCTCCTTGCTGAGGAGAAGTCTGTGACTCTCTCTCATCATACTCTTGTGATCTCTGATAGGCCCTCTCCTCCTCGAACTTCACATCCCTCCTAATCACCACTCTCCGTTTAGAAGGAATGAAGATCCGATAAGCCTTCGAAGTCTCGTTGTAACCCATAAAAATACCCTTCTCTGCCATGGGTTCCAGCTTCGTCCTCTGCTCCTTGGGGATATAAGAATATGTGAGACATCCAAAGATACGAAGATGTCCCACATGAGGTTTCTCTCCAGTGAAAGCCTCCTCCGGAGTCATATTCTCCAATACTCTGTGAGGACTCCTGTTCTAAAGATAAACAGCAGTATTGCAGGCCTCAACCCACAAAAACAAAGGCAACCCCTGATTATGAATCATCGCTCTAGCAGCCCCAACAATAGCTCTATTCTTCCTTTCAAACACCCCATTCTGCTGGGGGTTGTAAGGAACCGTGAACTCTCTCCTAATGCCCTCCTGTGCATAGAAGTCAGAAAACCCACCATCGGTGTACTCACCATCATTCTCTGACCTCAAGACTTGAATCTTCCTACATGTCTGCTTTTCCACAAGAGCTTTGAACTCTTTAAAGCGACTAAAGACCTCACCTTGGTCTTTAGGAAATATATCCAAGTCCAAGTCCTCCTAGAGTAGTCATCAATAAATATAACATAATACTCATAACCACCCAAAGACACATGAGACATGCAACCACTAACATCAGTATGAATCAAGTCTAGTATACCTGTAGATCTGTTGTCGCTCGCTGGGAATGGTAACTTGGTGTACTTGCCCAAAGCACACCCTCTGCAAACCTCATAATGCTTGACACTAAAATCAAGAACTCCAGTAGTGATCTCCCTCAGTACTCTTAAAGCTCCATGATGCATATGTGCCATCCTCCAATGCCATAACTCGCACAAGTCTCTACTGTTGGTGGTACTAGTGTGAGTGCTACCAGATGTGCTACTCACCAATGCTCCTGCCGACTGAAAACTGAACCTGTATAGTTTCCCAAAGTGGAATCCAATCACTTTGGCCAAAGTGATGGAAGGTCCCCCGGGATGCATCATGACCTCCTAAAAAAGTGACATCAAACCCGTCCTCCTCCATAGCAGACACTAAAATCAAGTTCTTCTTCATCCCCGAAACATACAAAATATCCACAACCTTCAAAGGAGGCAAAGACTCCCTCTCAAAGGTCACAGTCCCCACACCAACAGCCCTCACAATGCAGTCATCTCCTAGTACAATCTCAATATCAAGTGCCCTCTCTGCAAGCTCTGAAAAGAACTCCCGTGCACCTGTCATATGGCGGGAAGCCCCGTTGTCTATGTACCACACATCGGATGATGTACTCCTACAAGATGTAGAAGTAATAAATGCAAAGTCCTTGTTAAACTGTGAAGCACACTGCTCCACCTCTGTTGAAGCTGCAATACCCTTCTTCTCCTTGTTCTTCCTCTCAAGACACGTAGCAGCATAGTGTCCCATCTTCTGACATGCCCAACATCTGACTTTGAACATATCCGTATCTTTCTTCTTCTTCTTCTCCTTTCCCTTAGCCCATCTGATGAGGCCCCTTTCTTGGCCTTCCCTTTGTTCTTCCCCCTAGTTGTCAAGGCTACATCCTCCTCATCTGCTATCTTCACCCCACCACTATCAGTCTTCTGTATCTCATGCTACACAGAATCATCCCAGAATCTGTCCCAATTGGGAAGATTCTCCCTAGAAGTAACAGCATCTCCAAAGACCTCCCAAGACTTAGGAAGTCCCGCTATAGCTATCCTGACTAACTCTGTGGGTGCAACTGCCTCACCAATAGCAATCAAATCATCACGTACATGTTTGACCCTGCCAAGATAATGAACTACACTTTCAACCTTTCTCATCCTGATGTTCTTCAATTGTTCTTTGACTACCATCTTCCTGTTGTCATTGGTACTCTGATAGAAAGTGATTAGAGTTTTCCACATCTGATATGCATGTGTTTCCTCTCACCTGAGGAACCACATGCTCTTTCAGACAGTCCATCAAAATCATTTTTGCCTTTGCATTACTTTTTGTGAATTCAGCAAATTCATCTACAGCAGTAGGAGGTACAACCACTTGCTGCACTACGTCCCAAACTGCTGCCTCCTCAAACACTGTTTCAATTTTGTCCTTCCAAAAGGCATAGTTGGATATCCCATCCAGTTTGCCCTCTATCCTTAAAAACATGGCCATGACTACTGTCCAAAATTTACAAACCAAGAAAATGGAGAAATGAACTTTCCAGGTCCCAAAAGTTCACTCTGTGTGAAATTTCACCTTGTTGTCACAAAATATCAATTTGTTGTCCAAAATGAGTTTGTTGTCCAAAAATTCAGTTTGTGGTCCAGACTCCAAACCATTGTTCGCTGTCTCAAACTACTGTCTGTTATTCAAACTGCAATTTTCAACCTATAGCTCTGATACCATGTGGAAATTTGATGACTAAAAAGTTTCCTACAATCCCAACCCGGTTTTAATTTCACCTTATCACTCCCATTCAGTTAAATGCCCTTTCCCATAAACATATATTCAACATATAGAATTTTGGAAATGAAATTTTCAGATTAAAACACATGGGAATATCTGAAAATAAATATGGACATAAACATACCAGCAACACACATAAAAATACATCGATTTTTGTCAACTTAGACCCAGGCAAAACCCCTTCAATCTTCTTTGGGAAAACCTGTTAGAGAGCTCTTCAAATTTATTTATCTTTCAAGTTCAAGAAAAATACATTTGCAGACAAAACAAAACAGCAAAATACAACTTATCTCTTCAACCCAAAACTCCTTGAAAATCATGCCCACTTTGCCTCAATTTCCATGTCCACTTGAAGCTGAAAATATGTACTATACGGATACGGACTGTACTGTATAGATTTCGTACGAATTTTCGTGCCCCTATACGGACTATACATATTTTCGAAAAAAAATCTAAAACTTTTCTCGAATGGCATGCATCTCACAAGCATTAAATGTTGTTAGTATTGTACCTTTTGTTGTCTTCTATGCCTTGATTTTCGTGCCCAGCTTTGCCCAAAAATCACTCTTCAGCTTACTGCAACAAATTTCTCCTTCAGAACTTTTCTCCAACTCTCAGCCTATTTTTTCCAATGTGTTCATAAAGAATGAATGCAGTTTCTCTTTTCTTTTCCCCCTTTTGTTTCCCTAAATGACTTTTGGGCAACCCTAATATCTAATGACTAAGATTCATTTAAATCAAGGGATGAGAATAAATGTGCATTTAATTCTCACTTTCTATTTTTTTAATTCACCCATTAAATAAAGTACCCAGATTGTACTTTATGTCTAAAGTCACTTTTCACTTTATAATTTAACATTGACTTTAGCACTTATAAAGTCACTTTCAATTTATAAAGTCACACTTAGGAAAAGAATTATTTTAGACACTTTTTCCTCAGTAGAGACTAACCCATGGGAACCACTTGTCCAAGGTACATTAAAAATCAACATGAGGTGGAGAGGATGATGTAATCTCACTAGCAGAAGACTGAGTCTCTGGAGTACTTTTCTTTTTCTGATGAGTGGGTAATGGAAACTCAAAAGGTTTGACTCCAAGTTTCTCACTCTGGGATCTAGTTAACACACCAAAAGACTGTAGGGATGAAGTAACACTTCCTTCCGATAAATCGGAGTGAGTAGGTTTTTCTCCAGAAATTGAAATTCCTTCCAATCTTTGAATCAGAGTTTGAACTTCAGGGGGCTCTACAAGTGATTGTGCAGGAGTTTGACCAACTGACTTTGGAAGTGTGCTAGGAGATTTAGTGGTTGTTTCAACAACTTCAGATCTAGGATTAGGGGATTTGGAATGGGATCTTGAAGTTGGTGGTGACTTCGAGGGAGACTGACTCTTAGAATGACCTTTTGATTTGGGATTAGACCTTGTTGCCATTCATAGTCTGATGGCCCTCCTAGCGCCAAAAATGTTGAAGGCTCGAAATGTTTGCCTCAACATTGGGGGAAAACCACCCAGTCGAGACCTTAGAGAAAATCCTTTTCTGTTTGGAATGGTGGCTCCGACTGGAGATTATGGGACCAGTTTCCCTTAAAATAAATTATAAGAAATGAATGGAGTATAAGTATAATGCTCTGATATGATTAAAACTGAAAATAACAATTACTTAAACTTAATATATATCCCGGGAAAGCTATCTGTATATGTGATTTAAAAAGATTTCATAAGCAACATGACAATATAGATTATCGTGTGATTATGAAGTTAAAACAGAAAACAACAACTGATTCAATTAAATAGTTAATTAAATTAGTTGATTAATTCGTCACATATATGAGATTTTGTTGTTTATGCATATAATATATAATTCCAATCACATATCAGTAGTGAAAAATGTACGATTGCTACAACACATGATAAACATAGTCAAATTACCATTCAACTCTTAAACAAAGAAATAATAAACAGATAATAGTACTCGATAAATTGTTACTATGCCCATGAGAAAAATGGCAATTGTTCAGCTTTCTATTAAGAGAACCTTGAGTTACAATAGTGCAAACAAAAGCCTTCTTTCCAAAATTCAAAACCCCTTCTCATTACAAATAGAGGGGATTTATAGTCTCAAAATAAAATACAAATACACTCAAGGAACCCCTACTGCAGCAAAATTGAATTTACTTCTCCTACTTGATTCTAATATACATTATCAAGTTATTTTATGAATAACACTGAACTAAATCACTTCTGCAGCGTACACCAATTTAATTTAATTTCATGAAACAAGAAACTGAGCAAAGAACAAGATACATAGGACACCATTATTTTTGGACAAAATAGTCCCCGGAAAAACCCAATGCGGGAAAACCAATGCAGCAGCTTTGAGGGTTTTATATTATTAAGCAGTAGTTTTGAATACAATGTTGGATGCCCTCTCGGCAATCCAGTTACAGAGAAAAATATAATGGGAGAAAACTGAGTGAGATTACCTCACTTCACCCAACAGTTTCCAGTTGATCCGGCAACAAAACTCACTAACCTCAGTTGTCTTTGTGCTAGCCCTGCGTAGGCCCTGCGTCAGCCTTACAGGCTTTGCATCAACCCTACGCTGTCTCTTCTACCTCCTAGAGCTTTTGCTCAACCTCTCCCGATGTTCCAGCAATTTCGAATTTCTGCATGAGGGCAGCTTCTGCTCTATGTTGGCCCTTTTGGCTCTGCGTCAAGCCTACGTGGGCCCAGACTGGCCCAACATCAGTCCCTCTAGATGCTACATTGCCTCCACTAGTGGCTCTCTACGCAGTATTCCCGAATATCCCTACCCCTCTGTTGCATAATGATCACTCAATTCGAATTTCTCAGCTTCCTAGCCCCAGAAATCGAACTCTAGATCAATTCATTATCTTCGTGTGTGTTTTTAAATGAACCCCAAGCCTCCTTATACTTTTCTCGTTGAGAAGTCAACTACCGAAATTAAGTCTCTAATCAACGACTAAGATTAAAACTTGACTTGATCCGCTTTCTAGAACATGCTCACCCATATTTTGATTAATACCCATTAATACTTTAATTTTCCTTAGTTTAGACTTAGGAACCCCATTAAAAATATTAATTATTTTAATAAAATACAATCCGGGTGGAATTTCACCAAACAGTTTATGGGTTCTTTAGAACTCATGTACCTTAGCCTTTCCACCAAATTTCATGGCTAGAGCACATCTGATGCTACCAAAAACTAACACTCCCTCTTAGCGAGGAATGTGCTCTAGCAACAATGTCCAACTGCATGCTGCTCTATCTCTAAAGCATCTCCTTTCCGCACTGTTGTTGCCACCAACACTGTGTTGCTGCTTCTATTGTACTGCTACCCATGACACTGCCACTGTTGCATTTATAATACATCTCCCTTTACATCTGCTGCTAACACTGCTACTGCTAGCTCTGCACTACATCATTTTCCCATCGTTGCTACTCAGCAATGGAAAAGCATCCAAAATTCCTGAACTAACTGTGTTCAGCATAATACCATGTGAATGTTGGAATATGACTGCTACTAGTCTCTAACCCTCTGAATCTTCTGCGTTGCTGCTGACTTTTGCATTGTGCCATCTGCACTACTGCCAACCTTGCTCTACGTTGATTAGTCTCTCGTCTCAGACTATTGCATCTGTCTCTCCAACCAACCCAGTGCATCATCCGATACTAAGTCCATCTCGCTATCGCTGAATCTCGGGCTCTTGTAGCAAGGAATTGATCCAAGAGGTGGGTTCCTCAAGGATCCTACCCACATGTATTCCTCCCGACTACAGTTCTATGTCACCCCATTTCCCTCCTGGAGATGCATGGGCACTCATGGCAAACTCATCTTTGTCAATTTTTGTTGGAGTAGCCTTAGGATCATGTTTCTCATCCTTATCCCTTTGCTTCAAAGGACAATGGGATACAAAGTGGCCCATCTCGCCACATCTAAAACATTTCACCTTAGAAATGTCCTTTTTCCGCTTCGACTTCTGTTGTCACTTTGATGCTAAAGCTGCATTCTCCTCCTCCTCCTTGGTCTTCGTGTCACTCTCATTGCTGCGATTGAGATTGACCTTAACCAGATCCCTCCTTAATTCTTCCTGTTGAAGGGCTGCCCACATCTCCTCCCATGAATGTAGTCTTTCCCTACCCAATATACTTTGGACGAAGACTGCCATTCATCTGAAACTCCATTCAGGGCCTTCCTTACCATCACGGTAGACTGGGGAGTAGACCCCACTGCAACAAGCTAGTCTCTAGTGTCCTGAAAACGTTGAAGATAGGAGTTAACCCCTTCTCCCTTCTGCATCAATGTCTGTTGCAATTTTTGTTCTAAGTGCATCTTCCGTTGTTCGAAAGAGCCTTCATATAGTGAAGACAAAGCTTCCCACATTGCTCGGGCTATAT
The DNA here is from genome assembly GCA_031772625.1 of Pinus tabuliformis. Lineage (NCBI taxonomy): Eukaryota > Viridiplantae > Streptophyta > Pinopsida > Pinales > Pinaceae > Pinus > Pinus tabuliformis. Next base: position 1,156,962,699 of record CM062809.1, on the reverse strand, counting down.
CTTTGCCCTACAAGTGTGAGACCACATGATCTCGAACTCCATCGAGTATGAACTTCTTCGCCTTCCCCTGCTTGGCCTTGTACTTCTTCTTCTGATCATTGTCCGCAGGAACAGCCACAACACCCTTGACGCAAGCTTCGAGATCATACTCCTCTAGAACAGCTAAGATTTTGTTCTTCCATATGACACAGTTGGAAGCTCCTTCTAACCCATCCTAATCTCGGAGCCCATGTGATGCCATCTCACCCAAATAGTCGAACTCCTCTAGTCACTACTCAACACCGATCTGTTGTCTGGCAAGTGAAGAATTCGTACTTTTGGCGGAAAAAGTCCTGTGAGGAGAAAATTCCCCTTCTATGTGTCTTCGCTCTTTTCTGACAGATTTCTGCCCCAGCAGAAACTATGTCCTTCAAGCACTGCGTTGAGGCTCTACGTCACTCCCTCTGCCTCTACAAGCTCACGAACCAGAAATCGTACCTCTTTGTCGACTCTCTCAAAGAGAGATTTCCTCAAAATCTTTGCTTTCCCGGCAAGGACTGCGCAATCCCTTCAAGGGGATTCGAATTGTTGCCAAATGAAACTATTGGCCTCTCTGCTCAGTGCTGGATCTGCTCTTCCTGTTTCAAAATCAATGCTCTGATACCATGTGAAAATTCCTACACTCAAGGAACCCCTACTGCAACAAAACTAAATTTACTTCTCCTACTTGATTTTAATATACATTATCAAGTTATTTTCTGAATAATACTGAAGTAAATTACTTCTGCAACCTACACCAATTTAATTTGATTTCATGAAACAAAAATTGAGCAAAGAACAAGATACATAAGACACCGTTATTTTTGGAAAAAATAGTCCCCGGAAAAACCCAATGCGGGAAAACTGGTGCGGCAACTCTTAGGGTTTTATATTCTTCAGCAGTAGTTTTGAATACAACGTTGGATGCCCTCCTGGCAATCCAGTTACAGAGAAAAATATAATGGCAGAAAACTGAGTGAGATTATCTCACTTCACCTGGCAGTTTCTGACTGATCTGACAACAGAACTAGCTAACCCCAGTTGTCTCTGTGTTGGCCCTGCGTCAACCTTACAAGCTCTGCGTCAGCGTTGTGCTGTCTCTTCTGCCTCCTGGACTTTCTGCGTCAACCTCTCCTGGATGTTCCGACAGTTCCAAATTTCTACGTGAGGGCAGCGTCTGCTCTACGTTGGCCCTTCTGGCTCTGCGTGAGGCCTGTGTGGACCCAAACTCACCCAGCATTAGTCCCTCTAGATGTTGCGTTGCCTCCACTAGTGGCTCTCCACCTCTCTACCCAGTATTCCCGAACTAACCCTACCCCTCTGTTGCAGAATGATCAATCAGTTTGAATTTCTCAGTGTCCTAGCCCGAGAAATCAAACGCTAGATCAATTTGTTTTTTTCGTCTGTGTTTCTAAATGAACCCCAAACCTCCTTCTTATACTTTTCTCGTTGAGACTTCAACAGCCGAGATTAAGTCTCTAATCAATAGCTAAGATTAAAACTTGACTTCATCCGCTTTCTAGAACATTCTCACCCATATTTTGATTAATACCCATTAATACTTTAATTTTCCTAAGTTTAGACTTATGAACCCCATTTAAAATATTGATTATTTTAATAAAATACAATTTGGGTGGAATTTCTCCAAAACGATTTCTGGGTTCTTTAGAACTCATGTGCCTTAGCCTCTCCACCAATTTTCATGGCTAAAGCACATCCGATGCTACAAGAAACTAACAATTCAGCTTTCTATTAAGAGAAACTTGAGTTACAATATTGCAAACAAAAGCCTTCTTTCCAAAATTCAGAACCCCTTCTCATTACAAATAGAGGGGATTTATAGTCTCAAAATAAAATACAAATATAGCAAATAGGGCAACAATTTGAAGCAGTGTTAACAAACAACGCTAAAATAAACCAAGAGATATATATTTAGAATTTTTATAACTATTGATTTGGGGTAGCATCATATGTGTTCTAGGCCTAAAATTTTGCAAGGAGGCTTGGGTACATGTATTCCAAAGAACCTAGAAAGCGTTTTAGGAAACTCCACCCATAAACAATTTTATTAAAATAATTAATATTTTTTAATGGGACCCTAAGTCTAAACTTAGGAAATTAAAAATATTAATGGGTATTAATCTAATTGTGGGTGTAACTTCTAGAAGAAGACGAGGATCAAGCTAAAATGATCTTAGCCATTGATTAGCTTTTAATCTGGGTTGTTGAATGTCAATGAGAAGATTATTTAAGGGAGCTTGAGGGTCATTTGGAAAACACACCGAGAGATCAAGAGATCGAATTTCTGAAGTGAGAAGTTCTCAGGAGGAAATTATGATCAAGTAGATTTCTTGCAGTGAGGGGCAGTGAGTATTTGGAAGAAGGAAGTTTTCCTAGGCCGGAGAGTACGAGGCAGAGAGAGGGCAGAACGACGTCCAAAGAGAGGCAAACATTGGCCCACGCAAAGCTGACGCAGTGGCAGCGCAGGCCTTAGAGGGAAATCGAATTCCTGCTGAGGAAATTGAGTTTCAATAGCCGGGAGTCAGGGTGTGAGACCGGGAGGCAGAGATTCGAATTTTCCAACCAGCAGAGGGTCCAGAGAAGGAGCAACGTGATACCCAATAGCGGTGACGCAAGAACTGCGTGGGAGTGATGCAACTTTGCGCAGAGTGTACGCAGAGGCTCCAATTCAGCATGATCATACTTAGATTCTCCAAGCGACAGGATGAGAGCACTTCACCATTCGTTTTGTCCAATTTCTCTTTGTATCGGGTTGCTAGTTGAGCATCCAAGAATTGTACTCACATTTACTACTGCGTAATAATAAAACCCTTAGATCTGTTGCACCAATTTTCCCGCATTGGATTTTTCCAGGAACATTTGTCCAAAAACAACAGTGTTATTTGTGTTGCATTTTCTTTCTTGCTCAATCTCTTGTTTCCGCATATAAACTAATTAAGTGAAGGCCGCAGTGTATGTATTTCAATATTTGTCGTAGGAAACGCAGATAACTTGTTCATGTAAATCTAACAAGTAGGAGAAATATCATCAGTTGCTGCAGTAGGAATTCCGGTTTAGGAATTTTCACAATAATAAATTATCTAGGCCTGTGAAGAGGATTGTTCTCCAATTCGTTGTTGTAGCTCGTAGATATCAATCATATTCTTTAATTCGGGTGGAGTCTTCAGTTGAATTCGCATCTAGTTGATAAATATGGCGTCCCTTAATGTTGGCAACATGTGAGCAGTGGTATTGGATAGGCACTTGAGCATCAACCGTCGGCTGTGTGGTTTGACTAAAAACTGCTAATGGCTTTCCAAGTCAATTTTAGATAGTTAATCAATTATTTCAGCCCGCTTTTTGGATGATTCTTGCCACATTTAGTGAGTCGTTTGATATCTGGCAGTGCTCCCTCGGGGCAGTTTGATATGAGATTCGCTTGGAATACGTTATCACTAATTTTCTCAATGAGATTATTAGAGATACCTCTCGCATTGAACATTGTTGCCTTTGCGTGTTTAAGACAAATCTCCCATTCTCTAAAGACTATTTCCTTGTGTGACTCCTCAATTCTAGGAAGATTAACTAATCTCCCATCAGCACAATCCTGCCACGTCAGGGAACCTACAATTTTTCTTCTATGTCATCAAAATAGGTTCTGAGTTTGGTAATTGATCAACCAAGGAACTGGTTGTATGACACAAATCATGAATAGTGGCCAACTTTTGACAAAACACAATTTGTTGTTGAGCAAGGAGAGTATTTAACTCTCTTGCTTCCTTCTTGAATTCTGTCAATTCAGGATTAACCTTTAGTTGTTCTATCTTGTTCTGTAATTCTTGTATCTAAGTGTCTCGGGCCTGCAAATCAGTGTCATATTGAACTTTAAGGGCATTAAAATTGTTTTGGAGTTCAATAAGTTGTCCTTGCCATTGATCGGCAATCTTTTGTTTCTCAATCTCAAAACTCTGTTCCAACTACACAATTATGTCTTCCTTTTCTTTCAACAATTGTTGTACTTCAGTGGCTTTGTCCATGGTTGCGGAAGCATAGGCTCCCGTGAATTGAGTGAGTCTTCCCAGCTCCTCTAAAGGAGTGGACAAAGAGCCTTTCCATACTACTTCGAAAGAAGCATTTCCAGGAACTAAAGCCTGGGACTGATCGATTTTTCTTTTCTTCCTCTGTCTTTTAACAACAACCTTATGCTTAGGACTGTAAAATACATCAAGTGGAGGAATTTCTTCAACCCTTAATACAACCTCGGAGGTTGGGAAGGCCAGTATAACTTCAATGTCTTCAGTTTCTAAAGGCTTGTCAGAGGCCTTACTGTGATCGGAGTCTGTTCCAAACTTTTATAAGTATTTGGTACCTTTTCTTGTAAGGGAGTCTTTGAAACTTGTGATTCCTTGGCCTTCAAAACCTAGTTATATTGTTCCCATATTTGCTCAAGCTTGGAACTAGGCAAAAGACCTTCAGCTTGAGAAGAGGAGGAAGCACCTGTTTCTTTTGTTTGATGCATATCAGTAGTCTGTGTGGAACCAACAACTATAACATCATCCTGAACCGTGCTTTCTTGAGGAAGCTTTAATGAATTCATAGGCAAATTAGCTAGCCTTGCGGCTTTGTATTGGGTGAATTGAATCATCTCCTCTGGAGTCAACTGTTTTGTTGCTTGTCTCATAACCATTGAATAGGTAGAAGCTTTTTCAAATAGGTCATCGAACTTGTCTGGTTCATGAGAAAATTGCCTGATGCTTGATTGTGCGGTAACCTTTTTGACAATTTGATGGGGATCATACTATCTATTAGGAATAGTAGGGAAATTAAACTCTAGTATAGCATTAATTACAATGCCATCATGCTTGAAATTGCCCAAAGCATATACATCGCACTGAAGAGGAAAAATAGGCCACATTTTCTTATTGGACTCCTTTAAGACTTTTGAAATACCATTCCCTACAGTTTGGTATGCTATTTCTCGGGCAAGAAGTTTGTTAGGGACATATAGAGGCAAGACATGGGGGTTAGCAAGACTACCAAAGACTCAGACATAGGTAAATAACTCCTCACCGAACCAGTTTCCAACCCGGAGCAAGTCAGTTTCAGCTTCTAGGGAAATCCTAGGAGTTCTCTTATCAAAAATGATTTGGTAAATAGGCAGCATTACTCCATGGCAGATTTTATAAAAATGAGGCTGATAATTTGAGTCCCAAAGAATATCATGATATATATGGATAGGGGTCAAGTCTTCTAAAGTCCACTTCCACCCCATAGAGGTGAAATCCATAGTAAAACACAAGGCATCCATTACGTAGGCACTCATGTAAAAGGGAGGAATTATATTTTCTGAAACCTTACGCTTACTTCTAAAATTCAAGATATGAGTAGCTAGGTTATCAGACAGTATATTTCCCCAATCCAAGATATAACCTTCTGAGGCAACATCAATCAGTGGTGTCCATTGATCGAAAAATTTCTATGTATTAGAATAAGCAAATAGTCTACATATCATAGCGGCTATTTGGCAATAGGGACAAGCAAGAGAGTCAACTGCATAGATACCCTTTTCCTCTCACTTAAGCTTATTAGGATCTCTTCTCCATGCCCTAATAAGCTCTGACGCTTTATCGTATTGGCTCATGAATTTCTCCACAAACTATTTGTTATATTTGCATTGAGGTTGTGGCAAATGGTACATTGCACTCAAATCGCTACCAATGAATGATCCGATGACTATATGCTTTTGTGTCCTGAATTTCCTTTCTGCAAAGCTCAAGTTGTTAATGACCCATCGAATCATATCTGCATAAGGAAGGATTTTGAGTAAGGCTGCAACCCTATGCAAGAATGAATTGGCCACATCACTGTAAGTAGTATTGGAGACTGGGGTAGAATCCTCGGTTGTAATTGTTCTTTGTGTGACCTTGGGTCCTTCATCCTCAAATAGTCTATAGATAGATTCCCAAGAGACACTTCCAGCATCTAGAGAGCAGACTGTGTCAAAAAATAATCCTAGCGTATTGGCATTTTCAACTGAAGGAGTGGTCGATCGCTGCTAAGCAACAGGTTTTTTCTTTGTTTTTGCTACTTTAGACATTTGTTCGGAATTACGCTTGTCAGGACTAGCCCATAATGAAAAACACAGATCTGAGCGATAACTTCTTCAAATGAAAGACTTAGTGCAAATAACGAATTTTAAACAACAACTTTTGTCTTTAAGGGTGAATTATGATAGAATCGAACTGCAATGAATGAGGAGGATTATAATCTCGAAAACCATATATTCACCTCTTTCAAATATTAAATGCCAAAACATGAATTCATGTGGGTTTGCCCACATCAACATATTGGCATAAAAATATCAAAGATATCAATTGGAGATGCATTAGAAAGTTATGATATTGGTAACTTCCGATAGATCATATTTGAAAAAGTAATGGCTATAAGTAGAGGCGGGAAGTGATATCCGGATTTCAATATCGGAGGTGGCATATTGGAAGTTTTAAGAACAGGCTCCCGATATGAAAGTCTCAATATTTGTTGTAGACGAGAATATTGGAGGTTTCGTGGTATCGAGGGGGAGAAGTATCGGAGATAATGGATATCGGAGGAGGCAGGTCTCGGAGCTGGGAGATATCGGAAGCGTTGAGTATCGTAAGTAGCACACTTAGAAAGTTACAATATTGTGAAGGGCTGATATGCCAAGTAGCATCTGTGGAGCCAACGACACTTATAATATTCATTTAAAAAGAGGGTGTGTGATTTCTATTAGCTTTAGTAAAAGCCTTTTCTAATGAATAAAGTAATCGTCAGGGAAGCTTTATCGGGGAATAACTTTATCGTAACTTTCTCAAAAGGAAAGTTACGATATAATAAGAGTCTGATAAAAATCTCCCGATAATGCACCAATTTTGTAATAAGAGGGCCTATAGGGATTTTGATTTATCGCAACATTATAAGGGTTGGGCCTCCGATACTTGAGTTCCGATGAGGGAAACTTCAAGCCTAAGAGATTTTATAACAAACTAAAAAATGTCCTATCTTTATTGAAAACTAAAGAGTTTTATTAACATGAAAAAAAGGGTCCCCATTATTTATTATATAACTAAAATAAAAATAAAAAATGGCGGTTGTTGAATACTACAACAGCCCCCTGCTAGTTTGAGCACTAACATTTTGGCATCATTGTCGGGGACACGAGATGTGTGTTTTGTTCCCCGTATGACATATTGACATATCATTATTGGCGACTCCATTGGAAGAACGAAGCCCTAGTTCTTCATTGAACCTCAAAGTCAATGCTTGTAGGGTGAAGCAAGCATTTGTTAAGGCAATTTTAGTTCACCCTGGCAACTCCCATGATATCAATATATAAAGATCAATGGCTTCTAAAAAGCTTCATGAGTGGTTTCCTGCTTTGGATATCACATGGGTTCCAGGATACCCAAATGGCCTGGATTGGAAGTTTCTGCAAAATATGCCACAATTCAAGGGTGATCCATCCACAACAATGGACCACATAGCAAAACTTATGAAGCATGCTTCCGAAGTTAATGTGGTCCATCTAGACAGCCTCATGGAGTTATTTATTGCTTCTATTGAATACAAGCACCGAGGTTGGCTCGACTCATGTGAGCCTGAAAGCATTTCATCATTTATCAAGTTGCTCAACAAATTCATAGAGTATAAGGGACCCAAATTCCAATCTAATGAAGTTGCTTGTGAAAGCCTAGAGGAAGCCCTCTGAAGGGAAGGTCTCATTAGTCAAGATGAAGAAGTTGGAGATAACCTTGAGGATCTTAGTGATGAGCAGGAAGATGAGTCCTCATTAGGTCCACATAATGAACAAGAAAGCACAGGTGTTGGGAAGGATGAGTTTATGGAAAATGAAATTGAGACCAACCTTACCTTTCTCAAGGATATTACTCTCGATGACTCCTCTTTTGAGAACCTTGAGAAAGTTGATCCCATTAGCCCCTTGGAAGATGACATTGAAGATTATTTCCACATTGAAAAGGAGAAATGGGAAGTTGTTGGGCCTCAATTTGATTATGCTCCCATTTATGATACCGACAAAGAAGATGAGGCTAAGATTGGTTTTCCCTTTATCCCGAGCATTACTTGTGATGACATATCCATCAATATTATTTTCCCTTGCATGAAGAGGGGCAGTTGGAAGTAATTGATTCTCCTTTTAATGAAAACCCAATCTTTGATGCTTATAATGAGGAAAGCAATGAGGCTCCTACCTACCCACCTTATGATTATATATTCAAATCACTTGAGCCTTTAGATTATGATTTTGGGGAAGGAAAACCTGTTGAATATGACACTTCACCCTTCCCTTTGCCTTTCCCTCTTGTTCATCATCTTGAGTCTTCCTCAAGTGAGTCCCTCGTCCCTTTTGGTATGACCTCAAGTGACCATGACCCTTTTCCCCCTTTTGAATATGCTGTCAAGGAAGAACCCTTCATTGAATATACTTTATCCCCTTTGACTCATCCTCAAGATTATGATCACTCTGAGACCTCCCCTCCCCAATGTGACCATCACCATGGGCGACCTATTTGTTGCACTCCTCCTATCCCTCACCCTTCGTTCCCCTCTCATCACAACCTTGTGGCATCTACAAAGCATAATATTATAAGCAATGATTGTGATAGGGAGTTCTGGAGAGTGATCTTTCATTCCATCATTGCGTACTTAGAGGGAAATCCCTGCACTTCTAGATCGACCTATTCTCCTTCTCTTAGGGCTTCCTTTTACATCAAATGGAGATCATGTTTTCCCACCTCCCACCCACTTCACCCTCCATGTGATTGTGTCCACATTCGCTTTGGGTTTTGTTTCATGAGTAATCATATTAGCAAGCATATGTATAGTGACATGATGATATGTTGGTTGCATTGGCTTTATGATTACACTTAGTATTGCTCTTACTATATGCATGTAGAGTAGGATGCATTGCATGTTGATTGTTGCATTAGAACTAATGGCATATGATGTTTCTCATGGTAGATTAGCTGCATTTAGATTAGAACTTGCATATTTTATTTCTGTTGATATTATGGCCTAACGAATTAGCATGTGCAATCATGAGATGTCACAAAAGCATGTTGCCCCGTGTTTTCCCATCTATTATATGTGCAGGAGACAAGTCTACTGTAACCAAGAGATTGTTGGAGGTCTCGTGACGTCCCGCTCGAATAGCTTTGCCCACTTCTTCGAGAGATCGCATCCTAGTTGGAGCCAGATGTTACCCACCATTTTGTGGGTAATATCTCTAGGAGAAATTTTTTTCTCCAAGATGGTACTCAGCCGACAGCAAGTAGCCCCTTACAACGACTAGCGAACTCATTGAGCCTTTTTCTCCGCCACCTGAGCCAACCATGTGATCCCTTGCCCATCTGCCATAATCGTATGCTTGAAGGTGGGCCTCCAGAATCTAAAGGTACACCTTGTCATTTGGAAATTGAGTATTGTAGTTTGCTTATCATGGGCACTTCTGGGCATGGATTAAAGAATGGGCTAGGTCTGTGCTTTTGTCCCCTAGACCCCTTTTAGGAATTAACCTTGGATTCTAGTCCTGTGGGATCTCTTTTACTGACCATTTGGTTCCAGGGATGGTATTTCACGGGAAACCCCGATTTTGGTTGCGTGGTCCCACTCCCTTATCTGTTATATTACCCTTTCCATTCTTTATTACCCCATTCATCATTTCTCCCGCATACGTTCACATTCCTCCATTGTGTCCACATAAGGTTAGCTTGCCCCTTCCCCTTGCCCGCACCTTGGGTCATGCCCTGGAATGAAGCCCGGAGGTTGATGCAACTGAAAAGAAAGATAAAAGCATATATGGCCACATTCAACGGGAAAATGTACCACAAAATGCAAAAGATGGTCAGGACAAATACATTTAGCACATGGGCAAATGTTATAGATCTGATATGAAAATATATGATAATACAAATATACCCAGAAATAAGAAGATAGAAATAGATGAAATGCTTCACTTTATTAATCAAACCCTTAAGGTAGGGCAACACCATACATTCACTCCTTAAGGAAGGAGAACACTCCACAAGCCATATGCTTGTCCATACAATATTCCTTGACATCTCTCAATGGGGAGTCTCTAGCCTCTATATAGGCTTCATACATACAATACCATGGGTCATTACCATGGTTCCCTCAATACTATCTATCTAATACCATGGACTTATTACATTATTGCTAACTACTTGTGGTCCATTACATGATACGGGTTAACCACCTTGTTTATTACTATGGCCCATCCCATTATTACATTATTCCCTTGGGTACCTCCCTCTGTACCCCATATTATCCCCCCTAGGTATACTACAGAAAAAGCCAATACATGAGCTCTACACCATCATCATGGCCATAACCCTAGTTCCTACTAGTTCTATGAGCCTTCTTCATCATATAGGAACCCATGATTGTCCCAACCCCCGGTGGGCAATGAACTGCCCCACCTTAAAAAGAAGAATTCATTGTTATATCTTATACATCATGCTCTAACCCCTTGAGCCCCGAGCAATTAATCAAAGAAAATCATAAAAAGGCAAAAGGCATAAAAGAAGGGTGGAAAAATCAAGGTCGGGGCACCTCATGTACCACGATTGCTCCCTCCTACACATTATAAACCCAAGTGTGGGCTTCCCTCTTATTAGCTACCCTTGTACCCCAGCATGTGACCTAGGGCTGCCCCTTCTCATTCCCTACTTCATTCACCTATTTGTCACATGCCACCACCTTTTGAAGGATGTACCTTGACTATATTATCCCCTTTAGAAGTAGAAACCACCTAATAGGATTATTGGTTAACCCCATTTGGAGTTTAAGAGACATTGGCACATCTCGAAGCCCATTATGGAAGGGCAAGCCATTATGAAGTCCCCACCTGTGGTCCATGATTAGGTAAGCTCATTTACTCGATTTCTCTAATGACTTGTTGTACTGGAAGGCTAGGGGACGCATTGGATCTTATGCAAAATTGCAGATGGGGGTCCTAATCCTCCAGAGGGCTACATTGGCACATGTAGGGTGAGCGTTGAGAGCCATGGGCCTCCACAACAGCAGATTGCACTCCATGGATCCCCACAACCATTCAGAGATTGCTCGTGGTTCACTTATTGGAAAAAGAGGATGCACCTGATCCATCATGCCCAGCTGACCCCAGATCTAAACCATACACTTGGCAGATGATCCAGGACTTGCACGATGATGTGGCATCGCCTACACCATCATCCTAGCCCTTGCAGGCTATCTACAAGTGTTAAAATTGGAAACTAGGGCCAAACTCCATGTGGGTCATCTTATTAATGGAAGCTGATATTTTTCTTGGACCCCTCTCATCGAGAGGTGTAGAATTGATCTAAAGATCATCCGATTCCAATAAGTATTCATGGAGATATGAATTTATTTGTGTTATGGGACAATTCGTCAAAGTCGGTCAGCAACCAAATATACCCCACTTGTGCTCAACATTTTAATATAAATAGAGGTGGCATTCAAGTCATTTCAACACACTTGGGAGCTCTTCCTCTCTACTTGTCTTTGGGTTTTAGTAGGGGAAGAGATCCTAAGGGATAACGCTACCCTAATCCAGAGGGCAGAAATCGGAACTGTCGGGAAAAGCCGGAACTACCAGGAAAAGCCAAAATTGTTGAAACTGTCGAGAAAAGCCGGAACTGTTGGAACTGCCGAAACTGTCAGGAAAAGCCAGAACTGTCGGAATTGTCGAGAATCGCTGGGAACTGTCGAAACTGCCGGGAAAAGCCGGAACTGCCGGGAATAGTCGGAATAGCTGGAATTTGCCGGAACTGTTGGGAACAGCCAGAACTATTGGGCACAGTTGTATGGTACTTAGAAACAAATACACCAAGCATGCAATGTTACAGCTAGCATGCAAGGGACAGCTAGCATGCAACAACAAGCATGCAAAGGACAACATGCATGCTAGGGACAACAAGCAAGCAAGATGCAACCAGCACATAGGTCAGTATGGCAACATGGTGCAGCAATGGCACATAATGCAATACAATGATGGGTACAGTCATGATTAATGAAGCATGATGAGATGCAGCATAGTGATGATGGGTGCAGCATGGTGCAGAACGATGAGGTGCAACATGGTGACAAAATGCAGCACAACGATAGGTGAAGGAGTCACCTTGGAGAATCAGTTGAAGCAGCATGTCTTCAACTGATCTCATGTATCATCTTCTTAGAGATGATCTATGTTCTTATCTAGATAAGTCAAAGTGTTGACTTCCGTTACAAACATACTATCCCTCTCTCTCTCTCTGCTGAACTATTGAAGAACATATAAGAAGAATTGATCAAGGGTTTCCCCACATTGGGGTTTGTCCCTGGCTAGCGCCACATCTTGTGTCCTTGTCTTGGCTTGTCTTCTGCGATTTATGTTTATGTTCTATCTGCAGTTTACTTTAATACTGATGTGATTGCTAATCTGGAAAAGATATTGAGCTAACTATGAAAAATGAAATAAATTGCTCTAAGCATAGAACATACCTAAAATTAACATGGTATCAGAGCTGAGGTGAAGATAATACCCAAGCAAACGTGAAAGAGCAATCACTGAAGACAGTTGGGAAAGGACAAAAGGATTAGTGGATTCCTCATCCCTCTTCAAATTCACCGAGGGTGAAGTCGAAGCAGAGAATATTATCAAAATTGCACAGCAAAAGTTTTTGATGGCCTACCTAAAGATCACTTCATTGGGAAGTCCGGATCTAAGGGTGTAAGGAAAGGCAGATGCCTTGATTGCAATAAGGTCGGCCATTATGCGAAGGAGTGCCCGAATGGCAGAGACACATCTCTTGATGAAGATAACAATCATTCCAGGGACATCTTCAATGATCAAAGGAATGACAAGTAATGCAGGTCATCAAGGAAATGGCCGACTCTTCAAAGAAAGCAAGGAACCCCAGGTATGAAGAATCAAATGTTGTTTTTGATAAGATAAAGAAGCATTATCTTGTATTGTCCCTCTCCTTCAGATTCTTTGGGAATCTGGCTTATTGATTGTAGTGCTTCAAGGCACTTCATCGAATACAAGGGTGCACTCTCTAATTTGGTAGAGATGGAAACAATCGTGGGATTATATTTGGAGCTGATGCCACCTATCCCGGAAAGGGTGTAGGGAATGTTACCCCTCAATTGAATGAGGGTAACTCGATTCATTTACAAAATCTCTTTTATGTACCTGATCGCAAGAAGAACCTGGTGTCCATTTCAACAATGGAAGTCAAAGGTTACGAGGTGGCACTCATCGATGGAAAGGTACGTGTTTGAAAATAGAATTTTCAAAGATGTTTTTGAGTTCAGGGTTGTATCAAGTTGCAGGAAGTCCACTGGGGACCATGTCCATTGACACATAGCACTGGAGGTCTGTGAGTTAGATGGTGACAGGGATGCCTGAATTCAAAAAGAGCATGAAAGTACATGTTTGAGATGTACCAAAGGAATATCTTTCAAGGGGACCATTCCCCTCATGTAGCAAGTCCACAGGTTTGGAACAACCCGAGGGGTTTGAGAGTGATGATCGGGAATCTCACATATGCAGGTGGAAAAAAGCCCTCTATGGTTTGAAGCAAAACTCCCTAGGCGTAGTATGAGAGGATTGATAGCTGTCAGATGAAGCTGAGATTCACTAAGAGTGAAGCCGATCCAAACCATTGTTTGAAGGTTGTGGATGATAGACCTCTTATACCAGCACCTTCTGAGGATGACCTATTTCAAACAGGTGCAGACCCTCTCACTTGCAAAAGTAAGAGGGAGTTGGATTCCAAATGTGGAATGGTAAACTGCAAGCTCGTGACTACCTCAAGGATCTTAACTTTCAGAAGTTATATGGTGATGATGTCGGACCAAATTTGGGAAATGCCTCTAAGTTTCATAAACTCATTTGCATTGATGTTCTTGGTGAACTTCCGTCCGGACATATGTTTTGCAGTTAGCATGGTGAGCTCATATTTAGTTGAGCCTCACTGAATTGGTGCCAAGAATCTTCTAAGATATCTTCGGGGCACAATCTCTCATGGATTGAGATACATTGCCAGAAATATGAAGTTGCATGATTATTCGAACGCTGACTGAGAAGGCAGTGTGGAGGATCACTAGAGCACTTCTCAGTGCTGGTTCTCTTTGGATTATGCTTCGATATCATGGATGAGCAGGAAGCAAAAGTCAGTTGCTATAAGCACCGCCGAGACCGAATACATAGCTACGAGTATGATCTTGTGTGAAGCTGCATGGTTGCAAAAGCTCTTAAGTGAGCTATTTGTACACATGACGAATACCATTGTGATTCTCTGTGACAACCAGAGGGGGGATTCGATTATTGAGGAATCTTGTATTCGATGATTGCTCCAGCAAATAGACATCAGATACTGCCTTAACTAGCATATGGTAAGTCGATGAGCGAGGAGGCTCCATCGCATTGAGACTGATGTACAGGTCGCAGACATTTTGTCAAAGCCCCGGGGAAAGGTCAAATTTGTGACTTTCCCGAACAACTTGGAGTCGTTGAGAGACCTTCTTATAAGGGTCCTACATGTTGCATGCATTGAGCTCTGGGAGCTCTGGGGGGCTTGGGGTACTTACTGGAGCAACATACGACCACAGGGCGACTCACCCTCCCCTGGTGGTGCGCTATGTACAAGATGACAGGTTCAACCTTCCCCTGTGATACCCCGTGGCGACTATGGAACAGGATGATTAGTTCTCCTGTGGGCTGGGATGATTAGTTCTCCCGTGGCAACTGTGGAACAGGATGATTAGTTCTCCTGTGGGCCGGGATGATTAGTTCTCCCGTGGCGACTGTGGAACAGGATGATTAGTTCTCCTGTGGGCCGGGATGATTAGTTCTCCCGTGGCGACTATGGGGCAAGATGAGTCGTTCTCCTATGGACAGGTTGATTAGTTCTCCTGTCAAGGCATCCTACCCATGCAGTCTGGGACTCATGGGAAGTACCTCTCATCTAATCAATGAGCAGGGAAATGGGGTTAGGGACCATAGTAGTACTATCGATGGACGCATCGTTGTATCTACCGTACTCCCTATGCTAGGATGACCTCCATTGATCTGGGATCAATGAAACTGATCTGGGATCAGTATGAGTGGTTTGAGACACTCTCTTGTGATATTGATCTGGGATCAATAAAACTGACTTTGGGCCAATAAGAGTGATGTGACACACTCTCTTCAGATGAAACTGACTTCGGGTCAGTAGAGAATGGTATGAGACATTCTCGATCAATTCTTCTTCTTCATGGTTCAGCAGAGCTCAGCAGAGCAGAGCAGTGCAGGGCACTGATGGCAGAGATAGTACAATCGGACATATGGATCAGCGGATGGAGTTCTCCCTAGTTGAGAGGGAGTGTTAAAATTGGCAACTAAGGCCAAACTCCATGTGGGTCATCTTATTAATGGAAACTGATATTTTTCTTGGATCCCTCTCATGGAGAGGTGTAGGATTGATCTAAAGATCAGTCGATTCCAATAAGTATTCATGGAGATATGAATTTATTTGTGTTATGGGACAATTCGTTAAGGTCGGCCAGCAACCAAATAAACCCCACTTGTGCTCAACGTTTTAGTATAAATAGAGGTGGCATTCAAGTCATTTCAACACACTTGGGATCTCTTCCTCTCTACTTGTATTTGGGTTTTAGTAGGAGGAGAGATCCTAAGGGATAACGCTGCCCTAATCCAGAGGGCAAAAGCTGGAACTGCCGGGAAGAGCCGAAACTACCGAGAACTACTGGAACTACCGAGAAAAGCCGGAACTGTCAAAACTGCCGAGAACTGTCGGGAACTGCCGAAACTGCCGGAACTGCCAGGAACTGCCGAGAAAAGCCGGAACTACCGGGAAAAGTCGAACTGTCGAGAATTGCCGAAACTATCGGGAATAGTCGGAATAGCCGGAATAGTTGGAACTGCCGGGAACAGCGGAAATTGTCGAAACTACCGGAACAGCCTGAGCATCTGTCTCCGAAGGAGAGCAGCATGCAAGGGACAACTAACTAACATTGGGACAGTTGTATGGTACTTAGCAGCAAATACACCAAGCATGCAATGTTACAGCTAGCATGCAACAACAAGCATGCAAAGGACAACAAGCAAGCAAGATGCAGCCAGCACATAGGTCAGTATGGCAACATGGTGCAGCAATGGCACATAATGCAGTACAGTGATGGGTACAGTCATGATTAATGAAGCATGATGAGATGCAGCATAGTGATGATGGGTGCAGCACGGTGAGGTGCAGCATGATGACGAAATGCAGCACAACGATAGGTGAAGGAGTCACCTTGGAGAATCAGTTGAAGCAGCATGTCTTCAACTGATCTCATGTATCATCTTCTTAGAGATGATCTATGCTCTTATCTAGATAAGTCAAAGTGTTGACTTCCGTTGTAAATGTACTATCTCTCTCTCTCTACTGAACTATTGAAGAGCATATAAAAAGAATTGATCAAGGGTATCCCCACATTGGGGTTTGCCCATGGCTAGCGCCACATCTTGTGTCCTCTTGTCTTGGCTTGTCTTTTGCAATTTATATTTATGTTCTATCTGCAGTTTATTTTAATGTTGATGTGATTGCTAATCTGGAAAAGATATTGAGCTAACTGTGAAAAATGAAATAAATTGCTCTAAGCATAGAACATACCTAAAATTAACAACAAGCATCTTCGATTTGTTTGGAAACCCATGAGGACACTTGTGTGCCCCCACATGTCATTTGGAGCACCACAAGTTATTACAAGGGACCAACCCTTTGTCCACTGCTTTTGAGAATCATATTCTTCATTGTGGCACCCATAGACCTCATTAGGCCTCTTAAAGGGCCCTACGACATGCATAGATTATTATTTGACCTCTGGAGAGTCTTACTTTTTCATTTATGAGCTCGTTTGGTGAGATTGTCAACAAAACTTGAATTATTAAAACATTATTTTATTTTTGGGGTTTATGTAGGCCAAGGAGGCTAATTCGAACTCCTAAGTTGTGTATAAATAGAAGTGAGATGAGCACATTTGCTCATGACCACTCTGGATTGGATCTTTTCCCTCTCTTGAGATTTTCGCACTTTTTCTAGAGGATGAATTGGAGCTTTATGGATGAATTTTGATGTGTGGATATTGGTCTATCTTCTCTTGGAGCTTCTCTCTTGTCAATTGTGAATGGTTGGATATATTTTGTTACATGTAAGTACATGCTTTTAATGTTATTCTTGTTTTACTTTGTCATATACATTGGACTGGGATTTTCGTTGTTCTAAGGCTAATTGTTGCATGCATTTACTGCTTAAAATTGTGGAATTTTGTCTCTATTATAACATCTCTCAATGTATGGGCCATGTAATATGAACGAAATCTCCTAGGGGTAATTCTATCAAAGAATTTGACCTTGATAAGCCATTCCCTTTGTGCATCGAAGTATAAAAGCTGCAAGATTGCTTCTCCTTGACCTAGAAGGCTAGCGAAGTGGTCTTGAGGCCTCCTTGACTGGGAACCAAGAAATCCTACTCATATTCATCATAGACTCCATTCTCCCAAAGACTAAGGCACTGATCTACCAAAGGGTGGTCACTAAAAATCACATTCTTTCACCTCCTTCTAGGTCTAGCCAAGTTGGGGTACCTAGGGCATCAATTTCCCGACAAGCTAGCCCTCCAAAAAGTTCGATCTCCTAGGGTCTCCTGCGCTGGTGTTTCCTCAAGCTCTCCTCCAATTTTGAAGCCATTCCGACGGTGGAGTTGGGAGAAAAACCAAGCCCTAGCTCTGGGATCAAACTTTTCCCTGGCATCCCCAAGGCTAGTACCTCATAGGGTCAAACCAACACCTTCAAGTGAAAATTATTTCTTTGATCCTTTCCCCCACCTTGTCTAGGGTAAGAATATCATCAATTGCTATATTCCTTCCTCATACCCTAGACTGGGTCCACTTGGTCCTGTGTGGTCCCATTCCTTTTAAAAGACAATTCTTCAAGAACCATCCAGGATACCAATTGCAACAAGGGTTTTAGGGATTGGGAAACTCCTTCACAAGTCATATCCAATAAACCTAACCCTTAAATCCTTCTTTCCTTTCCCTAGGATACATAGTACCTTGCTTAGAAAGCAAGCAAGCTCCATCCTTGAACATCTTTCGGGAAAGGGATTATTTGGGTCACTCATATCCATTCATTGACTTATCCTTTATTGGTGACTCCATACATATCGGGTCTCCTCCCATTGGTGAAAGTCTATAAATAGAAGGGAGCCTTAGCTGAGGTGACAGTGGGCTAAGTCTCCATTTGTTGCCTTTGGCCTAGCATTTGCCCTTTAAGGATCCCCCTTTAGAGCCCCTGCTAGTTTGAGCAGTAACAGGTCCTTCATCTCGAACTTGAAAGCCAACACCCGCTTACATTGATAAATGAGAGGGTTTGCACCTGTCAGAAAGATATCATCTACATATAGGACCAGAATGAGAGGCATGTCCTTTTCAACCTTGAAGTATAGGTTAGGATCAGCATCACTCCTTGTAAATCCCAGCTTCATAAGATAGTTATCAATATTCTCATACCAAGCCCTAAGGGTTTGCTTCAACCCATAGAGGGCTTTCTTCAACCTACATATGTGTGTCTTTCAATCTTGAACTTTGAACCCCTGAGGTTGTTCCACATAGACTTCCTCCTTAAGCAAGCCATGCAAGAAGGCAGTCTTAACATCCATTTGGTGTAGGCTCCATCCTTGAGAGGCAGCGAGAGCTATAATCGATCGAATAGTGGTATATCGGGCAACTAGTGCAAATATCTCATCATAATCCACTCCTTCCTTTTGAGAGAAGCCCCGAGCAACAAACCTAGCCTTATATTTCTCAGCACTCCCATCAGCTCCATGTTTAATTTTGTATAGCCATTTTGAGGTGACTATGGACTTGTCCTTGGGTCTAAGAACTACATCCTAGACATCATTCTTCATGATTGATTCATACTCCTCATTCATCGCATCCTTCCATATTTGGTGTTTTATGGCTTCTTCGAACGTACATGGCTCAGATTGAACAATAGTACTCATAGCAGCTAAGTACCGTTGATACATGTTTGACTTCTTACTTTCACGGAATGTCCCTCTTGGAGCAATCTGCCTTTTCGCATCTTTGAGAGTGTCTTTGAGCCACAAAGGTCTTTTCCTTGAGGTAGAGGGATCACTAGGAGGTGGATCAATGGGATCCATTGGGCCTTCAACATTGGTCATTGGTTCATCTGTCGAAGGTTCATTCTACTTTCCTACAACATCATCATTGTCCTTCCATGGGACAGGGAGATCTATGGCTTTCCCAAGGGCAGAATCTTCATCGAAAGTGACATCATGGTTTATTTCCACTTCTCTTTTACTAAGCACATAGATTCTATAGCCTTCGAATTTTCACTGAAGCCCACAAATGTACCTTTCTTCCCAAATGCTTCTAACTTGTTTATTTTCTCTTTAGGCACATGAAAATACACGGGGCAACCAAATATTCTAAAATGAGAAACATCAGGTTTCTTACCAATGAAAACTTCTTCGGGTGTCTTGAAATCCAATGCTTGATGCAAGCTCCTATTTTGAACATATACAGTAGTGTTGGCAGCTTCTCCCCATAAGAACTTCAGTAGGCCTTGGTCATGGAGCATGGCACGGGTGGCTTCTATGATTGTTCAATTCTTCCTTTCAGCAACTCCATTTTGCTCAGGAGTATATGGAGTGGTGGTCTCCCTCTTAATGCTAGATTCTCTGCAAAAGTCATTGAATTCATTTTATTCATATTCGGTTCCATTATCAGTCCTCAATATTTTGATCTTCTTCCTTGTTTGATTTTCCACCAAGGCTTTGAAAGGACAGAATCATTTGAACACTTCATCCTTCTTCTTCAAGAATAAGATCCACGTTTTGCGAGAGAAGTCATCCACAAGAATTGCATAGTATAAGTATCCTCCCAAATGATGTTACGGGCAACATACCAGATAGATCAAAACGGACCAATTGAAGAATGACGATAGTTTGACTTTCGCTTGAAGGGAATGGTCCCCTTGTAAATTTCCCAACTGCACAACCCTAACAAACGCCTTCATAATTCATGTTGAACTCGGGCATAACTATGACCATCTTCCTTACCCTGGTAAGGCTTTGTAATGAAGGTGAGCAAATCTTCAGTGCCATAATACAAATTGAAGAGAAGTATCGCAAGTCAAAGCTCCCAAGGACTTCTTTCAACCCTAAATCCAAGTGTAAATGCATCTTTAGGGTTTCTTTGCCAAATACGTACCTTTTCATCAATGAATGCTACCTTGAAGCCTTCATCTTCCATCACAGAAATAGACACCAGGTTCTTCTTCAAATCGGGTACATACAATACTTCTTGTAGATGAATGGTTTGGCCTTGATTTAAGTGAAGAGTGACAGTCCCTATCCCTTTCACGGGGTAGCTGGCATTGTCTCCAATTATGAACTCCAAATTAGTCTTCTTTTCAATCAAATTTGAGAGGGCTTCCTTGTACCCAATGAAATGCCTTGAGGCTCCACTATCAATCAACCAATGATTCAGAGTGTCCGGAGGAGAGGCAGTAGTGAGGGCGGAAATTTGATAAAATTCTTTTATTTTTCTACAACATTAGTTTCCTCATACCTAGAATTTCTCGTCTTTTTGGGAGGACGACCATTTCCATATCGAGCAACGAGAGCATTTATCTTTCCTTTATTGTTGAACCTGTTGTTCCTTTGATTGCCATTGCCTTTGTAATTGTTGTGGTTGTTGTCATCAACCCTTGGGTTATCTTTCTTGTGAGGAAACTCTCTAGCATAGTGGCCAAACCTATTGCAATTGTCGCACCTTTCTTTTCTTCCTTCTTTGAATCCCTGCTTCAATCCTTGACCTTGTCTCTTTGAACCAGCATTATTCTTCCTCTTAGCATGAAGAGAGAAAGCAATAGGTTCATTTCCATTTGAAGGCTTGTCTCTCTCCATCATCCTGGTTTCTTTTTTAGTGCATCTAGCCAATAATTCATCGAAACTAGGAATCCTGTCATTATTGAGAATGGTGGTGTTAAACACATCCCATGCTCTTATAAGACCTCCAAGAGCAATGAGAGTGAGCTCGCTATCAACAGCAACTTCTCCAATAATAGAAGATCATTCTTGATTTATGTGATCCTCATAAAATAGGATTGGACAGACTCCCCTTTGTCCATCTTGATGTCCTCCAACTTGTTCTTGAGAAGGAGGATTTGATTTGCATTGTTACTTTGAACATCCCAATCAACTTATCATACATCTTCTTAGATGTTCCCAAATCAAAAATATAGGCAACCAAATGCTTTTGAATGGAGTCTATGATAATTCTTTTAGCTTTGACCTCACCTTTCTTGTACTTTGTCTTTGCAGCAACAACAGGCGCATTTGAAAGAGGCTCCACCACTTTTCCTTTAACATAGTCCATGGCAACATGCTCTTCCAAAGTCAAGTCCAGATTCATCTTCCATGCATGGTAGTCAAATTTTTCCTTAAGCTTATCCTCAAATTTGAAGTAAGATGTAGTAGCCATTGAAGCTAGACCAATATTCTTGTCTAACAGCTCTCTCTTAGTGATTGCTTTTTTCTCTCTTGCTTGGGCTTTGTCTTCATCTAGGCCCTGATACCATGTTAATTTTAGATGGCAACGGTATGTTCTATGCTTAGCACAATTACTTCAATGTTCCTTTAACAACCCAATGACAATTTCCAATAGCAATCACATTAACCATTAATCACATTGACAGTAAAAGTAGATAGAACATGAAACAAAAAATTGCAGAAGACAAGCCAAGACAAGAGGACACCAGATTTGATAGATGCTAGGGAAAAACCCCAATGTGGGGAAAACCCTTTAATCAATTCTTCTTATTATTATATCAAATGTACAACACAGAGAGAGAGAGTAGAAAAGTCAAAATTGACTTGCCAAATTCAAGTCAAAACAACCCTGTCAAAATATGCAGTCAAATTAGCCCTAACCAGAAAGTCAAAGATGGTCAACGCAACTATCAAACTTCTCCTTTGAAGCTCGATCAAAGGTAGTCAAACTCGGCCTCCAACAGTGGTCAAAGTCAGCCCAAAACAGTCATAATGTGCGGTCAATGCCCAAAAATGTGACCTACTAAGACAAAAATCCACCCTAAAAATCGAAGTCAAGGGATGCCCAGAAAGTCAAAGCCAACATTCGTCAAACTATATAAAATTTTGAGATTTTTGGCCTTGCAATTTTGTCCTGTAGTTTGACCTCCTTGTGCCACACATGGGAGAGAGAGAATGCCCAATGTTGTACGAACCAATGAGAGATGGAAAGAGAATGTGTGAGTGATGATGATGCCAAATGAGGTGAGAGGTCACTTGTATTTATACAATTCGTTGAGGGTGAAGAGTTATGTCTGTTGTCGCACAGAATATCTAGGCACCGCGACAACGACTCAAATCGGGGGCTGTCACCCTGATCCCCAATCTCTCTGTTTAAGTTGTCTCCCTACAGCAGGATAAGGGGGGTAGACCCTATGGAAAAGTGGAATGAAGAAGACCTAGTTGGGAACCAACCAGTTCGAGAGACACAGTGAAGCGATCAAGTACTTGATTAAGATTTAGAAAGGCTTATAGGATTTGATTAGATTTTAAACGATTGATACCAATGCCTTGTGGAGTCAACGATC
The DNA here is from genome assembly GCA_031772625.1 of Pinus tabuliformis. Lineage (NCBI taxonomy): Eukaryota > Viridiplantae > Streptophyta > Pinopsida > Pinales > Pinaceae > Pinus > Pinus tabuliformis. The sequence continues at coordinate 1,156,939,928 of CM062809.1, read as the reverse complement.
TTGCTAGGAAAATTAAGACCAAGTAATTGATTAGCAACTGCTGCTTAGATGAATGACTATTTTATATGAAATGCAGATCCTAAAACTAATGTGAGATGCAAGAATCTTGGTTAATTTTAGTTAAATGTCTATTTAAATGTGAACCCTTCAATCCTTTCTATGTTGAGCCTAATTTCGTAGTAATTGGCAGAGAGAAGATCAGAAGAAGCACACTAAGGTGTGATTAACGATACCTCTCCTGAAATTCTAACATACCCAGTGCCTCCGGCGCTGCAGAGAATTGTGGCTCTGATGACTGCAAGGTCATCGTTTTAAGTATTATTAAAACAGGCTTCTCAAGAAAAGACGAATGGAGATCTATCTGTCTATCGACCAAACTTATGCTTGGAAGTAAATTTTATCTATGCAAATTTAACTTATATGCAAATGCACCGGAAGATGAGATGAAGTTAGACTCGAGAATGGGAAAACACTTATGCTGCAAAAGCCCTCAATTACCCAAATGAAATGCTCGCCTTTTTTTAGATGAAGACTTTAGAAAATAAACTATTGAAGATACTATAGATAAAACACCAACTTATTTCAAATCTTCTTGATACAATTTAGCTCAAAGAGAACAAAAACAACTATGCAATTCGATATCAATGTCAACAGATGCTCAAAAAATACTCAGTTTATGAAACAAAGGATATACATTTTATCACAATTCTATGACAGAATGCGTAATTTTCAGAAATTAATTTTTAGGACAGCAGTAAGAAAAACTTTATGACAGCAACCATATGACAATGAAAACAGTAAGCTATCAATGATATATTTATGCCAAAATTTTACCGAAATTTTTCCAAACTTACCCACATGAATTATAGCAAAATTTCAGCCTGTTGTGATGTGATTTCTGGAATTATAACAGATCTGATATGCTTATTACAGCCAGCAATTAAAACATGAAATAAGCCTAATGATGAATGCCCAACTCAAGAAATTAATTCATTCATGTATTAGACAACTGAGGAAACTGATTTTAGGCTAACTCACATGAATTTTTTCCACTGTTATATTTTAGACATCAGAAACAGAATTATTCAGAGATAACAATGACCCAAAATGTAGATCTAGGCCAAATTCTTGATACACATTAAACACAAATGAATTATTAATGTATTTAGCAATTTTTAGTTAATTTCAAACCACTTAGATGTGTTTTTCACCACTATTAGAAAGGTATATGACTGTTGTAGCAAACAGTGAAGAAAAAGATGGTTTAAAGATCAAACCCTTAGGCCCTAGGCCTTGAAGATCACTTGCCTAAGTTGCCCAAATTTTTACCAAATTTTCTGCAAAAACTCACCAATGATTAGCTTCGGAAAATCAAATATTCAAATTAAAAATGGAGCAAGAGGAATTTAGGCCCAATAGAACTAGCGTTGGGCTAGGAGAAAGCAAATTTGGGCTTAAGAGCCCCAAAACTTGAAACCCTTGTTCTGAAAAAAAAAAAAAAAAAAATATATATATATATATATATATATATATATATAAAAAAAAAATTGCTTCAGATCTTTAGATTTATTGCAAAATCTTTAATGGCTGGCCTTGTAAAAAAATTTGGAATAAGATATTGCCCTCTAGGGCCTAGATCTGTCTCAAAACCCCAGATCTGCTTGAAAAATCTCAGATCTGAAGATTTACTTGGCTGATTTCTCAAATCTATTCCTGCAAACAATCTTTGAGCCCAAATCTTGCCCTCCAGGGTCTAGATCTAGCTCAAATCTGAAGATTTACTTGGTTGATTTCTCGAATCTATTCTTGCAAACAATATTTGAGCCCAGATCTTGCCCTTTAGGGTCTAGATCTAGCTCAAATCTCAAGATTTACTTGGTTGATTTGTGATTTCTCAAATCTATTTCTGCACAAGTGAAAAGACAAAAACCCAATACCCAATATGTACAAAAATAGAGAAAATCCCTAAAACCCAAGGGTTAAACTTTAAAATTATGTTACAAAATTTCAGATCTACATAAGTAAATAAAAGATCTATACAAATAATTTACAAATCTATCAGATCTAAGGAGTATGAGTCCAACTCCGCTCCCAGATCTGATAATCTAAGGCTCTTAATAGCCAAATCTATCAAAACTTCCACAAAATATTTAAAAAAAAAAAAAAAAAAAAAAAAAAAACATTATCGCTAGATAAATCCTGAAGCTTATATGAAGTAGGCTCTTCAGAAGATATGTGTTGAGAATTGGCTAGTCCAACCGAGAACTATCCCCAAACGCTCAATGAGAACCTAAGATATCTTCTGCAAACACTAGATCAACCATCAAATCAAGTAGAGAAATAGAACAACAATAAAATTATGAAGAAATAGAGATACCTGCTACTTCAATCAAAATTAAAAATATTACCTTAGATCCAACAAACTGAATAAGATACCTGTATTCAGATTATTCTAAGAGAGCTATTGTTTGATAGTTTTCACATAATAATAAACAGAAATTTAAACAATTTTATCATAAATTTATGAAGAGGAACACTACAACACGTTGAAACCCCAAAGACTTTTACATTAATTCAAAAAAGTATACTAGAGAGCTTGAGAGCTTAATACACGATCCAAAGATCGGATGATCTCAACTGAAAAATAACCTCCTATTTAAAGATAAATCTTCCAACAGCTAGTTCGGGTGATCCTTGTCAAAGCAATCTCGATCATTGACGAGGATCAAAATTTCTTTTAATCTCATCCGTCGAAATTTTAAATTATTGAAAAAATTTCGAATTTTTCAATTAAATACATTTTAATTAATTCAAAAATTAAATTTTTGAATTAATTTCCTCAAAATTTTGACTTTGACTTAACCCCATGGACCAAAGGCTTAAAATTTAACAAAATAATCAATTAACCTTAGTCCCTGGACCTCTTTAAAATTTAATTTTTAAAGGACCCACAAATTTTGCCTTTGGAAAATTTAAATTTACCTGAGACTTATAATTAATTAAATTTTTGGCTTAGGATTTTAATTAATTTTGACTAGAAAATTTAATTAATTAACCTATGAGGGGATAAATTATTTTTCTAACCCTCAAGACACTTTACATCATGATTTTTACATTTTTTACATCTCAAGGGGGAAAACCCATTTGAAATAGACCCTCATAGACTACCCATTTCTGTGACACAAATATAATCCAGTAGACTAAGCAATTTGTAATAAAATAACCGAACCAAATAGTTAAGATTATTCCCAAATCACTTTTACAGAGACTCAATCTATAACACTAGAACTCCCCTAAGATCCCAGTGACAAAATCCACTTCGGCTTTGGGGTAAGGCTGAAGGAAAACTCTGCCGACCATCCGAGAATGGATCGATGAGACAAAAAAACCTCCCGGAATGTAAATCGTCACCAGAAAAGTAAGTTTACCTAGGTGATTACATACATGACATGGATCTACTGAGATTATTTACATTATACACATGCAGAATGGGTTTACATTATAACATGATCCTCAGGCTGACGATGATAGCTAAATGGCAGGAACACATCGATCAGGCGCTATCCCTTTTGCGAAAAAGGGGGTGTATTGCTATGGGTCGTTGACACATAGTGGTCAACAACGTCCATTAGGCTTCTTGAGCCTACATGATGATGTGGTCGACTTGAACAATTTGCACATGTGTGAGCATAAATTCAAAAACGCACTTCTATTTGTCCAGATTGGATGATCTTTATATCAATTTTGGTCCTCTCAAAAAGAGGAATTTAATGCAATCATCATCTTCATCAAATGAGTTGTCCCAAGGTGGAATTTGGCCCTAGTTGCCAATTTTAACAATATCCAATCAAAAGCACATGGAAAATGAAACAAAAAGGGACATAACTCTAGGTATCCACAACTCACTCTTTAGCTATAAGGAAATTGTGGGTGAAAGGCTTCATTTGGTGTGTCCTTCAAACTCTAAAATGACATGGAGTTTAATCATGTTTTGCTTTTATCGATTATTATGTAACCAATTTATAAGGATTTATTCATGCCTTCTTGGAAAGGAAAGAAAATCAGCACAAAGAAGAAATTGGAAAGGGCTAGGAAATATCCCTCTCTATAGGGGAAGGAAAATCAAATCAATCGGATGAAGCTTCTATGCTTAATGTGCATTTCTATGGTATACATAATGCTTCCACTATTTAATCAAAAACTCCTACATGTTATTTGTTAGGTAAACTTGACTCGATGAAGGAGTTAAGGTTGTTAGGTTAACAGTTTTGGTTTCAGGAATCTACTATTCATGACTTGTGGTATTGAACCTGTTACCCACCAAAAGTGGGTAGCCCTAGGAGAGTTTTTCTCCTATTCGTCTTATTCTAGCTGACAGCCAGCAACCGGCTACCTTGTAAACAATGTGATGTGCCACTTTATCTCCGTTCCTTGCATCAGTTATATGTTTCCTCGCCCATTTGTCAAGAGCATATGTTAGAAGGTGGGCAATTTGACCCAAAAGGTATGTTTTTCATTGTGCAATCGAGTGCTTATGCTTGTTTTTCATTTGGGCATTTTGGGCATGGATTATTGGGTGACTTGGAAGAAGGAAGGGCTTTGACCATGGTTTTGTTCCCTCACCTTAAATGGGGTGTTAATCCTCAATCCTAGTCTCGTGGGATCTCCCCTATTGACCTATAGCTTTATGAAGGGCACTACTTGGGAAACACCGATTTTGGTAGCGTGGTCGAGTTTTCCCATTCCACACTTTTCACTCCCCTCTACACATTAGTTGATGGGGGGCATGCTCAATTATCGGATACCGTAGATATAAACTTTGAGAGCAGTAGTGCCTAGAGGTGAGCGGTGTCGGCTCACTTGAATGGCCTGGTTAGATTTGATTAAAGGAAACCCCAAGTCAAGGTTTAAGGGAAGACTTGTTAGGTAAACTTGACTCGATGAAGGAGTTAAGGTTGTCAAGTTAACCATTGTGGTTTTAGATGTGATGACCTCTGGTATTGAGCCCATGGTATTACATGTGATGAAGCCTTTAAAAAACGTGGGGATTCTCCATTGTTATGTGTCAGATTTGAACGGTGAAGGCCAAGATATTGGCTGGCTTGGTTGTGTTTAAGTCATGGATAATAATAGATCTATTGTTTGTTGTTTCTTCCCCGATTGGGGTTTTCTAGGGTAAATCATGATCTATGTGTGTTGTTATTGTATATGTGATTGTTTTCATTTTTCCTCTAATATTGTTTAGAATACTAACATTATTCTTAGGAAAAAATTTACAAATTTAAAAAAAAACAAGTAAACAAACAAATGCACCATGAGATGATACATATTAATTAGATATATGGTCTCCCGATCGGGATGAGGAAACATGGAGGTGATAATCGCAACGGCATTTATTATAAGGACAGGACAGAAGGAAGTGACCGCAGGTATCAGGCCACCATCCCAACAAGCGAAATGAATACTCTGTCAGACAAAACTTCAAGTGGCAGGGGTGGGAAAGGAGGAGTACAGATGATTGAGGAAAATGGCTGTGGTTATGACTGGGAGAGAAGGACGGTGAAGGAGCATAACAAGAAGGTGACGGGAGGCAAAGAAAATGATAATGCGGATGGAGTGAAGAAGGAACGGCTTGAGGAGCAAGAGGAAAACATTACCAGGGTAATCAGTAAGCTTTGGTACGTACAAACTGCTCTTCTCACCTTACTTGTTCTCCTTTTTATCAGTAGATTGAATAACAGTCAGTGGTGGGAGGAGATGGGAGGTGGAAAGAGTCTGGGAAAACTGGGAAGGCCCCATGTTTTGCAGTATGAAGACCATCTGGAGAGATCCCAGGGAGGAGGAAGAAACTGCAGTAAGGAGCAGAGGTTGAGAAATAATGAGGAAAACCAGAATGGGACATCCATGGCTGGAAGCAAAAGAGAGATTGACGCCGGAGAATTGCCGATGGACCCCTTAAAATGGTACCTGACCCGCATGACAGAGGGAGAGCTTCACCCCCTGAACTCGGGAAAGGATTATCATGAACGGAGCATAAAAATGGAAGGGGAGTGTAGTAGGAGGAACGAAATACCAAAGAGTCAAGTGGTTCCCGATGAAGAGAATGAAACTGTTGTAAATCTAACACCTATGATTGATGTGTGTGAACAGGAGGAGGTAGAAGCCAGGATGGCTCGACAAGGTCGAAGGCGTGGTCGAGGAGGCAGGGGTCGCCCGAGACAAAGTGATCAGGGTGACAGGCCTATGGAGGAAACCGAGAATCAACGTAGAGAGAGGCAGTCTACCCGGACTGTTAGCCAAGAGGCAGCCCGTGCTTACCAAGAGGAAACGGACGAAGACATACGTCGTATAATTCAAAATCTGGAGGAAAGAGTCCTTGAAGAACAATCGGGCTCAGAAACGGAAGAATGGGCTGCTCTAGTTAGTGACCCAGGCAATACAAGGGGGAGACAGACGCTATATCGAAGATCCCTGCACATTTATTGGGTTTTGAAGAGTCTTTTGGCAAAGTCCCTGGAACAAGTTGCTAAAGAAATGGCTGAAATTGCCAATGGAATCCCAAATGTTCAGAAGGAAATGGACAATTTCCAAACCATTATGATCAACCAAAACAATAAGCTGGCAGAGATATCTCAGACCCTGTCTAGGATAGCAAGTTTGGTCCCAAGCCAGGAAGATCATGCGAATTTTCCCATGGACACAAACAGAGATACTGGAACCAGAGCTGCCTGATGCGGAGGACGATTCACTGGAGGTTTTTTGTTTCTTTACAAATATTGTTTTATGTTGCATAGAAGCTTATTAAGTAATTTCAGATGTTATGTTTATATAGCCAGTAAGGACAGAATTATCAAATTTTGGTTTTGGAATGCCTACAGTAAACTGAGGTGGCCAACAGACCTGGTTTCCCCTTGGGGCAGGTTGAGGCCACCATAACTGTGTATCTGGTTTTTATGTTTATTGTGAATAGAAAAGAAGAGAACTACCTTACATACAAAAAAAAAAAAAATTAGATATATGGTAAGTCACCCCTTTCGAAGATGTTTCATTCTTGAAGTAAAGAAAAATGATAACAAGCCCGAGTTAATCTTCAAACAAGAGGAATGATGTTGACATATTTCCTAGCACAAGAGGGAATCTTGTATTTCCTCCATTTTAAAAAAGCAATCAGAATAGGCAACAGAGGAGAAGACGTAGGAAGATGGTAATGTCAACCATTTGAGTGAAATGTCCAAAGTATCCAACTACTCAACTCTCAGTATGACGTTGACATTCTTTAAAGGAATTGTGTACAGGAATGTTCGAGGAGAATATCAACACATCAACAGATTTACCTAGTGGCATTTTCCAAAACCCCAAACCTCGAAACCATTGACAATTTTATTGTTTATATTGGTTAAGGGAAACAAAAATGCTTCAGTTGACGACAAAAATATGTCAACGAAATTACCAGCACTACCATGAAATATAAATAGAAAAAATGTAACATGAAACTTTATGAGAATGAGAAATGGCTAAGACTCACTTCCCCAAAAATATTGAACCTCATTTGAGTATTGGCAAATATACTTCTCTTCTGGACCGAGTATTTGAGCTCCTATTCCTGGAAAACGTGGCCCAATTAACAACTCTTCCAAACTCCCTGGTCTCTGAGAAAAGGCTGGATCCTCGGCTGAATACATAAAACAGAAACTCTCCTTCTGTTCTGGGAGGGACACTTTAAAGTACCAACCTTCAAAAAACCTCCGAACACTTCCATCATAATGATACCTGAAACCGATGATGAAACTCCAGATTAGCATGCTACTAAAATACACCTACTTTGTCTATCCCCTACATTGTTTTGTTTACAATCCAAACACATGCTGCTCATAATTTCTATCTCAATTGGAGACTACGTCTCAAATTTTTTGATTAAAAAAATAAAATGTCACTACAACAGTCACCACACAATAAAATGTCAAAAAATCTTAAGAAGAGTGCAAGTATTTTGTTTTGCTCCAAATTGGGAATTACGCTGATTGTTTGGTATTTTGGTTGAGTAAGAAGCAATATCTTTGAACAGACAGATAAAACATAAGTAGGAATAAAAATCGCACTTTTAAACGATATCATAGTACAAGTCTATGACTGGCAGGATTTGAGTATATATAACACTTGGACCTAGCACATTCACTCCTAAGTAGAAATTTCTCACAGACATCTAGAGGCTTTCATTTCTACATATTCTGTAGAGGTGAACTGTATGTTGTTTCCATTCCTGCTTAGTTATGCTAAACATAAAACAACGGCTTAATAGTTCACTTTGAAGTTTGGCCTTTACCACTTCCATTCATGGAGAAACACATAGTTTCTCGCACCCAAAAATTCAGTCCCCGAATTGATGGGCTGAAAAACCCTCACGACTGAAGAATGTAAAACAACAAACCTCAGCCACCCAAGTCATGCAGGTTGTGGTCAAGTGATAAATCAAGTTAGTTATCTTTCCAAAGACCATGGTTGGGTCCAATCTCACTGCAAGACTGTGATGCCACGTTAACGTAGCCATGTTGTGCTATCTTATGATATCTTTAGATAACTGCACCTAGGCAATGTATCTCAATGGATGAGACCAGGTGCAAAGGGCCATTTACCAACTGGGAAAAAATACTGAGATATCCGAGGTCCTCCAGCTTCCTACAATTCCTCCCTTCTAACTCTCTCATGCAAAGCGTGAATGCCAAAACCCTTCACCTGAGCAACTACTTATTAAGAAGCCAAGTTAGAACTCACGGGCCAAGATGACAACGTGGATGCCTAATAAGCACATAGTTATGCATAAACCCCGAGCCTCACTGGCTCAAAATCAAAATCAACTACGGTGACAAATTAAAGCCAGGAAAAGCAATACGGGACCAGATGATGCAAATGCATACAGCTATAACCAGGATTCACATAGCTAGGCTATGCTAAATCAGATTTTGTTCATTTGACAGATATTTCTATTGATGTTTTCAGCTGAATCAAGAAAAGCAGCATATGGGAATTTGTCCACTGTGCGCATCCTTCCGCTAATCGTTTCTGTCAACGCTGACTTCAAGTTAGTTTAATCTGGAGATTTCAGTGACCTCTCAATTTATTCTACTCCAGCTCGTTCACTTAAATTTAATCCTAATTAGTATTACCAGGTGAACAATTTTTACTCGATATTTCCTTCGGCATAACCAGCCCTTTGAATTCTTCCATGTTAAATACACACCAGCATTCGTGCATCATGGGATTTTCTTAAAACAGAATATGCAAAATGATAATGTATTGAATCTATACCCGCTGTGAGGTGTCCGAAGTTCTCTGTGTGCAGGAGTTGGAACGTAGACAGCGTTCGCAGAGCGCTTATGCACTGCGCTGATAAAAAATCGTCTGCCTCTTGTACTCTGTGATGGTACTGTAACCCGAAAGGGAGTTTCCACTGACGTGTTCAGTAGAGGAGCAGAGGAAATGAAAGACATTTTTATCTATTTTCGCGTCTCCTGATCTTTGGGCGGGCTGTTATAATGTTCGCGTGCGGGCGGGCTCTCGTAGGATAATTTAAGAACAATGAATTTCTTATAATTACGCGTTCAAATTTCTCTTTTTATGGTAATGTTTTTAATTTGGTTGGTAATGGTGTCAACTTCTTGTAACTATGGGAATGGTATTTGGATTTATCTATAAGTTAAATGTAAGTTACAAGTTAAATGCATGTATTCTTTCTGGGATAATTTATGGAAAAGAGATTTGGGATTGAATTAGGGGGATTGTTGCTATTTTTGTAAGTCTACTGGAATTATTTATAAGGTTTTGCTAGTTTTGAATATGGGCGAGGCTCTTATATGGGTTGGTAAACGTTTTTTTTGTGCAAAACATTCCTGGTTCGAACTAGCTTAATGGGTTAGTTTGAAGTTAAATGTTAATGTGTCAAGACCTAAAGGTATGTGGCAGAAGTGAAAGTTTGCTCCCTTACAAACGACAAAAGTGAAAGTTTGTTGCCTTAGAGACCATTAATGGGTTTTGAAGTGGCATAATTTCCTTTTAATAACAATAATAAATTAGCCAACATACCAAATAATAGCATTAAATTCCTATTTATAAATGTGACAACTAAATTATAGTAGGCTTTACCACCTTGAAAAAAAAACTCTAAATTTTTAGGATTTGTTGGGTCAAGCCAAGGAATCATGTATTTGACTACAAAACATTTGAATTTATTAAATTGAACATGAATATATATATACATCAGAGTGACCTTTGGGATTCTTATTCCAAGCTCTCTTCAAATTACACTACTTTATTATTTAGATATTTATGTATTATGTTCAATCCCAAAGGATTAGGTGTCTAACATTCCCTCCCTTAATTTGAAGGGGTGTTTGTGAGTCCAAGCATCATTTTTAATCTTTCAAATTTTTCTCTTCCAAACGCTTTGGTGAAGATGTCTGCAATTTGTTGATTTGTGGAACAATGTCGTAGGTGAATAGTTTTGGCATCTACATGATGTTGAATCAAATGGATCACGAAATTTTGGATTCTTGGCCAATTTAATTGCAGAAATACTATAAATTAGAAAAGGAGTTGAGTGCACTTGTTTCTCCTGCAATTCTTCAAGAATTTCCTGAGCCACAATCTCTTTGGTTGCTTCAACAGTTGCCACATATTTTGCCTCGATTGTGGAATCTATTGGAATTGAATTTTTGTGTGACCCCCAAGAGACAACTCCTAATCCAAATATCTAATCAAGTTGAAGCTATCCACCTGTGAATATTTGAGTCCAAATTTTTGAATTCCTTTCAAGTACTTTAGAACTCTTTTTGCAACAGGCTAATGTCCCTCAAAAGGCTTTTGAATGAACTTGGAAAGGATTCCAACAACAAATGAAATATATGTTCTGGTAGTGGTGAGGAAGATAAGACTTTCCATGAGTTTTCTATACTTAATTGTATCCTCAAATTCATTTCCTTCTTTAGATGTGAGCTTCAAATTTTTTTCCATTGGAGTGGACAAAGGATTGCATTCAACCATGCAAAACTTGTTCAATAATTCTCCAATGTACTTCTTTTGAGAGAGGAATATATATCTCAAATGTTGGGTCACTTCAATGCTCAAATAGTAGTGAAGATGTCCCAAACCTGTCATTTGCAACCCTTTCTTCAATTCTTTCTTTATGGATGTGTTATAATTTTCATTATTCCTTGTCATCAACAAATCATCTACAATACAAGATAGGCAATAGTTTTGACAACTTTCTTGACAAATAAAGTTACATCATCAAGATTAAAGTGTATGAAATTTAATTTCAGAAGATGCTCAGTCAATTTTTCATACCAGGTTCATGGTGCTTGTTTTAGGCCATATAATGATTTGATTAGTTTACATTTTTTTGTTCTTATCCCTTTACAACAAAACCTTCTAGTTGGGACATAAAAACATTTTCTTTCGGGTCTCCATTCAAGAAAGTAGTTTTTACATCCATTTGACTTTCCATCCATTCTAAGCTGCCAATGCAAACAGAGTCTAGATGGTGCCCCATTTTGTTGTGGGGTCAAAGGTATCGTCATAATCAACCCCTTCATTTTGTGCAAGTCCTTTTTCCATGGGACTTTCTTTGTGCTTCCCAAGTGGGCCATCAGATTTATACTTGTTCTTGAAGACCCACTTGCAGCCAATTGGTTTGGTTCCAAATGGAAGGTCCACAGACTTCCATGTTCCATTCTTTATGAGAGCAACATACTCTTTATGCATTGCTTCTTTACATTCGTCATGAGAAACAATTTCTTTAAAGGAAGTTGGTTTAAAATTAGTAGACAAACTTAATTCACAATCATAAGAAACATCCATATCATCAACTAAATCAGAATCATCTACATCGCCTCCATTTTGTTTGGTGGAACTTCTAGTTCCAGTCTTTCCAACGTCATGAGGATGAACACTTTCAAGTGTTTTAGTGAGTCATATTGGATGACCCTTTTGAGATGGCCTAGGTTGCTCTATTGATTAAGACGGGGTTGCATCAATATTTAGCCTTCCAATCCTCTCAATCACATCACTCAAAGTGTCTTCCTGATCTGAAGAAGTGGTTGGAACTTCATGAGGGGGAGAGAGTGCTTCAAAAGGAGATTCCATGGATTGATCTAGGATAGGGATCCCCCTTCAAGATGTTGAATCACTTTATGAAATTCATGAAAATATTTTGCATGGCTAAATCTATCCAAATGATCAAGTTGTCGCTCAATAATATTGTCAGACTTGGAAGATTCAAGGAAAATAACATCGCTAGACAACATAAACTTCTTGTTTACCTCATCATAGAGACGATATGCTTTGGTGGTATTTGAATACCCTAAGGAGATACACTTTCGACTCCTTGCACCAAGTTTGTTTATTTGTTCCTTAGGAATCAAGGCATAGCAGGTGGAACCAAAGATTCTGAGATGCCTTATCGAAGGAATGTGGCCATACCACATTTCACAAGGAATATTGTTTCTGAGAGCAAGAGATGGACATTTGTTTTTTAATATATACTGCACATAGAACTGCATCAACCCATATCACCAGCTTTACATTTTTTTCAAACATCATTGAACGAACCATATTTAAGATAGTCATTTTCATGCTTTCAGCTACACCATTTTGTTGATGATTGTATGGTACAGTTGTTTGGTATTGAATCCATGTTGGAGAAGATAGTTTTCAAATTCATTTGATGTATATTCTTTTCCATTGTAAGTATGAATAGAGCCAATATGAGATTGTGCGTCATTTTCAATACATGCATGAAAGTTTTTGAAAGTTTCAAAAACTTCTGATTTAATTTTCAACAAATATACACAATGCATCCTGATGTAATCATCAATAAAAGTCATCATATATTTATTTCCATTTGTAGAAGGAATAGGCATAGGGCCACACAAATCATAATGAATAAATGGAAGCTTTCTACGTGCCCTGGAAAAAGAATCATGAAATGGTTGTTTCCTATGTTTTCCTAGGATACAACCATCACATTTCTTCAATTTCCTTGGAACGTTTGGCAAACTATAAACACCATTTCTTTTCAATAAATGAAGATTGTCATAATTAAGATGCATAAATCTTGCATGCCATAGAAGACTAGGCGGCAATGCACCTTAATTGTACTGAGAACTATATGCATATTTATGTGCACGAGTAGATGTTCCTCACAACATCAATAATCTTTCCTCTTTTATTCCAGCCATAACAACTATGCTATCTTATTCTTTTCTCAACTCAACTTTTCCATTAGACATGTGAATGGAGTGTCCTTACCAGCAAATGTGAATAAGGGATAACAATTTTCTCAACAACTTTAGAAAGTAGAGAACATCATGCAGAAGAAAGTCAAGAAATCTAAGCAATTTAAGTCTTATGGTGCCAAGTTTGGATGGCTTGAGACTCGACTTGTGTGCAAAGTGTATTGATCCATCTACATTATCACTATGGTCTTCAAAAAAGTCTTTTGGGAAGTTCATGCAGTAGGTTGCACCTATATAAAGCAGTCATGCATCTTTCCAAGAAGCAAATGAAGTATGAAAGAGATATTTATTTACTCTAATATTACAATGTGAAACAATATAATGAGCATATTTAGGTGCTTTACCTTTCCCTGTATTTGGTGCTTTGCCTTTCTCTTATTTTCGTTCTTGCTGGATTCTTTCCCAAGAGAGTTTGCATGTGGATGTTGTGAAAAATTATAAACTGAAATTCTACTGCAGCAACTGATTTATTTCACCTGCTTATTATTCACAACAAGTTATTTACGAAATCCCTTCAACAAATATTAAAATAAATTCTACTACAATTATCACACAATTACCTAGAGAAAAATACATGCACAAGAACCAATCATAGTTTTTTTTGGACTATTGTCCTAAAAAAAACCCAATGCGGGAAAACCGATGCAACAGATGAGGGATTTATTAGTCTTCAGTAGCAATTGCTTTTACAAGGAATGATTTTACAGAGAAACTGAAAGAAAACACCTGGACTTTCCCTTTGAGACTTTCTAACACTTTGGAGACCCTACTCCCACTCCTGCATCACCTCTGTGTCACTCAACGTGGCTCTGAGTGGCTCTGCGTCCCTCTGCGTCAGCATGCGTGAGGACTGCGTCTCTCCTTTGCACTGTGTCTCTCTCTGCGTTATCTCCCATTGTCCCTGCTTCACCTCCTCCTCGGTCATTGCCTGTTGTTGATGCCCTCCTCTTCCTCCACCCTACAACTCTCCCTCTGAAATCGATCTCCTTTACTTGAGAATCAATTTTCCTTGAGATATTGAGTATTTGTTGGTTTGTCTCCAAATAACCGTCAAGTCTTCTCTTATAATTTTCTTGTTGGTGAATCAACGACTGAGATTAAGTCTCTAATCAACGACTAAGATTAAAACAGACTTGATCCTCATCTCTTAGAAGCTTCTCACCCTTATCTTTATTAATACCCATTAATATTTTTATTTCCTAAGTTTAAACTTAGGAACCCATTAAAAATATTAATTATTTTCCGGTGGAATTTCTCATAACGATTTATGGGTCTTGGAGATCTCATGTGCCTTAGCCTCTCCTCCAAATTTCAAGACTAAAGCACATCTGATGCTACCAAAAATAAACATCGTGTCAATCTCTATTACAACAAATACAATGGAGGTCATATTTTCCTCCTTAATGATGTTTACCCCCCCCCCCCCCTTCCTTTGTTATTCTCTATTCCATGTCCTCTTTTGGCACCTCTTCCTCTAGAAGAATATTGTGTTTGATTCTTCTCTTTTTGTGCAAGGTACACAACCTCTTCAAGAAATTAAGAAGTTGTCTTCCTCTTCCCAAAAGTTTTCTCCCATTTTACAAACTTCTCCATAACATTGTGTTGCGGCCTCAGAATTATGCTGCCAAAACATGGGGGATAACCACCCAGTTCGGACCTTAAGACAACTTCTTTTCTGTTTAAAGTGGTGGCTCCAACTGGGGATAATGGGACCAGTTTCCCAGTGTGGGTTTTAATATGAAAGTGGGTGGTTCATGAGTGATTTGCAATAGAATAATGATAATCTAAGTGACATGTTCTATAATTCAATTTCTCTAACTAACTTATTCTAATATAAACCCAGGTATTCCTGTACGGTGTGCGATCTACAAAGATATCTATTTAACATGTGATAATAAAGATTGAACACAACTAAACATAGATGATAACGTAAAAGATAATTCCATTGAATAAATAGTTAGTCAAAGGAATTTATAAAATATATCGCATATATGATTATTTATATATGAAAATCACAATTTCAGTTAGGCATCATATAAAAGTGCAATTAACGATTTAACACAAACAATAAATCTCACATATAATTCATGAAAGTAAAGTTTTGCCACTAATTAAATGTAAATAGAATCAAGCATACACGATAATAGTACCAAATGTGGGAAGTCCTGTTCATTTGACAAATGACATAGACCAACTTCTTTCTTCAAATCAAATTGTCTCCCAAGAATACAAAAGTGCATCGACAAAGGAAAGTAGTGTGATATCTAAAAGAAACGACCATGTTCCATAATTTCACCAAAGCATTCACAACCTTACAATAGTGCATTCTTTGCAAATGTTTTTGATAAAATTTCAGACATGATCGTTTCTTTTAGATATCAGACTACTTTCCTTTGTTGATGCACTTTTGTATTCTTGGGAAACAATTCGATTTGAAGAAAGAAGTTGGTCTATGTCATTAGTCAAATGAGTAGGACTTCACACATATGGTACTATTATTGTATATGCTTGATTTTGTTTACATTTAATTAGTGGCAAAACTTTACTTTCACGAATTATATGTGAGATTTATTATTTCTGTTAAAGCGTTAATTGCACTTTTGTATGATGCCTAGCTGAAATTGTGATTTTCATATATAAATCATCATATATGTGATATATTTTATAAATTCCTTTGACTAACTATTTAGTCAAAGGAATTATCTTTTATGTTATCATCTCTGTTTAGTTGTGTTCAATCTTTATTATCACATGTTAAACAGATATCTTTGTAGATCGCATACCATACAGGAATACCCGGGTTTATATTAGAATAAGTTAGTTAGAGAAATTGCATTATAAAATAGGTCACTTAGATTATCATTATTCTATTGCAAAGCACTCATGAACCACCCACTCTCATCTTAAAACCCACACTGGGAAACTGGTCCCATTATCCCGAGTCAGAGCCACCACTTTAAACAGAAAAGGAGTTGTCTTAAGGTCCGGACCAGGTGGTTATCCCCCATGTTTTGGCAACAGAATTTTGAGGCCGCAACATTTTGGCGCTAGAAGGAGGGCATTCACCTGTGAATGGCATATAAAACTAAAGATCATTCGAAAATCATTCATAAGAGTCAAAACCCCTCCACCATTTCTACACCTTCTGAAACTCGTTTAGAATATCTTGATCAGAAGTCCGAAATTGTAGAAATATCACCTCGTCTCCTGAAGTAGTAAGGCAATCACCCTCTCCAGATTACACTCCCGAGTCTCCAAAAGTTCATTCTTTGATACATAAATTGGAACAGATATCCATTTCTGCAGAAACCAGAGATACCCGAAGTGTCTGAAGAAAGTGTTACCTCCTTATTACAACAAACTGGTGTATTGACTAGACTGCAAAGTGAAAGACTTGGGGTTACCCATTTCAAGTTCCCCATTCCTCCACGACATAGGAAAGTAACTTCATCAACATCTGAATCAGATACCAACGAGATCACATCACCTTTCCATCCATTTACTTCCCCATCCACTTCTACTCAATCCATGACTTCTCAAATACCCACTTCTCCAATTAGTACTACAATTAACAGTACTAATCTAGTAGTAAGTTCTTCGCCATCTATACCTACTTCTGGACCGACCTTCCCATTTTCTCAGTTCCCAACTCAAGTTATGGCTAATCAACCTTGGAAAAATCCTGGTGTTGTCCTAGTTGCAAATCCAATGCACTCCCAGCAAACCCAGAAAAAATGGCTGCCTAAGTATAATCCTGACAATGCTCTCCGGTCGAAGAACATTTAAATAATTTTATGTTAGCCATGAATCTCAATGGGGTTGTACATGAAGATGTTGTAATCAGATGTTTCCTTATACTTTCCAAGGATCTGTTGAGTCTTGGTATTTTTCCCTCCCAGAAAGTTCAATTAGAGACTGGGATACTTTTCAAGAAGTATTTCTTGCAAAATTTGGTGATGATAGGACCATAGCATCCTTGATCAATTATCTTTCTAATTTGAAAGCTAATCCAGATGAAAAGATGAAAGATTTCAACTCTAGATTTCACAAATTGCTAAACAAAATGCCTCTAAACATGTTGTAGATGTACAAATAGAATGGTATATATCATCTCTTCCTTCTAATATTGTAAATTTTGTAGATAGAGCCAATAAGGCTACCCTTGTAGAAAACATGAAAGAAGCCATGTTTGTAGAAAGAAGAATCATAGCTTTGGAAAAGAGATCACAAACAGACAAAAGGAAGACCAAGAAAGTAACATTTAAGGATGACTCTAAGAAGAAAGCTTCAAAGGACCCTTTCGATCTTGAAGGCCTTTAGAAAGTGTTAAAAACAATGTCTAACGAAATGGTCGAAATTAAAAAACAGGTCGCAAAATCCTCTACTCCCAAGAAACCTTTTCGATCATTCAAAAGGAACCCTTCTTCTGCATCACAACCCCCAAACGCCATTTCAAATGTTGAATCTGACCAAGAAGCAGAAGAAGATTCGCCAAACGAAGAAGAAGTTGAAACGGAAGAAGAAATTGAACTAAACGAGATGTGGGATTTCATCCTCCCAATTGAAGAAGAGGCACAAGCAATGCCAGTGACTACAAGAAGTAAAAATTCTCTTGACATGTCTATCACAAATCAGAAGAAAAAAGCTGCTACTCCTGCGAAGGAGAAAACAATAGCTGAAAAATCTAAGACTAGCCAAATTGATCTTATTCCTCCAAATTCCCCAAATGCCTCAAAAACATTGCTAATCTCAGATACGGTCGAATACAATATAGTGGAAGACATGAAAAATAATAGAGCTAACATCTGATTGCATGAGCTCACCAAAATCAAACAACAATAGAAGATTCTATTAAGGGAGTTGAAAGCAGTTCCAGTATCTCCTTTTCCATCTATTGTAGTTACTCAAGTTGCCTACAATATGGGGAAACCTCCCTCATCCTCAAACAAAGTAGATCCTTTAGATCTAGTTTTGATTCGTGATAGGTCTATTTATCATGTTCCTCCATTTCTGCTCACTTATGAAATTTTCAACAAGAACGTTCACAACTTCCTTGTTGATTCAGGAGCCTCCTCAAATATAATGCTAAGAGTTGTGCGTACCAAATTGAGCATTACTCCTCAAAAATCTGCAGTGCACATAGTTCAATTAGATAGGACAAAAGTAGAGGTGCTTGGAGAAATAGCATTAGTTTCAATTAGGCTTTCCTATAATCCAAAAGTTTCACAAATAATTGATATTTTGGTGGCCGATATCCCTAAATTTTATGATTTAATTCTCAGTAGGGATTGGTCTGAAAATTTGCACGGTTATTTCGCAGTTTATTGGTCTCACATGTGGCTGCCACACAATGGTAAACCAAACCAAATCAGGGTAGATTGAGAGAAATTCATGAAATATACAGTCGTTGACCTCAAGGGAAGCAACTAACATGTTGCCTTCACTAATAATATTATTGAAATTACTCAGCTGAGTACTCTTCAGGATCCTTTAATGCTCAGAGGTCTCCCTTTTTAGATAACGTTATAGTTTCTCAAATCGAAAAATTTTCACAAACAGATGCTTCCAAATGTTTAAATTTAGTAGATAAAGTTTCTAATAACTCTCTGTTCTGGACTCTCTATTTTGACGGTTCTAAATCAGAAGACGGCGCAGGTGCAGGATGCATTTTGATCAATTCGCAAGGAGAGAAAACCATGCTGGCTTGCAGACTTGAATTCCAATGCACTAATAATATCGTTGAATATGAAGCACTGACCCAAGGACTATATAAATCTATTGGTCTTAATGTCAAATACTTGCAAGTCTATGGTGATTCTGAAATAATTGTGAAACATGTGAGAAATACAATCCATTGTGTCTTTGGGCACCTTAAACACTATCAATCTTTAGCTCACAAATTGACTTCTCAGTTTTATGCTTTCAACATATCTTCAGTGCCTAGACTGCAAAAAGCAAGTGCTGACTTACTTGTTAATGTGGCATCCAGGCTTATACCCTCATAAGACTTTAGTCCAAACATATTTTAAATAGAGTTAATATTTAGGCCATCTATTCCCGACAATGTAACAAATTGGAGAATATTCAACAACGATGTGGACATAGTTAATTTCCTTATGTCAGAGGGATCGTATGAAGAACAAATCATAGATGAACATGAGCATGATCTAGAAATCAAGCATAATCATGATCAAAACCCAATCCCAAAGTCTGTGGTTAAGATGGAAGATCTTTATGATCTAATGGATAGGTTCAAGAAAATTACTAACTCCAAAACTCAAAGTTCTACTATGAGATTTGAAGTAGCGAACCTAGGGTCAAATGAAAAACCTCAAAATGTCAACCTAGGTCTTGACCTAACATCTGAAGAAAGAAAATCATTCATTAGGTTATTGAAAACATATAAAGGTGTCTTTGCTTGGGACTATGCATATCTCAAGACCTACGATGCCTCTATAATTCAACATACCATACCCATGACTTCGAATGAAGAGCCAGTTCAATAGAAGCTTCGAAAAATTCACCCAAACCTTGAAAGTCAAATCAAATCTGAATTGAACAAGCTTCTGAAGGCCAAATAATCTTCCCTGTTAGACATTCTAAGTGGGTATTGAATATGGTACCCGTAAGGAAAAAGAACGGGGATATTAGGATTTCTCTTGATTTTAGAACCCTAAATCAAGCTTGTCAACAAGATAATTTCCCTTGCCTACTATGGAACAGATATTGCAATCAGTTGCCGGCTTGGAATTTTAATGTCTTTTTTAGATGGATTCTCATGATATAATAAAATTCTTGTGCATCCAGATGACAGATTAAAGACAACATTCAGGACCAAGTGGGGAACATATGCCTATCAGAAGATGCCTTTCAGACTCATTAATGTTGGTGCCACATTTCAACGTGCTATGGACATTGCCTTCAGAGGTCTAATTAATAAATCGGTTGTTATTTACTTGGATGATATCACAGTCTATTCTAAGGATAGGAACAATCATTTAAGTGACCTGAAGCACATTTTCGAAAGATGCAAGAAATATGGCATTTCCTTAAATCCCAAAAAATCTTATTTTGCTTTACCAGAAGGCAAACTCCTTGGGTTTATAGTATCCAAGAAAGGAATTTACATTGATCCTGATAGAGTCCAAGAGATTGAAAAGATTCCCCTCCCACACAACAAAAAAACCATGCAATCATTCCTGGGCCAAATAAATTTTGTTAAACAATTTGTCCCAGATTTTTCACAAATAGTCCTACCCCTTCAAGCAATGATAAGAAAAAACACAGTTTTCAGATGGAACAAGGATGAAAGAGAGTCATTTGAGTTGATTAAAAAAGCCATTATTAATGCTCCCTCATTGACAACCCCTGACTTTCTCAAATTTTTTGTATTATATACTTTTTCATCTGATACATCATATGTTGTAGTTTTGACGCAGCTAAACGATGAAAATATTGAGGTACCCATCTCCTTTTTCAATTCTAACTTGCAAGGTGCCAAATTAAATTATTCAACTGTAGAGAAACAAGCATTTGTTTTTTTTTAAACTTTGAAACATTTCAAAACTTTTCTTCTTAAAACCCATACAAAGATAGGTGTACCCTACCCTGCAGTAAGACAATTATTGATCCAGAAAGAAGTAGGGTAGAAAAGAGCTAATTGGGTAACTACGCTCCAAGAATATGATGTAGAAATCCGGCTAGCCAAAATTCTCAGGGGCCAAGGATTTTGCAGGATGTTAACAGGAGCTTCCTAGTTACCACCAGAAGAAGATCAAGGTAATGAAGTGCAAATATCAGAGGTAAGCCTCAATGATACGCAATCACAATATGCTGATTTGAAATTTTATCTAAAAAACGGATATGCTCCTATGCATCTTAATTATAAAACAAAGCAAGCTTTAATATTGAAATCAAATCAGTGTGATCTAGTCAATGATGTATTATTTAGGTTGCTAAGATGCCTAGAGAAACCTGAAGCCGAAAAGGTCATGCAGGAATTACATGATGGACCAGCTGGAGGACATTTTGGAGGAAATACCACTGCTCACAAAATCCTACATGCAGGATATTATTGGCCAATGGTATTTAAAGATGCACATGAATATGCAAGGAAGTGCAAAACTTGTCAAACCACAACCGGAAGAGAAAGAAAGCCAACATTCCCTTTACAACCAGTTAACATCCAACAACCATTCGAACAATGGGGATTAGACATAATTGGTGAGATTGTTCCTAACTCTTCCAAGTAGCATAGGTACATCCTTACAGCTACTGATTACTTTACTAAGTGTTTAGAAGTTGTCCCTTTAAAGATAGCTAATACAGGAAACATCACAGACTTCATTGATCAGTACATAATTACCAGGTTTGGCTTACCCTCAACTTTAATGTTTGACAATGCATCTTACCTTTCTGGAAATACAATGGTAGAATTTGCTCTTAAGTGAGGTTTCAAGTTGAAATATTCAGCTAATTATTAACCTCAAGGTAATGGATTAGCAGAATCAACAAACAAAAACCTCATCAGAATTATCAAAAGGACTATTGATCAAAACCACGTGAATTGGCACAAAGCATTAACATTTGCTCTATGGGCAGACAAGATTACTCACAAAGCCTCTATTGGTTCTTCTCCTTTTGTTTTAGTTTATGGAAAAGAAGTTGTTATTCCCACAAACGTAGCTATCCCATCTCTTGCCATAGTACAATTCATCGATGAAAACCCTTCATCTTCTCTCTAGGCTAGACAATTTCAAATTCTCAAGCTTGAAGAAGAAAGAGAAAAGGCTAAAGCAACCCACTTCCATCATCAACAATTAGTCAAAGCTTCTTTTGACATAACTTCTGCCAGTCAAAAAACACTTGAAGTAGGTGACTTTGTTCTGAAATGGGACAAGGCACATGAGGAAAAGGGTAGACATACAAAATTCCAAAGACTATGGCTTGGCCCTTTTCAAATCATTGAAAAAACTGGACAATTAACGTTTCTTTTACAAGAATTGTCAGGTAAGAAGGATTCTTTGCCCGTTAATAGGCAAATTTTGAAAAAATACTTTTCCTAGAAGATAACCTCTTCCAATTTTGTAACATGTTTCTTTTTAGGAAAATAATGGTTAACTAGTATTTATTTTTGGCTTTTCAAAATCAAATCTTTGATAACATTAATGTTTTTTCGCTTTTATAAGAAAGTAAGAGTTAAAAGGAATAATTAGGACATTTGAGTACTAGAGTAAACTTGATTTCTTTGGAAAAACTTGATCTTGCTTAAAACATTTATTTTACGAACAAACTCTTATCTTCATAGAATATGAAGGTTTTGTTATCAGTCAAGAAAATAATCTTTAACCTAGTAAGGACTTTCTGCAGATCAATATCTTAAAAACTCTATCATTATCACCCAAAACTCTTCAAAGAGCCAATGATCCACCCCATGTGTTAAAAATTTTCCTTTTTTCAAAGTGTAATTCTAAAATATATAAACTTAGAAGATAAAAAGTCTCATTACAAGCTTGTTTACCATGTTCATAGGGAAGTGATTAAAACTGATATTACCAATACTACATATCAAACAGAGTAATAGCTAATGATCTCCTCGATCAGAAGATAAGGGGTCTCATCAAGAGCCAGCTTGTTCAATTCAGTTACAACCAGTGAATGGCATTGTCATTAGTAAGGTTACCATGCCTAGATAGTGTCTTTTAAGAAACCAAAAAAAGAAAAAGATTACATTCAAAAGGGGAAAGAGGGACAAAGTCCAAGTGAGATTCAATCCAAATGAATATCATTTTGAAATTTGGAAATTCATACAGATGGGATAATGAATCATTGTTGGTTAAAAGATAACCTTGTCGAGGCTATGAATGCTTGCTGGTAGCAGAGGCTCTATCTATGATAAATGAGTAAACACCAAAAACTAATCTGCAAAAAAAACCTGCTATATTACTTTAAACCTTATTATTGGTTGATGCGAACATTTATACTTCTATAATTACTAGGGTAAAGTAATTAAGTAAATAATTTGAGCAAGTAATAATGATTCCAGAGAAATGTTGTTTACCTTATGACTCATGTAATCATTATTCTTATAACTCTACTTACTTTGAAAGTTTTTAGAAATTTCAAAAAACTACTTAGAGATAATTGGTTCTCCCAAGTGAATTGCCAATTGTTGTACTACGAAACAATGCCCCCATTTATAAAAAACAATAGCTAAGGTTAGGGCTGTAAATGGGGACCCTTTTAAAATTTTAGGCTTAGGATAATAATACCTAACTCTAAGAAAATACCTAGCAAAACCTTGCAAAACAAATTAAGGATGAAATCCACATTGCAAATCGCAAATCACACTTTTCCGCATGACTATTTTAAAACACCTTCAGAAAATTGCGATATGTGATTAAGTCTCCCACTGCGATAACATCAACTTGTCATTTCGCACTTCGTTTGCAAGAATCTTAACCATGTCATTAGAACGACCGTTAGCGATTTTCCAAATGCGATATTGCGATATCCGCAATCTTATTTCGCTTGATGCATCTGGTAGTGCTATACTGTATCCCTTTAAAGACCGTGATGCGTGATTAAGAGCAGTAAAATGTGTGGAATAATTACGTTTTAAATACCAAAACAAACGAGTTGACAGGTTAATAAATATTTAGCGGCCCGAGGAAGGATAATCATTTTCCAAGTTATGGGTAGTTATAATCGAGTATCTCCTTAAACCTTTCTCGTGATCCAAATTCATTTCAGAGAAGCTTTCAGTCTTAATTACCTGATATTGTTTGCGCTGATATATCTTGTCTATTTCAAGCAAGCGACAAAAGACACGTCACTAAGAAAGGTGATGCAGAAGCAGAGTAAACAAACCATTGTTGAATCCGAGTTTACAGAGATGGCTCCTATCTTCGCTGATACAGTTTGTGACATTGCTGGAGGCGCAACAGCTTGGGAAGTGATTTACAATAGGCTGGAGGACAAGCGTCCTAAAATCACTATTACGAGAGCAACAACTGACTCAACAAGGCCTTCAGGACTTCAATGCAAAGATGCTTCCTATTCTTTCCTTCATAGGATAGGAGCAAGAGCTAAAATCCTCCCCTATATAGATATGATCAGGTGGGTGATCGAAAACCTTATCATTGAAGATAGGCAGTTCAAGAATTCAAGGATGGAGCTCATAGGGTCGTTCAGAGCAGAGGACTTGAAGAAGATGTACCACATACCTAACCCGCAGGATATCTACGACAACACATTTGTGGCTAATTTCGCAAAGAAGAACCTAGACCCCTTCAAGCTAATTCAGGGTTGGAGAGTGTTGGACAACAAATTCAAATATGACAAATCAGGTATGTATGCTATAGCCTTTTTGGCAAACCCCTACAACTATGCAACAACCATGTTATGTAGATTGTATGGACTACCCAATAATACTAAGTTTTCAATAGAATGGATTCCTCTGATTGATACCTGTGTTAATTCCCATATCATGAATTGGCCTTCCATCCTATCTGACAACCTAGCCACCACCATTACCGAATATGGACATAAGAAAGCCTCCTTTTCAAATAACCTCCCTCCCTTCTATTTTAGCGCCCATATTATGGATGTTATCTGTTTTTGCACGACGTTTCCAACCATGGGTTGGAAATGGACCTTACAAGATCCTTACCCAATCCATCTCAGTCATAAACAAATATGAGAATCACATTACATACCTCACTTCTATAAGATATGCCATGTTGTTGTGTTGTCCCTACATCAAATATTTTTCAATAAGAAAGCCCCTAGGTTTTCCCAAGAAGCCGCAGTAGACCTGCTTACTGTCGGCAAGTATTTCATTGAAGAATGGTTCACCTACCTTAGGGTTTTTGGTAGCATAGCTTATCCACATGCCCTTCCTTTATATGTTTCTAATAAGTTATTAGCAAGAGAGATTGCCTACCAGATTGTGGGAAGGGGCCTGACTAAAGTTCTCAAAGACGACAAGAAGTCAGTATGGCCCACTTTCCCTGTCAAATGCGGTTCATTTTCTTTAGCCAATTTTGTTCATGCTTTTAAGTAATTAGCACATATGGAAGCCCTTAGGCTTCATACATTGCCTAAGACGCAATTTGACCCAAACAAAGTGGCATATAATGTCACTACTGGAGTAAATCTCAAGCCATACAATCATGAAGACAATTATTTTGAGGATTTGTTACAATCGGCCATATCCTTCGAGCAAGCATTCGAATGGGCCAAATCTGAAACCTGAAGATTTTCAAAGATTTCAGGAATTCAGAGATAAGAGGTTGCAGGTGATCCCAATGCATCTATTAAAGCCCGAGGATAAGTCTATACCAAGTGTCACTGTTGATAGTGGAGGTCCTAGCTCTCAAGTAGACTCTTAGGTAAACACTGAGAAGACACCAGACACAGGGAAACCCCAAGACGCAGACAACACAGTTGAGTCCAGCAGGAAGTCAGCTAAGAAACAAGTGATGAGCACATCGACTACAAAGATCAGTTCAGAGGCCAAAGGCACTACTTTGGAGCAGGAGTGGGATCAATTTAATTATAATTTTGAAAGGCACTCCCAAAGCCTCAAATACCCAAGAAACAGGGGAACGTAAAAATCCTATGCATATTCATAAGGATACAGAGCCCAAATTTATCGACAAATAGTCCACACCTATGGAGGAACAAGCGACAACGTCCTAGCATACTAAAATTATCCCTACTCTTCCCACATCATAAATTGTTCTGAAAGTAACTAAAATACCTCCACTCAATGTGTTCTATAGCCCTCTCCACAAGGCTGTAGTTAGAAGGCAGAGAAAAAGGAGAAGGGTAGATACACCTAAATTCCCACCTAGAAACGAGCCAATGGATGTTGTTTGGAAGGACATTCCTTTCAATTGGGCCGAGAACTTGACTAGACTATCACAGTTCACGTGAGCATACACATCAGCCACTATGGATAAGGCTATTGAGGTCTCTACTTTACTAAGGGAGAAAGAAGAGAGAATTGCGCAGCTCGAACACGAGATCGAGACAGAGAAAGCAAGCGTAAACAGGTATGTGGATGAGCAACTAGCACAATTGTAGCAAGACATGGAGGTCTTGAAAATAATCCATGAAGCTGATATATTGGCCGAAAACATGCAACTCCAAGAAATGCAACAATCCATGGAAAGATACAAGGATGTTCCCACTACTGAGGAGTTCATTAAAGAGGCCCTGGAATTAAATTCCCTCCTAGTGAAACAGCAGGAGTATTTCTGCCAGAAGATGTCACACATTACTCCCTATCTGACTACTAGTGACCAGCTGACAGATAAGGCAATTGACCAGAGAATGGAGTTTAATGATTTAAACACCAAAATCTCTGAGTTCATCGAATCACAGGAAACATGAGATGGAAGGAAAGCCAATATATCCGAGATTGAGGAAACTCATAAAGACTTTCTCTTCAAAGATTGGGATGTGAGAATAAAACAGGCCGAGCTAGCAGTCGCAAGGGCAGCCAGAGTATCAAAGAATATCATTAAAGCAGTGAATCACATCCTGTTCCCCACCAATCTCATTAAAGAAGGCAATACGGAAGAAATTCCCAATTTAATTGCTCTGTATAAAGGTTGGCAAGAAAAGGCGGGGAGTCAAAGAGAGGCAATTACAAAACTGACCATGACCAACTGGGAGTCGTATTGGTAATCTCTTGTTAAGCCACACAGCCAGATTATGACTCTCAATTGTTCCATTCATATGACTCAACGTATGCTACCACCACTCATGCACCATTAGATTTGTGGCGTCGAGTAGTGCAAAATCGACTGTCCAAAATCTGAATTATGAGAAATTGAGAATCTGGGGCTCAAGGAATCTTTTAGATTCCCCCTAGATTCCTCAAAGATTCTACTCCATGGGTGGACGAGAAATCTGCAACTCCAAAGGTGAATCTAGCTTCGCCATTGCGATCCCTACGGAAAACCGTGAAAAACAAGTATAAACTTGACTATATTCCGACATGGAGAAAATTTACCTCCTCGGGAAAATTTCAAGGCTCATGGTTTTGCTCCCTGTTTTTGCAGAAATCATGGTTCCATCCTCATACTAAAAATGGTTGAAAAATGCAGAACTATGATGGAGACACAGACAGCACCATTGTGTTCGTGGCATCGAGAAGTGCTGAAACCATATAAAATTTGTCAAAATCTGACAAAATGAAATTTCAACCCTCCTGCAAAATGCTGCCTCGAAATGCGTGCCAAGATTCTGCCTCCTTTGTCTCAAAATTCATGCCCACTCCTGGTTCCTCCACCTGTCTCGAAATCTGTGCAAATGAGGGTTAAATATTTTTCCAAGACAGATTAACAACAATGCTATCTAAGAAAAAATTATGAAAACTGGCTGTGGCATAGAAGATTGGGACATCTAAGCTTTTCTCAAATAAGAAAAGCATGCAGACTCAAGGTTGTTCGTGATCTTCCAGATATCATCATCCCTGAAAATACAATATGCAAACTATGTAAAATCGGTAAGCAAACCAGAGTTCACTTCATGGAAAAAGAAGGGTCAGCTAGTAAGCCTCCTGAATTTATCCATACTAAATTATGTGGACCAACAAGGAAAAAGTCACCTTGTGGAGAAGAATACTTTATTTTGTTCATTGATGATTTTTCCAGAATGTGTTGGATAAGTCTTCTAAATCATAAAGATGAAGCATTTGAAAAGTTCTAAGCCTTCAAAGCTTTGGTTGAAAATGAATCAGATCGAAAAATCAAATGCCTTATATCTAATTGAGGAGGGGAATTTATATCGGATGAAGTCTTTGACTTTTGTGAACAACATGGAATAAAAAGGGAATTCTCCACTGCAAGAACACCTTAGCAAAATGGTGTAGTAGAAAGGATGAACAGAATAGTTCAACAAATGGCTTGAGCCATGCTAGATGAATCTGGAACTCTTACAACCTTCTAGGGTGAAGCTGCATTCCCTGTTGTGACTATTCTCAACAAAGCAAATGTTCAGGTAAATGACACTCAAACTCCACATGAACTTTGGTATGGTAAGACTCCTACTATAAAATACTTTAAAGTTTTTGGAAGTAAATGTTTTATCAAAAGGATTGATGAAAAAATTGGTAAGTTTGAACCCAGAGCAGATGAAGGGATTCTTCTTGGTTATTCTTCCATAAGTAAAGGATATAAATGTTATAATAAAAGACTTGGGAAAATTTTTGAAAGCATTGATGTTGTAGTTGATGAAGCATGCAAAAGTCCAAAACAGATAAAATCAACAGAAGATTATGACAATGAGGAATATGGGGATTACATTCCCACATCAAATCAAAATCATATTGAAGAAGAAACCAATGAAGCACCAGAAGAAGATATAATGGTAGAAGAAAAGACTCCGTCCAGGTATGTTCAGAAAAATCATCCAGAAACTCAAATTTTAGGAGAAAGGGAGGCTAGTGTACAAACAAGAAGAACTATTACAGGGACCTCAAGCTATCTAGCATTACTATCCTCCACCGAACCTCAAAATGTAAATGAAGCATGTAAAGATGAATGTTGGGTCAAGGCCATGGATGAAGAACTTGAGCAAATTGAAAAGAATGACACTTGGGAATTAGTTCCTAGACCTCATGATAAAAATATTATAGGAACTAAATGGATATTCAAAAACAAGTTGAATGAAAATGGAGAAGTCATTAGAAACAAGGCCAGACTTGTTTATAAAAGGTATGCTCAACAAGAAGATATAGATTTTGAAGAAACTTTTGCACCTATTTCCAAACTTGAAGCCATAAGAATGTTTCTTGCTCTTTCCATTTTTCGGAAATTCAAAGTATACCAAATGGATGTAAAATCAGCCTTCCTTAATGGAGATTTAGAAGAAGAATTTTATATTGAATAGCCAGAAGGATTCATTCTTGGAAATGATGCAAAACTTGTATGCAGACTCAAAAAGGCTCTCTATGGTCTGAAACAGGCTCCAAGGGCTTGGTATTACCACCTTGACAAATATCTACACCAATAAGGTTTTACAAAAGGTTATGCAGATAAAAATTCATATACAAAGATTGAAAATGATAAATTGCTAATTCTTATTGTTTATGTTGATGATATCATTTTTGGTAGCAATGGAGAATCCATGAGTCAGAATTTTGCTTCAGTAATGCAGCAAGAATTTGAAATGTACTTGCTTGGTGAACTTACCTATTTTCAGGGTCTACAAGTTCAGCAAACTAAATATGGTATTTTTCTTTCACAAACCAAATATCTCAAGCAGATCTTGAAAAAGTACGAAATGGAATATTATAAACCTATATGTACTCCAATGGTAACAGGATGTAGTCTCAGCTCAAATGATGAATCAGCAGTAGTACATCAACCAACTTATAGATCCATGATTGACAGTCTTCTTTATCTAATAGGTACCCGACCTGACATCATGCATGCAGTAGGAATAGTTGGAAGATTCCAAGAAAATCCAAAGGAATCACACTTTCAGGCAGTCAAAAGAATTTTCAAATATCTTCAAGGAACTCGGGACATTGGACTCTGGTATCCTAGAGATGTAGATCTTACTCTTCATGCATATACAGATGTAGATTGGGCAGGAAGTGTTGATGAGAGAAAAATCACTAGTGGTGGTGCATTCTATATGGATTCCGGGTTAGTGTCTTGGTTCAACAAGAAACAAATTTCAATTGCTTTATCTACAACTGAAGCAGAATATGTGGTTGTTGCATCTTGCTACACACAACTACTTTGGATGATGCAAACTTTCCAAGACATTCAGATCGCATGTACTTCACCCATCTCCATTCTATGTGATAATACAAGTGCCATCAGTATTTCATAGAATCTAGTTATGCACTCCAAGACCAAGCACATACCCATCAAGTACCATTTTCTACGAGAACAAGTGCTTGAACAAAAGGTCAAATTGGGGTATGTCCCCTCCAAAGAATAGGTTGTTGATATATTCACTAAACCACTGTCCGGAGAAACATTTGAATATCTCAGACAAAATTTGGGAGTTGTTGCTACATCATCCTATTGTTAAATCCAGTTTTTCAGAGGAAGTTTACTACACGCTGGTTTCATGTAGTATATGCACGGGTACACGTGGGTTGCCTTGGCTGAAAGCGCGTATATGTTTTTCTAACAAAAAAAAAGTGGTAGCACAGGTTCAGGGGGAGCATTCACATTCCACATTGTTGGCATTATGGTTGTTGAACTCAGCTATTTCTTAGTTGCATCAGTCATTAGTGTGATATATCTTCTTCTGTCATGGTCTATATTTCAATGAGTTCTATTGGTCATATGATGTAATTTATTTCCCCAATATCCTTGGGATGGATGATGTAATAATTGTTGTATTTATGTCATGTATAAACTTTGGTATATCCCCACTTGGTTGGGCAGATGAGTCAAATATGGTGTATCCCCACTTGGTTGGGTGATTGATGTATGTATGAGTTCGTGGTCATAGGGAGGTCATACTCACTTTGTTGAGTTATAGTTTCATGTTATTATATTGAATCATCTCTCTGTAGACTCGGCATGTACTCAGGGGGAGTATGGATAGCATCATGCAAAGGAGGAGAGTAGAGTGGTCCGCCCTTTTCCCTTGATGTCAAAGGGGGAGAGTATTTTGGTATTTTGGTGTTGTATGGTATCTCTAACAGTCTTTATAGCTTGCAATAGTCAACACCGTCATGGTTGCCATCAAGTCCAAAGGGGGAGATTGTTGGCATTATGATACAAGTATTGTCCTTGATGGAAACTCTATAGGTCAACTCAGTTTTGATAAGAGGCTAACAGGAATATTCAAAGGCAGTAGGGTAGTGGTACAGAGGATAAGGAAGATGGAACTAAGGTTTATTGACTATAATAAAGAATTTGAAGGAAGAAGATGATGTAAGAGCAGTTTAAGAGATACATGCTGGTTCACTTAGTCCAAGCAGCATAT
This sequence comes from Pinus tabuliformis, assembly GCA_031772625.1. Taxonomy (NCBI): domain Eukaryota; kingdom Viridiplantae; phylum Streptophyta; class Pinopsida; order Pinales; family Pinaceae; genus Pinus; species Pinus tabuliformis. The sequence goes on along the minus strand of CM062809.1, from coordinate 1,156,908,672 downwards.
ACACGCAGGTACTCAGAACAGAAATAGCATATAACGTACACACACACTCCCACAGAAGGCAAAGCGCGTACATGTTGAAAACCATGGTTTTGGTCCGAGGTATTTGGTCCAAGGTATCTTTGGACCATGATATTAATGATAGGTATTTAGTCTGAGGTATCCAGTCCGTGCTTTTTTATCCAAGGTATTGGTCCTAAGTGGATTCGGTCCATGGTATTGAGAAAGGCCAAAAACTATACAAAGAAGAGAGGATCATAAAGCCAAATGTGCAAGTGAATAAGATTCTAAGGAATACTTCTATCTGAAGTATATTTTATGTTGCAGGGTTATGTTTGGGACTAGATCTGAAATATTTATGTGCACCTTGAGTTCAATCTTGGATCAGGATCATGAAACCTGAAATGAATTATTCTTGAATAATCTTATATTGATTGAGGTTAGATCTGATGTTTTACGTCTGTTTTATTCGTTATCTATCATGATCTAGGATTGTCTGAAGTCTAGAATTGTAGCAAACTTTTGAGTCAATATTTGCAGATTTGTACGCAGGTTCGTCTTGGAAAAAGAGAGTATACATGCAGGTTCTATTATTTCAAGTAGCGTATACAAAAGAAAGGCTTGATATTCAGAGATGACTGATCTATCAGATCAATATTGCTGATTTATTGTTGTTGTTATTTTACTGTTGTTTGTCAATGAAGTCTTCTTAGATCTGAATGTAATTCTGAATGCATAAGGAGGTTGATATTTGATTGATTGTTCAAGTGAGAAGAAGTGTTTTCTGTTGCCTGCCTGTGTAAATTTATGTAAGTTGATAGTAGATGTTCAGTACACTGCTGGTTGGTACAGTTTGTGATTCAGATATTTTATGATTCATAATGTTTAGAGGTATACGCAGGTTGGGCTGAAGGAAGTAGCATATACATGCAGGTTTTCTTCATTGAAGTAGCATATATAGTCTGACACATGAATTTTTGAGGTTTCATTTGGTTTTGAATGTTGATACAGGTTTTTGGGTTCAGCACAGTGTTCTGATGACAGTGATTTGATTGTTTCAGATTAACTGCGTGTTGGTTGATGAAGTTTGAGTTTCTAAATTTCTGATGGGTTATTGATGAGTCAAGGTCTTCATATGTCTTGATATGTGCCAGGAGCATCCAGTCTAAAAATTCATGAAAGTGGTCCCTGGTGGAAGAGTGGAGTTTTAGTAGGCTTGCACCTACGTACTAGTAAACATATTGGCTAGTAAAAGAGTTGGGGGTTTGTTGAAGCCTCGAAAATCAGGTCGACAACAAGGGGGATACCCGCCCGGTCCAGACCTTGGTTGGCAGCTCCTTATCCGTTTGGTATAGCAGGTCCGATTGGGGATAATGGGACCAGTTTCCCAATCTATGGGTGTGTGTGTAGAATTAGATGTTGCTGATCTAACAGTTCCTATCTAAGCTATTCTAATTCAAACCTTAATCTAATTCTATGCTATTGTAATCTAATAAAAACAACACATCTAATCTATGCTAACCCGGGATGTAATTCTTCTATTATGCGATCTAAAGAGATTTCAAATAACAACTGGTAATAAAGATCATTCAGCGATTATAAGAAAGGAAATCAATTAAGATGAACTATTTCGCATAAAAAGTTAGGAAAAACAGTTGTGAACAACATATCGCATAATAAGCTATTCATACATTAAACATAAATAAATAGCTACCACCGTACAAAAGTGCCAAATGATAACTCAAGCATTCATGCAATAACATATAAACAACTAAAAACTGTATATCACTTTAACATATAAGAATAAATGGTCAAGAGATAAAAGTACCATTTATGACTGGTCTTACTCATAAGCTTCAAGTAACAATGATTTATCTCTCCTTGCTCTAACATCTACTAATAGTACAGAAGTGCAACATCAGTAGCAGATATCAAATGCAAACATCAACAAATCTTGATCCATTCATTCACCAAAACCTCCTCTGAGGGTGCAAAAGTGCATGTTCTGAGGACAAGTTTTTGATAAATTTCTGGACCCCTCTCTAAATGCATGAGAAGGGTTTAAATACTACTAACTAAATAACTTAATTACACAGATTTAGGATACGGTTTAAATGACTGCCCTTTTTCTAAGCAAAACTATTTCTAAAAATTAAATCTCATATCTAAATATTTCTGCATTTGCTCCTTAATGCTGCGAGCATTCAATATTTGCCTGGGTAGAGTCGGCTTACTGTCTTCCACTTTTGGTTGAGCTAAGCAAACAGAAATGGCAAGAGCTGGCACCATCTTTTCAGCAAAATAGAAGATATACTTGAGAATCATCCTCTGGCTATGTGGATTTACTGTGTATGCTCAGTAATAATCCAAATTCCACTTGGTTAACCCTCAAATTGCCTCTGCCTTTGCTTTCTTTCATTTTCTGGGCTTACGAGTAACTAAGCAGTTAGGGACTTTGCTTTTTGAGCAATTTTCTCAATCGGAAATTGCCTCCGTTCTTTGATCCGGGCCTTTCTGGTGCGTTTTTTGCCTTTAGCGCCTTTTCCTTCACCGGGTATAAGCTTCAAAATTTTGTAAACGTACTGCTTTCGTGAGCTTCTGACCTTGAGCGTTAAATCACCTGTTGATATCAGCATTGTTCAACTATTCATTCAACCACGACTCTGACTGAAAGATCTGTAATGGATAGCTTAGCAGCGCTCTGGAATTTTGCGGCTCTGTTGCATGCGATATCTGTTCATGAGGGCATTTCTTCTCTGTTTCCTAGTATTGGAGCTTTACCCTTTTCCTTTATCGCTTCCTGCACATTGCTTCATGTTGTTTCTGTTCTTCCTTCCTGCAGTTCACATATGAGGAGAGAGTAATGATAATAAAAATTGACAAGAAAGCTCTAAGCTCTACGGATGTACAAAAACATGCCACCTGACGTGAATTAACTCTTCGAAAAACACAAAAATGTCTTTCATTAACACTTGGCGTATCATTCATTAATTTTCATTAAAGAACGTATCCAATTTTTGGTTTATGGACAAATTTTCTTGAATGTTGAGCCGGGGAAAATTTGCGATGAACAATTTCTGCGATTCGCGTCGCAGCATCGCATCATCATAGTATCGCGTTATCGCATTTTCATTAAGATGTGTTATCGCAGGGTTGCCCGATTGTGCTTATCGCAGAATCACAGATTGTTGTATCGCACGATCGCAGTATCGCGTTATCGCAAGATCGTAGATTTGTTACAATCGTTAAATGGTTATGTGCTGTTTATGCGATATTGCGATATCGCATATTGCATATCAGCCATCGGCGATTTTTTAAGGTTTTCGAATATGAGCGTTTCTTAATGCATGCGATGCGATGGAATTCGCGTCGCACTTCTGGCAATTTATCATTTTACTCATAAGGAAATATCTTATCTTCTTCGCGTGATGCGATGTTTTCTTAAGGAGTAAAATACATGAGTTTTAATTGATTTTTTTGAATTTTTTACTAAGGGTCCCCACTTACCTAGTGTTATTGCTAATACTAAATAAGCAGGGGGGTTGTTGGTGGCCACAACAATTGGCGATTCACTTGGAAGAACCAGTTATCTCTGTTTTTCTATTGAATTTTTCAAACTTCCAAAACAGAAAATTTTTCAGAAAATTAAACTTTGTTATGGAAAGATAGAGTACATTATGCTTTAAACTGTCAATGATATTTTGTTTCAACCTCTTTCTATTCTAATTATTTGCTTCCTCAGGCTAGTCCTTGTATTTACATTAGCCATTACTTGGTCTTGTAAAGATAAAATAAAGTCTCCTCTGTAAACCAGTTTTAAATATGCTCATTTGTCGTAGGTAGAGCCTCTGCTGCCAGCAGGCGTTTATAGCCTCGACAGGGTTACCTGTTACCCAACAATGATCCTGTATCCTACTTAAGGTGACCTACAACTTTCAAAGAAAAATCCATATTCACACATATTACTTTGATTTTATTTTTTATTCTTAAAGAACCATGTCTTGGTTTGGTAGCCAAATTATGATATAGTCACTCACTTGATTTATAACTTTTCTGAACAAGTTGGCTCATGATGAGACCACTTGTCTTTTGATTGCAACAATCTTGAGTCATTACCCTGTTGTGGTGGACAGTATTAGCAAAGTCAGCAAGTTATAATATTTGTGATCATGATAAGCCGACTCGTGATGAGACCTCTTATTCTTCAAGACATAGTGTACCCTTGGATTATCCCTCTGAAAGCTGTGATTTTCCTTAGCAGGGAGGAAGTCATTGTTTCCTTAAGATAGCTCTGGACGACAATAATAGAGTTTTTTGGAAATAGCTGTTCTACAGAGAATCTTCATTTTGTTATTGATACCTTTGATTATACTGAGATAAAACAATTTCTTCACTAAAGGTTGCTTTCATCAATTTTTTTGAAGTTGAAATTAGTATCATATCTAGGCTAAAGTTTTTAACTGTATCTGTCAATAATAAAGATCAATTTTCCAAAAGATTTGCTATTTATACAAGCAAAAAGTTCAAAACATGAAAGAGAATTGGTGTCTTTTTCGTAAATACCTAATGTAACCACTTACAAATGGTTTTATTATGAAAAGAAAAACTATTCTACAAAAATAGAAGAATAATCTTCTATGGAAAATATTTCTTGAGGATTTGTCCATTAACAGGCAAAGGATCCCTTTTACCTGCTAAATCCTGTAACAAAAATGTTGATGGACCTATGACTTCAACAATCTGAAAAGGACCAAGCCACATCCTTTGAAATTTTGTATGTTTTCCCTTTTCTTCATGAGCCTTATCCCACTTTAAAACTAAATCTCCCATCTGAAAATCTTTTCTGGTCATTATGTTTGAATCAAAAGAGGATTTTACTAGCGCTTGATGATGAGCATGCGTTTTCTTAGCTTGTTCTCGTTGTTCTTCTAATTTAATTATTTCCATTTGTCTTAGCTGTAAGGAGGAAGTGGGTACTTCATAAATGTATTGTACTAAAGACAAAGAAGGAATGGCTAAGTGAGTCGGAAGAACCACTTCTTTCCCATAAACTAAATTGAAGGGAGAAGTGCCGATAGAAGCTTTTTGCGTTATCCTATCTGCCCATAAAGCATATATCAAAGCCTTGTGCCAATTTTTTTGATTCTGGTCAACTGTTCTTTTAATAATCCTGATTAGGTTTTTATTTGTTGACTCAGCTAACCCATTACCTTGCGGATAGTAATTGGCTGAATATTTAAGTTTGAATCCTCTTTTAAGTGCAAATTCGGTCATTGCATTTCCAGAAAAGTATGATGCATTATCAAACATTAAAGCGGATGGCAATCCAAACCTAGTGATTATAAATTGATCTATGAACTCAATAATATTTTCAGAATTAGTTGTCTTGAGCGGAACTGGTTCTACCCATTTAGTAAAATAATATGTTGCCGTGAGGATGTATCTATGCTGCTTAGAAGAGTGAGGAACGATCTCACCTATTATGTCCAAGCCCCACTGACTGAAAGGTTGCTCGATGTTTACCGGCTATAGTGGCAGGGATGACTTCTTTTGTCTTCCAGCAGTTGTTTGGCAGACTTGACATCTTCTCACGTAACTGTGTGAGTCTTTGAATAGCGTGGGCCAGTAATATCCTGCGCGTAAAATTTTATGTGCAGTAGCATCTCCAGCGTAGTGTTCGTCTGGTGGCCCATCATGGAGTTCCTGCAAAATTTTTTCAACTTCAGCTTTCTCAAGACACTTAAGAAGAACATAATCATAATTTTTTCTAAAAAAAATATCATTTATGAGCTGATATTGTTTAGCTTTCAATCTTAGAGCTCTTTTCTTAGTATGATCAAGGTGTGAAGGAGCATACCCGTTCTTAAGATAATAAATGACATCAGCATATAATGATTCTGCATCGTTTAGGCTTACCTCACACATTTGTACCTCTTCAGATGGATTTTCAGAAATTTGCGATGCTCCGGCCAGCATTTTGCAGAAGCCTTGACCTCTTACAATGTTTGCTGGTTTGATCTCAAGGTCATATTCTTGCAATGCAGTAACCCAATTGGCCCTTTTCTCACCCACATCCTTCTGTACTAGAAGATTCCTTACCACTGGAAATGGTACTATGTGTTAGTGTCGGTCTTGAAAGCCCTCCATCAGTGATCAAAGCTCTTTGCATTTGCATTAGTAGGTGTCTCATCAGTGTCAAATTTTGCATCCCGTTAGGCATGCCATAACCCTGATGGAGGAGTTGGTTTATTTGCACCCCTCTTGGTTTTGCTGGATCAGGTCATATCAGTCATCAAGCTCTTTCAAGCTTGTCTTGTTTTGTCTTAAGGTCAAAGGTCCTAGGTCTAGGGTTTTGGTCATTTATCCCTGCAAGGTCATGTCTTTGAAAGTCCTTGAGTGCCCAGCAAGCCAGAGGGAGGATTGTAAACATGTTTCTTTGAATATTTTCATCATGTACAGTTCATTTTTAACCTTGGATTTAAAAACTCTGTTTTTAAAGCCAAGGTCATGTTAAATTTTTGTAAAAAGAATGAAATTCCAAAAAATCTTCAAAAGGGCAGCAGTAACCCTGGTCTCCTTGCCAAAGTCCCTCAGATGATCTACCTGCAAAAAGAATCAAGTCAAAGCACTCAATGAGTCAAATTCAGGATAAAGGAAACCAAAAAATCAGTGTTTTAAAAGTGTCAAAAATAAACATTAGAAAGTGGGTTTGTAAATGAAATTTTTTCAAATGAGACTTATAAAAGCCCAAATTCCCTCCTTTCACTCTCATTGTGCATTCTAATGCTTGCAAGAGAGATAGAGAGAGTGATTGAGAGAAAGGAGCAAAATTGCAGCGATTTCGGGCAGTTGAGAGGGGCGCGACCCGTCGAGAGAGGTGCGCGACCTGTTGGGAGGTGCGCGACCCGTCCAGAGCGCTTCTGCAGTTCTGAAAATCAACGTGCGCGACCCGTTGGGAGGCCTGCGCGACCCGTTGAGCCGGTCTGCTGCAAACTTCAAAAAAATTTCCCTAATCTTCTTCCAAATCATCAAATTTGCTCGAGGTAGGTGCTCTAAACATGGATTCATTGCTGTTATGAATGGTGGATGTCATGGGCATGCGTTTATGATCAAAATTTTGCAAGTGGAACTCTTTATATGGCTGCTATGTTCATGACCAAATTGTGCTAGGGTTTGTGTTGTTTCAAGTTACTTTTCCCTTTGGTTGGCTTCCCTTCCTTTCCCTATCACTTACACTCATATGTTCATCTCTCTTCCCATATTATTTTATAAATGAAATGCAAATTTTTCCCCATCCCTAGCCATTAAAAATGAAAACCCTACCCCTTTCCCAAAGCATCAAAAACAAAAAATGAAAACCCTAATTCCCCTCTACCATATGCTTATGCAAAAACAAAAACTGTTGGTAAAATGTCAGCATGTTTTGTGCATGTTTCCCTTTTTCCCTTATTGAACATGAATACATATATTCCCATGTTTACTTTCATGCATGTTTTTCCCATATGCAATAATCTTTGCAAATGATTTCCCTATTACAAATATGTGTTCTAATATGCATAATGATTTGCAAAATTTCCCTTAAAAATTCCCTGTAATATTTATATATTCCCATTCCTTGTTAAAAGATCCCTCCCCTAACATTTCCCTCATGTTTTGTTCCCCTTGAAACAACATAGATTTCAGCACTTTTTGCAGGCAGAGACAGCAGTTTTATTTGTCCACTTTGCTCCTAAACCATGTCAGAAACCGAAACTTATGAGCAAAGTGATGACCATTCATCATCTACAGAGGTTGAGGAACAGAGGAGGCCTCGTAAGGGTGGTAAGGGTGGACATCATAAGCGAGAGGAGCCCACCTCTCTGGCAGAATTACAGGCTTGCCCCATGCCAATGACTTGTTTTCAGTATATGTCTTGTTATGATTTCTGTGAGAGAATTTCTCAGATTCAGCATCATAGAGAGTTGGCCCGCTTGTTTGTCTTACACCTCCATGATGGACATGTCACTCTGGCAGGGGTGAACTTCACATTGACACCGGAGGTGATCTCACAGGCTACAGGGATACCAAATGTGGGTGAGGTATGGCCTAAGCGCAGATTGCTAGATTTTGTTCACTTTGAGACCTATGTCCGGCCACCATTCGTGAGACTTTTGACAGGTGTTTTTCCATTCAGAGTTCTCCGGAGCGAGTATGATCCCATCATGAGGCTTATTATGCATTATTTTACCTGTGAGGGCAGATTTTCACAGGTGTACTCATATCACATTCGCCTTTTGATGCATTTCACCCGAGTGAGGATGATGAACATCCCGGTCTTCTTGTTTCATAACATTCAGAGGATGGTGCCCATGTTGCAGAAGAAGACCCTAGCCCAGCAGTACAGGAGCTTGTGTCATTATGGTTTGATTCAGTTCATAGTCTCACATCAGTTGACTCAGCAGGGCATCTCATGGGAGGAGTTCATCTCCCGTGAGTTTTTCACAGTGCCACCTCAGCCACACCATGAGGTCATTCATGAGGAGGGAGGACCATCTCAGCAGCCTGATGCTCCCGTCACCCAACATGTCAGCTCCACTCCTTTGGTCACTTATCAGAAAGGCCCAAGGGCCTTATTTGCAGCAGCTAAGCGAGTGTTATCTCCACATCAGGTGGAAGGGGTCTCGCCTTCATCTTCAGCTCAGCGAGTGTTATCTCCACATCAGGTGGAAGGGGCCTCGCTTTCTTCACCAGCATAGGTACTACAGAGGGGCAAAGAGCCCATGATTCATGAGGATCCGGTGATTGATCTTGAGGCCAGTTCTCCTAGCCAAGAGGCGAAGGAGATCATTCAGCATTTCAGAGCTGAAAATGATGTTTTACAGAGGAGACTTGAGGGTGCCCAATGGACTATTACTTACCTGGAGCAGCGGAACAAACAATTGGAGGAGGAGAAAGCACTTGATGAGCTATGGAGGATTCGTAGCGACCGAGTCTTGAACCGTAGAAGACCCGGTGATCCATTGCCTGCTGACCGAGAGTCAATGCTCATTCAGGAGAATGCCCACTTGGAGAGGCTGTTGGCTAAGGCCAACCAAGAGAAACAGCTGCTGAGAAACATGAAGAATCACTATTGGGCAAGGATGCATGTATGCAAGGCCAAAATGAAAATGTTCCAAAGGAGGTTGTCCGAGGCTCTTAGGCGGAGGAAGAAAACCAATCCACTCCGTATCTTGGCTGAGGCATCCCTCAAAGATCATGGCACTCACTAGCATCAGCTACAGCACAAATCCCAAATTTTTTTGAGAATTTTGGGTAATTTTGGCATTTTTTGGAAATTTACAGGTTTTGGCTCCTCAACGGGTCTCACCCCTGGTGAGACCCTTTGTCATCGTAGCTCCGTTTTGTAAAAACTCAGCATTTCTAGATTTTTCATGCAAAGTTACATATGCCTATGAATGGACTTGAGTTTTTATGGGGTTTTGGGCCTCCAGAAGGTCAAAATACATGCAAAATTTGACTTTCTGCCCCTTTTTTGAGTTGCAGAAGCAGTCTTGGGAGAATTGAGTTTTGACTGGGAAAATGAACTCCAAATTCAAAAATTCCAGTTGGGTTGGAAAGTAGACTCGCAGACCTTTCCAACGAGCTATCCTGCACCCAATTCTGACACCTGGAAGTGCCCCAAACAGAGCTCCAAAGTGCGCGACCCGTTGAGAAAAGGGGCGCGACCCGTTGAGGAAATTTTGCCAGATTTGACCAGTTCAGCCCAGAAATTGCAGATTTGACTCTTTTCGACTTTCTGAGGTTAATGATGGTCTTCATGGATGTAATTGTGACACTTTTTGGATACTTTTACTCTTTTTTAACATTTCTAGAAGATTTATTCATGTAAAGGGTAAAAATTGAATGTATGAACTGTTTTCCAAGTTTATAGAGGCAAGTTGTTTTGACTGCCTATTTTGTAGTGCTTAGTTTATAAGTGGTTCAAACAGCTCCTAGGATAGTGAGCTCGACCCATAGAGGCAGGGAAAGAGGTTAGATCATCTATATTATGTACTTTCTTGCTCATTTTCATGGTTGGACTCTTGAGGGAGAAGCTATCATTGTATTATTTCATTTGTATCTTTGCAATTTTTGGCTAAGGAAGACCAGGGTTTTGCAGTCATCTTTGGGATTCTTGTGGACTCATGTGTTGATGGTGTGTTTCTTCATGTTCTTGTAAGCTTTGTTATGTGATTCATTTCCTTTCTTTACTGCTGCACATTAAACAAATGAAGTGTTAAAGTATGAATTCATGCTAGCCATGCTCTGCTTTTAAATTTGTTTAATTTCAATGTTTTCTACTGTCTAAAGGGAATTCAAAGTCATTGTTTGCTCTCTTTAGCTCCTCCTCTTTCATTCCTGATCATCCATCTCAGTTTAAGGCATCAATACGGTTTCCTACCTCGCCCCAAAGAACCCCCTGCAGAAACTGTGTCCAATCCCCGCACCCAAAATTGCATTTCCTCAATCTGCCACCAAAAACCCAAAAAACCCCAAATCAACCTTTTTAATCAGTTTAATAGCCTAATATCAGTGTTACCTTGTTGGTCATCTCATCCCGTTGAAGATTTGCCGAGATCAACTGGAGAGAGCCTTCTCCTGCCCCGTAGGGCTAGCTATGAGGCTGAATGGTTTGATGTAGCCTTGAGGTTTACCTTTCTCAGCCTGAGGTGAAATTTCAAGCGCTAACACTATGATCTTGGTATGGGTTTTAAATAAGAAAGGTCTGAAGTATTTGACCGCTTTGAAAACAGCATAAGCCTGTTCCTCCATGTCTGAATAATTGAGTTCAGCACCCTGTAAATTTGAGCTAAAAAACGCAATTGGAGCTTCCGCTTTTTCTTGATTTGCTAGAGTTAGAATCGCAACATATGACTTATTTGAGGCAAATGTGTATAAAATAAAAGGCTCTGAAAAATTCGGGGTTGCTAAAGATGGAGCATTAATAATAGCTTGCTTGATCAGGTTGAATGCTTCATGTTCATCTTGACCCCATTTAAAATTTGAATTCTTTTTAATCATGGTTTGCAAAGGAGACACGATTCGTGAAAAATCTGGAACGAATCTCTTTACAAAATTGATTTGACCAAGGAAAGATTGCATGGATTTTTTGTTATGAGGTAGGGATATTTCAAAAATTTCTTTGATTCTGTCGAGATCAATGTGAATAACGAATTTTGACACTAAGAATCCTAGAAGTTTCCCTTCACTTAGTGCGAAAAAATATTTCTTTGGGTTAAGTGAAATTCCATACCTTAAACACCGTTGAAAGATTTGTTTCAAGTCTTTGAGATGGTCGCTTCACTTCTTGGAGTACACTGTTATATCATCCAAATAAATTACTACAGATTTATTGACTAAACCTTTGAATGCGATGTCCATGGCTCTCTGAAATGTGGCACCAACATTAATCAAACCAAATGGCATCTTCTGATATGCGTATGTGCCCCATTTAGTTATGAATGTGGTTTTCAACTGATCATCAGGATGTACCAACACTTGATTGTATCTTGAAAATCCATCCAAGAAAGACATTAATTCTGAGCCCGCCACTGCCTGCAGTATCTGCTCCATAGGTGGAAGAGGAAAATTGTCTTTTTGACAGGCTTTGTTAAGGTTCCGAAAGTCAATGCAAATCCTAATATCTCCGTTTTTCTTTCTAACGGGTACCATATTGGAGACCCATTTGGAATGTCTGATGGGAAAGATTATCCTGGCTTTCAGTAACTTATTGAGCTCAGTTTTTATCTGATTTTCTAAATTGGGGTGGATCTTTCTCAGCTTTTGTTGGACAGGTTTTTCGTTATCGATCATGGGAATAGTATGCTAGATGATAGAAGTGTCATATGTTTTCAGCTCATCATAATTCCAGGCAAAAACATTTTTATATTGTCTCAAAAGACGAATATACGCTAGTTTCTCTTCAGGGGCTAGGCCGAGGCCTAGATTAATGTTTTGATTAATGTTTTGTGGTTTAGCATCGGTCCCTAGGTTTACTAATTCGTAGTTCAAGGTTGAACTGTAGAGTTTTGAATTGGTAGACCTCTTAAACCGATCTTTCAAATCGTATAAGTCTTCTAACTTTACCACTGACTTAGGTATAGCATTATTAGTGCTATTTTGTTGCAATTGTTGATCATGCTGGTCTTCGTCAATTATTTGATTGGAGTAGGATCCTTCAGACGTGAGGAAATTTACGATGTCAGGATCGTCATTGAATACTCTCCAATTTGTGATGTTGTCAGGAGTGGACGGTCTAAAGATTGATTCTATTGAGAATCTATCTGGACTAAAATCTTCGGAGGGAATAAGCTTAGAAGCTACGTTAGCCAAAAGGTTTGCACTTGCATTTTGGAGTCTGGGGATTGAAGAAATATTAAATGCTATGAAATGCTCAGTCAGATCTTGTACTAAAGATTGATAGTGTTTTAAGTGACCTGATAAGCAATGTATAGTGTTACGTACTTGCTTAACCACAATCTCAGAGTCTCCAAAGACTTGAAGATACTTGACGTCTAACCCGATTTCTTTGTACAGGCCTTGAACCAAAGCCTCGTATTCTGTTGTATTGTTTGTGCAATCGAATTCGAGTCTGCATGTGAGCATGATTTTTTCTCCTTCTAGACTAATCAGAACGCATCCTGCTCCTGCTCCTTTGTTAGATCTAGAGCCATCAAAAAATAATTTCCAAAACAAAGATTTATTTACAGGTTTATCTAAAAAATTGATACATTTCAAACTATCAGTTCGAGAAAAATTTTCGACTTGGGACAAAATAGAGTGTTCTAAATAGGGTGACGCATGAGCATTGAAATTGCCGAGGAAAGAATCTACCGAGTAGTTGCCAATGATGCTGTTGTTATACGCTACTGGTTCATTTCTCCCTCTAACTCCGTTACTATGTACTTCTGGTGTAGCTCTCGTTCAACTTTTATTTGATTCGGTTTACCGTTATAGGGCAGCCACATGTGCGACCAATCGGTTGCGAAGTATCCATGGAGTTTTTCTGACCAATCCCTGCTAAGAATTAAGCCATAGAATTCTGGGATATCAGCAACTAGAATGTCAATAACCTGACATACCTTCGGGTTGGATGAAAATCTTATGGTTACTTGATTTAGTTCGCCAATCACTTCAACTTGAGATCGATCTAGCTGAACTATGTGCACTGCGGATTTCTGTGGTTGAACATTTAATTTGGCACATATAGATTTGGGTAAAATATTTGATGAAGCACCGGAATCTACCAAACAATTGTGCACATTTTTATTGAAGATTTCATAAGTAAGGAGAAACGAGGGAGTGTGAGATCTTGATCTTCCTCCAATTAAGGCGATGTCATTTGGATCAATCTTACTGATCGCAGTAGTTGGAGGTCTTCCCATGTTATGGGAAGCTTGAGAAAGTACAGCGGCAGGCAAAGGTGCAACTGGCACGACATGTAATTCTTTCATCATTATCTTCTGTTGATGTTTCAATTTGCTCAGTTCGTAAAGGGTGATATTAGCCCTAGTCTTCTTCATGTCATCAATAATATTGTACTCCATTTCATCCGACACTATTAGTGTTTTCGATGGAGTCGTTTCATCTGCTTGGACTGGGCTAGTTTGAGTCGCTTTAGATGTTGTTTTCTTTGTCGCGAATTTATCCTTTGTTGCAGAGCTTGCGCTCTTCGGCTTAGGGGTAGTTTGGGGAGGATCAAGCTAATTTTTGCTTCGTGTGCTAACTGGAAATACTTCTTGATCTTCTTCTTGTGGGAGGATGAAATCCCACATTCCTTGTAATTCCACAACTTCTTCGTCATCGGTCTGCCCTTCAGTGGCAATTTCCTCTTCCTCGGATTCAGCATTTGAAATGGCATTGGGTGGCTTTGCATCCATCGAAGGACCTCTTTTAAAAGCTCTGTAGGGCTTTTTCGAAGAAGTTTCTGCTACTTGCTTTTTTATGTCGACCATCTCATTGGACATGGTCTTTAGAACTTTCTGCAATCCTTCCAAATCAAAAGGATCTTTTGCTTGTTTCTTCTTGGAGTCTTCCTTAAAGGTGACTTTTTTGGACTTATGTTCCTCTATCGCGGATCTCTTTTCCAGGGCTATTATTCGTTTCTCCACTGTTATTGCCTCTTTCATGTTATCAGCTAAGGTTATTTTATTTTCCCTGTCCACGAAGATGGCTATGTTCGATGGTAGAGCGGTAATATACCATTCACATCATACTTCTTCGCTGGGCTGGGAAGCAGTAGGAATTTTATTGAAAATTTTGTTGAACCGTAAATTGGAATCCTTGATAGGCTCTCTAGCTTCGGCTTTAAGATTGGATAGGTCACTGATTAACGTTGCCGTTGATCTGTCATCACCAAACTTGGTTAGGAATTGGTCCTGGAAGACGTCCCAACTTGTGATGGACCCGGAGGGTAATGAAAAGTACCATGACCCGGCTGTCCCTTGCAGTGTATGGGGAAAAAGCCGAACAACAACATCTTTATTAGTAACTCCATTGAGATTAATGGAAAGCATGAAGTTGTTTATGTGCTCTTCTGCTAGCATGCCTGCCTCGGGATTGAATTTGGGTAGCCATTTCTCAGGATGGGCCGGTATTTGACTCAAGGGTGCAGGCATTAAGACTGCCCCAGGATTGTTCCATGGAGACTGGGCCATTGTTGAACTGCTAACAGAGGAAAGTGCAGAAGATAATCCCTGTGGCTGGGAGGATGAGGATACTATGATCGTAGATGATTGAAGAGGGTTGTGGGGGTTCCAGTGGACGATGATCTGGAGTGGAGGTGTGGATGGTTGACTTCGCGGTGAAGTAGTTGAGATGGATGATGCAGACGAAAGAGTCTCACTGTCATACTCTTGCGGTGATTTCCTCGCTCTTTTCCTGGTGGGAAGAGGTAAATCGGTTGGCTGGACGCCAAACTTTTCACTCTTTAGCCTGGTCAGGGGATGAGCAGGGTTGTACTGCGAAGTCACGCTGCCTTGAGATTTATCAGACCTCTGAGGAGAAATGGAAAATCGCTGAAGTTTGTGAATCAGGGATTCGACTTCAGGAAGTTCAATGGTAGATCGGTCTGAAATATCAGGGTGTGTAGCAGTGGTTGATACTTCGAGCAACTTCTGACTCTGGATTTAAATGTAATGGGGAAGTCGGGGGAGATGATCAGGGCGATTTACTCTTAGAATGGTATTCAGATTTTGATTTACTTGCCATTCATAGTTCAGGCCCTCCTTCTAGCGCCAAATATGTTGAAGCCCCGAAAATCTGGTCGACAACAAGGGGGATACCCACCCGGTCCGGACCTTGGTTGGAAGCTCCTTATCCGTTTGGTATAGCGGGTCCGACTAGGGATAATGGGACCAGTTTCCCAATCTATGGGTGTGTGTGTGTAGAATTGGATGTTGCTGATCTAACAGTTCCTATCTAAGCTATTCTAATTCAAACCTTAATCTAATTCTATGCTATTGTAATCTAATAAAAACAACACATCTAATCTATGCTAACCCGGGATGTAATTCTTCAATTATGCGATCTAAAGAGATTTTAAATGACAACTCGTAATAAAGATCATTCAGCGATTATAAGAAAGGAAATCAATTAAGATGAACTATTTCGCATAAAAAGTTAGGAAAAACAGTTGTGAACAACATATCGCATAATAAGCTATTCATACATTAAACATAAATAAATAGCTACCACCGTACAAAAGTGCCAAATGATAACTCAAGCATTCATGCAATAACATATAAACAACTAAAAACTGTATATCACTTTAACATATAAGCAGAAATGGTCAAGAGATAAAAGTACCATTTATGACTGGTCCTACTCATAAGCTTCAAGCAACAGTGATTTATCTCTCCTTGCTCTGACATCTACTAAGAGTACAGAAGTGCAACATCAGTAGCAGATATCAAATGCAAACATCAACAAATCTTGATCCATTCATTCACCAAAACCTCCTCTGAGGGTGCAAAAGTGCATGTTCTGAGGACAAGTTTTTGATAAATTTCTGGACCCCTCTCTAAATGCATGAGAAGGGTTTAAATACTACTAACTAAATAAATTAATTACACAGATTCAGGATACGGTTTAAATGACCGCCCTTTTTCTAAGCAAAACTATTTCTAAAAATTAAATCTAATATCTAACTATTTCTGCATTTGCTCCTTAATGTTGCAAGCATTCAATATTTGCCTGGGTAGAGTTGGCTGACTGTCTTCCGCTTTTGGTTGAGCTAAGAAAACAAAAATGGCAAGAGTTGGCACCATCTTTTCAGCAAAGTAGAAGATATACTTGAGAATCATCCTTTGGCTATGTGGATTTACTGTGTATGCTCAGTAATAATCCAAATTCCACTTGGTTAACCCTCAAATTGCCTCTGCCTTTGCTTTCTTGCATTTTTTGGGCTTACGAGTAACTAAGCAGTTAGGTATTTTGCTTTTTGAGCAATTTTTTTAGCGATGCGCGATTAGCGCTAGGCGCTAATCGTGCAATCGGAAACTGCCTCCGTTCTTTGATCCGGGCCTTTCTGGTGCGTTTTTCGCCTTTAGCGCCTTTTCCTTCACCGGGTATAAGCTCCAAAATTTTGTAAACATACTGCTTTTGTGAGCTTCTGACCTTGAGCGTTAAATCACCTGTTGATATCAGCATTGTTCAACTATTCATTCAACCATGACTCTGACTGAAAGATCTGCAATGGATAGCTCAGCAACGCTCTGGAATTTTGCGACTCTGTTGCATGCGATATCCGTTCATGAGGGCATTTCTTCTTTGTTTCCGAGTATTGGAGCTTTACCCTTTTCCTTTATCGCTTCCTGCACATTGCTTCATGTTGTTTTTGTTCTTCCTTCCTGCAGTTCACATATGAGGAGAGAGTAATGATAATAAAAATTGACAAGAAAGATTTGAGCTCTACAGATGTACAAAAACATGCCACCTGACGTGAACTAACTCTTCGAAAAACACAAAACTGTCTTTCATTAACACTTGGCGTATCATTCATTAATTTTCATTAAAGCACGTATCCAATTTTTGGTTTATGGACAACTTTTCTTAAATGTTGAGTCGGGGAAAATTTGCGATGAACAATTTCTGCGATTCGCATCGCATCATCGCAGTATCGCGTTATCGCATTTTCATTAAGATGTGTTATCGTAGGGTTGCCCGATTGCGCTTATCGCAGAATCGTAGATTGCTGTATCGCACGATCGCAAGATCGCAGATCGCAGTATCGCGTTATCGCAAGATCGTAGATTTGTTACAATCTTTAAATGGTTATGTGCTGTTTATGCGATATTGCGATATGCGATATCGCATATCGGCCATCGGCGATTTTTTAAGGTTTTCGAATATGAGCATTTCTTAATGCATGCGATGCGATGGAATTCGCGTCGCACTTCTCGCAATTTATCATTTTACTCATAAGGAAATATCTTATCTTCTTCGCGTGATGTGATGTTTTCTTAAGGAGTAAAATACATGAGTTTTAATTGAATTTTTTGAATTTTTTTACTAAGGGTCCCCACTTACCTAGTGTTATTGCTAATACTAAATAAGGAGGGGGGTTGTTGGTGGCCACAACAGGGTTGTAGCTCCCTTCCAGTAGAAGCTGGAGAACGAGAAAAGGTTGTAACCTTCTGCAGGTAGAAGCCTGCGTACTAGTATGAGTCTGCACCAATACAATATTGTAAATATATTTTCTTATTATTAAAAGAAGACATAGACGACAACAGTTGGTGGTTTTCACCCACATTGGGTTTCCACCTTAAATCTTGGTGTTCATGTGTGTTGCTTATGTGTAATGGTTTATTATGTTTATACCGCACATGGTCATTGTTTAATGATTGATGAAGTATTGATGCACTGATTAAAGATCAACATATGATGAATTAACTGAATCATAAGTTTACTGCATAAACGTTGGTTGCCTTAAAGATAGTTGTGTGTACATGCTAGTTCCCCTCTCTGAAGTAGCGTATATAAATCTGATTATGAAAAATAAAAATTCTTGATTTGACAATATTGATTCACCCCCTCTCTCAGTATTATTTCCAACATGCTCCTCCCACATAGCCTTGAGATTCTATAATATTTTCTTTAAGGAGCGAGTAGTGGCTCCAACACCCCTCTCACGGGGTTAGTGATGTATGGTGTACCAATGTCTCTTGGAACTTCTGCTTAATTCAGAAGCCTGATAATAGAACAACACGTTTTTACACGTGTTGTAATTGTTTGTAAGACTAATCTTGGAACACTTGTAATTCATGTTGCTTTAACCTATGTTAAAATAGTTGAACTTTTTTGGTTGTTCTAATACATATGTTTATGAAAATGTGTTGTATAATTTGTTAACGTTGTCCTTCCTGCGTGGGATGCCTCACCAAACATCAGACATAACCTTTCCATAAACATTTTATAACAATCGTCGCACTCATGCGAACTAGTCCGTTGAGTGTTGTACATGTTATTCCTTCTTTTGTGTGTGACTTCCACATCCGTGTGGATTGCTCGACCAGAAGCCACGCATGTCTTGTTGTGTTTTGTGTCTCTGACATAGTTGGTACTTTTCCCTTTTGACTGGAGACTCACTTCCACCCTCTCTCTCTTCGGTGAAAGAACTCACTCTAGGCACGCGGTTGCCTCCCTGCACTAACTCGGACCTCCTAATCCATCACAAGAATGCCAAACAAGCCTCTTTCCAACTCATCTTTTGTCCTCCTAGACTATGGTTGCTTCAGATCAATATATCTTATGTTTTGTGGCTCATTTGGATGCCTAAAATGACTCCATATCACCTTCTATATATACCATAAAGAAGGGCTCCCAAAACGTCATGTTTGAAGCAACACATCCATTGGGTTCTTCAAGTCGGCCAACTTGACACCCAATAATAATTATGTCCACTTCAAAAATTAATTTCTCTCTAACGACAACTCGGATTTGGACGATTTTCGATGTGTTGGAATCGCCTTTCCAAGAATTATCATTCTCATCCATCATAGTTTGTGACTCCATCATGGCTTTTCTCCAAAACAAGATGGGTGCCAAAACCCCATACTTGGGTTTGAAGCCCGCAAGCTGCCCTTGTGGCACTTTTTCCTCCAAACCCTGAACCCTAGTGCTTGGAGTACCTCCTAAGCTACACAAATCAACACTCCCTCTTAGTGAGGTAGGTACTTCCAAGACTAGGAAGTATCTCATCATCATCATCATTGCTCACAACATTTGCCTAACTCTTGGTGCTCACAATCGCAAAATCCTTGTACAGTGGACTACGCCCTTCTTGGAAGTGTCGTTGTCACTACCAAAAGAAACCTGCTTATTCTTCTTATCATGTAATGTCTTCCACTCTTTCCATGATTTCTTCTTGGCATTTTTAGGAGCACCCTTTCTCACCACTTACCATGCACTCTTCCTGGGTTGCAGAGTGTCCCTCTAAATCTGCAAGATCCCTCTCGAACTATACTCCTTTTGAGTCTTTGGAACCTGGACCTTCTCAGAAAAGTGTACCTTCTTCTCAGGAACCTGTGCCTTCTCCTCTGAAGCCTACATTTGCACCTACACTTTCTATTTCTTCTTTGGAACCTGCACTTTTCCTTGCTTTTTTCCATGATCCTCAGGCTTGGCAGTCAACCTGTAGAGACCATGCTCTCTAACTTCGAGTACAATCCAATTGAACTTAGAACCTCTGAGCATGATTCTTGCCTTCCCATCATGGAACAAGATCTCAAAACCCTTATTCTCCATCATCAAGATGAAGAGAACATTATATATGAGTCCTGGTACAAACAATACATCTTGGACCTGCATCATACATCCTGTCTCCATTCTGAATGGCACAACACCCAATCCTCGGATATCCAACTGACTCTTGTTGCCCAACACCATGTGAAACTTCGAGTCCCATCCAACTAGAGTCTCAAAAATATCTTGACCTTGTCATATTCTTCGTCGTACCACTGTCCACGTACCATCCATCCTCTTTGATAGTACACTGTGAGAAATGAGAAATCATAGCAAAATCCTCCTCTTCATCTTCCAATCTTCTAGCAAGCTCATCCATCTCTGCTTTATTGGTAATAAGGGAGGAATGCTTCCCTTTTCTTTTCTCATCGTCTCCCTTCTTCTTCTTTGGAAATCTCGACGAAAAATGTCCCATCTCGCAATAGTTGAAACACTTGAGTTTACTCAAGTCCTTCCTTTGCTTACCCTTCATTTGTGATGCAAGTGCCACATCATCATCTGAGGCTTTCTACTTAGGTTGAAAATCCTCGTCTCGCAACTCTTCCTGAATGAATTCATCGCACAGCCTATCCCAGTCTAGAAGCTTCTCCCTAGCAGCGATTCCTTTGATGAAGGGATTCCATTCCTCGGTGAACACTTTCAAGGAAATCCTTGCCATATCTATATCTGAGACAGTCACACCGATGGCAGAAAGCTCATCTTTGACCTGAGACAATCTCGTCAGATACAAGGTCACGCTTTCAACCTTTATCATCTTGGTGGATTTCAACTTGTCCTCCAATACCAGTACTCAGTTCTCATTCTTGTTCTAGAACAAATTCTGAAGAGACATCCACATCTCATCTGCGTTGTTCTTCTCAGACAAATGAGGTATTAGGGCATCCTTCACACCATCTAGGATGATTAGCCTCACCCTTGCATCCAAATCTTCCCATATTTCCAACTCCTTAGGGTTGGTTGTCTTCTTGATCTCTTTCTCGGAAAAATCTCAGATCCTATTGACCTGCAATATCAACTTGATCCTTTCCCTCCATGGATATAGTTGGAAAATCCCTCTAACCTTTCCTCATATCGGATACCTTCTTGTAACTTCGACATTGTAGTGAACCCCTCACTCACAATGTGACCAACTCTCTCTCACATTGTACTTCATTGTGCACAACTATGATTTACTCACTTCCAAAGTAGCTCAGACATGCTCTGATACGATGTTGAATTTCCATGACCTTTGATCTAGGATAGAATCTTAAAATCTCTGACGCATAGAATCTTAAAATCTCTGACGCTACCAAACCAAGAATCTCAACGATACTACTTTGCACAGCGGAATATAAACAACATTAAATCACATATGTACACTATACATAGTTTTAAACAAAATTGTACAATATGTACAATCCCGACCTTCATTATATTAAACAAACTGAGTAATTCAACAGTCTATGGTTTACAAGATACAATGACAATCTTCATTGCAACCTCTATGTCGTATCTTGTCATGTCGATCTTTCGCTTTCATACTGCTCACTAGTAGTGCTTTAGTCCATCAAGGCATCTGCAAGTCACATCTGCTACAATGAACATGGGCTCATCAACTGCTCTTTGAGTAGGCCTAATTCCCAAGCTCCAATCTCCCAGGCTAGCAATGAATTTCAGCCATCAAAGCGCTGCACTTCGGCACCAAAACTTCACCCAATATCGAACCAACAAATTCCTTCTTATCTGTTGTTATAGGGCTACTTTGGGTAGCCAACTTGCTTCCCTCCAACAACTCTACGTTACCCAATCCTTCACTGCAAGCTCTGCTCCTAAGATGAACTTTTGACCTCCACGAAAATTCCTCCAAATGGCACCCATAGGCTACTACAAATTCGTCCACACATGGACCATCCAACTAGCAACAAAACACATCAACCACACATACCTTTCACTGTTCTGAACTACTGTGCACAGTTTTCACATCAATAGACTGGTTAGGCTACTAATAGTCCCTTGTGATCCCCTCCTTCTCTTCCAAAATAAATCCTACAGTTGCGGCTTCCTTTTCTTGAGTTTTTTCCATAATTTTCTCCCTTTATGGGCTAATACCAGGCCCAAACAACCTACCTCAACCCTCATTTTTAGATAAAAAAGGTCTGCGGCCTTGTTGTATCATACAACAGCTTCCACGACACCCTGTTTCAAAGATTATTTAGGTTGTGGCCTACTAGTTTCATCATCTGGGAGCTGCGTCCTAGACAAGGGAAGAAACCCGTAGAAAATAAGCCCAAACACAAACCAGAACTCACTCTAGGAATGTGGATGCCTCCCTGCACTAACTCAGACCTCCTAATCCATCAAAAAAATGCCAAACAAGCCTCTCTCCAACTCGAATTCTATCCTCCTAGACTGCGGTTTCTTTAGATCAATATATCTTATGTTTTGTTGCTCATTTGGATGCATGACACCATATCACCTTCTATATATACCATAAAGAAGGGCTCCCAAAATGTCATGTTTGAAGCAACACGTTCATTGGGTTCTTCAAGTCAGCGTATTTGACACCCAATAATAATTATGTTAACTTCAAAAATTCATATCTCTCTAACAACAACTCGGATTTGGACGATTTTCAATGAGTTGGAATTTTCTTTCCGATCACTATCATCCTCATCCATCACATGTCGTGAATCCATCATGGTTTTGCCCCAAAACATGATGGGTGCCAAAACCCCATACTTTGGTTTCAAGCCCACAAGTTTCCTGTGTGGTGCATTTTCCTCCAAACCCTGAACCCTAGGGATTGGAGTACCTCCCAAGCTACACAAATCAACATAACTGAGTTTGTCGCCTTGTATACCATGATAGACCGAACATAGCATTCGAAGAGATTAGTTGCCATACATTAACTCCTTGGTTCTCCAAGGTGT
The DNA here is from genome assembly GCA_031772625.1 of Pinus tabuliformis. NCBI lineage: Eukaryota > Viridiplantae > Streptophyta > Pinopsida > Pinales > Pinaceae > Pinus > Pinus tabuliformis. Next base: position 1,156,886,005 of record CM062809.1, on the reverse strand, counting down.
ATATTGCAATTCATGGTTGCTTGGTAAGCCCTTTTTTCCTAGTTACCCCTATTTGTTTTTGTCCGTGTATTTAATTTCTAAAATCAATTAATCAACCACAGAACAACATCCTTCCTTTGGAAATACTCCTTAGTAGATCTTAGGTTTAGACTAGTGGCAACAGTTCTTGAGTCTACCAATCAAGGAATCCCCTCTAATGGGAATCATGGTCCTTTTCCTTCTTTTGGAAATATTGGTGCTCCTTGTCCCTTCTCAGATGTACCATTGGTTTTCCAATTTGGTTGTTTTCGACCCCTATGGTTCTGAATGTCTAAACTACTTCTCAACTGAGTTCTACTCTACTTGAACAACATCAACCTCATTTTGATCCTAAAGTTGACCCTTTTCCTTCTTCACCCGTAGTTTTTTCATCATGTTCTTCCTCCTCATCTGGTGAAGATATTGGTTCTAGTGACAAGGAAGCTAAGAACAAGAAGAAAAGAACAAAGAGGAAGAAGCAAAATAAGCAAGGGGGCAACCAAGCAACCATTGCTACAAACACAACTAGTATGGAATGTCTTCTAATCAGCCCCATAAAGTTAAATTCCCTTGCATGTTATGTAAGGGTGACCAAATTCTTAGAGAGTGTCTTTGTATTCCAAAGGTATTAGAAACTGTGGTCCACAAGCTCACACCAGCCTTCGTCATCAGCTTCTGGAGATCATGTTGGTGACAAACCCTCAACTAGTGATAGTAAGGTCCATGGGAAAAAGGGTAAAGTAAAAGTTCCCTGTAAGTTATGTGAAGGGAATCATCCTATTTACCTTTGTCCTTATATGGATGAAGCGTCAAAAGTGTTGGAAAACCTTATAGCTTCTCAGCCTTGTCTTTCGGCTGGTTATCGAAAGCTTTCTCCCAATCCTCCACTAGTTGATTAAGTGACTGATAAAAATCCATCTCCTGTCAATTCCACTCTCTTTCAATGTGAATCTCACGATCCTACTCCTGACCAACCATTGGTCTAAGAAATGGTTGACCTGATTCCACCTTCAGTTGATTGTACCTTTCTCGTAGAGAGTGAGTCTCATACCGTTCATGTTCTTATTGTTTCTTTAGATTCCAATGAACTGTGGGGAAGCCCTCCCATTCCAATCATACAGGGGGGAAATCCCCCATTCCCACATCACTAAGGGGTAGTTCTCCCATTCCCACGGTACCCCCTCCAAGTAGCATGGTGACTTCCTTTGATTGGAGTCAATTGGTAGGATATTTTCTTCCTCCTTACGTGCCCTTTCAGATCATAATACATAATTATAATGTGGTTGTACCTATCACAATCATAGATGAAGGTGCATATGTTAGTATAATTTATGTCCTCAACTGCTTAGCAAGATTTAGGTCCTCCACAACTTATGCCCGTTACCCAGAATCTGTTGGATTTTAGTAGAGGAACCAATCAACCGTTATGGATCCCTCTTAAGTTTCCTATTACTTTGGGAGGAAATATTTTCTATATCGATGTGATGATATTCTGTTGTAGCGGCTACAACCACCCTCTAAAATTTTGCCTTCACTTCATTTTGGAGCCTCCCTCCTTGAAATCTTAGCATTTATCTTGTACTGCTCAGGTACTTGTGTTGCATTTGATTTTATCTTTCTCTTAACAACTTATGTTCACTTACTTGTTCTATAAACTAACCACAAGTTGACCCAACAACTTGGTTCACATTCGGTCTTTATGTTGTCTAGGAAACTACGCAATCCTAAAGGGCAGTTTGTCTTGCCCTCGAGAATTGCGCAGAAAAGCCCAATAGCTGCCTTGCTCTAGAAAACTGTGCAAAGCAAGCCAACAACCTTTCTCCTAGAAATTTCACAGATAATCCAGTCCAACCTTGCTTTGGAAAACTACGTAGACTATCCCGGCAGTGAGCTGAGGCTCAAAACTACGCTAACCCAATAGGTAGCCATCCTTTCTCTCGGAAATTGCGCAAAACTTGAGAGACAATTAGAGCCACTCAGCCCAGAAACAGCGCAGAAGCTTCCCTTTGGTGGTTTTATGTTGCATGTGTCGGTAGGTTGCCCGGTTCCCCCCAGAACAACACAATTATTCCTTGCATGCATGGCAGCTTTTCCTAAAAAAAGAAAAAGTGAAAAATCATCCCTATATTTTAGGGATCTATTTTTAGCACCAGGAGTTACATGCAAAATCGATTTTAGAAACTTCCTACCAAGTGTCACTTTTTCCTAGATTTGTGGCATGCACGTCATAAACCCTAAATCTAACAAACCTATTTAATGGGTGCCCTATAGCTCATTCTTCACATTCGATCTTAGAGGTCTTGCATTCTCGAGGCATCTAGGAACCTTCAGCACAGTCGGCACATCTTTTCCAGGCAAGTTTTGCTTTTCATGTATTTTGCCACTTTTTCTATCTCTTTTGATTTCTTGACTTGTGTGAGTATTATTTTCCTTGTTTTATTGAACAACTGCTAACATTTCAATGTAATTTTTACTTGTACAAGTGTTGTTTCAAGTTTTTCATTGCATTTCCTTAGCGTCACATGCATAACCCTGTTTCTACACTCATAGTCGTCATTGCGACGACTCTCTTCATGATCTTCGTTGTTTTTCCGTTTGACTAATTTCTGCACTTGCTTGGATTGCATGCATGTCTATTGACTTAGATATGCACCATCTTTGCACACTCATTCAGTCCTTCTCGTTTTTAGCTTTCCCTTGGGCAGATCTGGGCTACCTTGGCCCAAATCTTGCTTCTCTCGGCATGCACTGTGCATTCTTGAAAGTCAAGGCTCTGCCTTGCCTCCATGAATTGCGCAGAGGATGCCGGAAATTAGCTCTCAATTGTGCTTTGTGTAGTTATGGGAGACAGTGCCCAGTCCTGCCCATTGGGACTGCGCAATGCACAATTCCAGCCAGAATCCCAGCTATATTGAATTGTGCATTGTGTAGTTCCAGTCCACAATCAGCCTCTCTGGACTGCGCTCTGCGTAGTTCCAGTCAGCAGCAGGCCTCACTGGTAGTTGGTACTACGCAATGCATGGTTCCAACTGACAGTCTCCCAGCCTCTCTAAATAAATATTGCGCAATCTTGCCTAACAGTCATCCAATTTGTTGCATGATTGATTCCCAAGTTGCTTTAGGTTTTTCCGCTGACATTGGCTTGTCATGAGTGTCTTCTTTGTCTCCAGGTACAATATGTGTTGAGAAGCTTCTCAGGAGTATAAGTAACATGGCCTCCAAGAGAGATGGATCAAAGGACACAATTGAAAGCAGTACTGGAGATGTGGTTGAGCAAGTGTTTATGACCTTGCCCATTTATGTAGACACGCATATGTTCATTAAGAAAGACATCAATATCACATGGCAAGACATCAACACTATATTCACACGCAATTTCGAGGAGAATATTGAGGACCGTTATGTCTATGTCAACATTCATAAGTCAGGATTGTACAAGGTTGCATGCAGGTATCTCACCCTCCCATGCACAGACATGATCCATTGGATTATCTCACACACTGATCTTGAGATGATGATACTGAGCAGTGTCAATGGAGTAGAGCTTTCTACCTTCATGAAGGAAGATTATCAGCAGATGCATCATTTTCCGCAGACGGTGAATAGGATGGATTCACCGTTCTATGCTCCCGATAGCAGCGCAAACACAAGAGACATATTGAAGCGTTGGGTAAGGGAGCCATCAAAATTTAGGATGACACCCAACTAGATATACAAGACAAAGACACTCAGAAAGGCTTACCAAATTTTGGTCATCTTCACATGTTGCATATATGCCCAAGAGAGTACGGAGACCTTCCTGCAGAGTTGGGCGGTTCTATTGGATCAGCTGGCAAGTGAAGGAAATCATTTCAACTAGTTCGACATGTTGGCTCTTCAGCTGAAAGTGCATGTATCGAATGCCCGGAATCCACCCAAGGATCAACAAGAAATATTCTTCATGTTCTCCTACCTTCTCGATGCAATTTTTGCCCGTCAATAGTTTCCCAGCATGGGTTGGGCATGGACTCCTTCAGAGAATGTTGTGAACATATATTACAAGTTTCTCTCAAAGTGCAACTACTGAGGATTCATGGCTAGACTATCTGACCACTTCATTTCTCCTTTGTACATGATGATCTTTGAACAAGATCCACCTTGCACGTCCTAGGCAGTAATGGAGGTCTTGTTGAACATTTCATTTTGGTATGCCTCACCCAATGGCACCTTCATCGGGATGTACAGCACGAAGAAGGCTCTTTATTTGTTGTCGAAGTTTTCCAGAAACAAGTTGATCATGAAGGAGGTTGCATACCACATCTCAACAGGTTATCACTACACTGCACAGGTAGAAGAAGGCACCATAGCCTATGCTTCCTTTGCGAATTGGGTTGTATGCGATCCAAAGTTCGAAATAAGTGGATGTTGAGGTCAAGGACTTCAAGAAGTTTAAGTTCAGCACCAAGAGTTTCAATCTGTATTATTTGCATGGCTTATGCAAGGACCAATGTAGGAGAGTATACTATCCTTTGATCCACGGTGTGTGTCATTGGCCAGAGGAAGACCCTTGGAGATATTTCTATAACTCCTCTAGGCTCAATGAACCAGTGAGCATGGCAATAGAGTGGCTATCAGCACTCAAGGAAGCATCACCACAGGGAGTAGAAACAATAGTAGCAGCAAGCAACAAATCTATCAAGACAAAGGAAAGAGGAATATTTTTGAAAGCGCAGAGGCAGAGAAAAACTACAAGTTTAAGGAATGTTCGCTTGTTGAGAAAGTAGCTTTGGAGATTGGAAAAGAGGCGACATCGTGAGAGGAGAGGAGAACAAAAGAGGAGAGATAAGAAAAGACTGGAAGAATCAGAGAGAAAGTTGCAGGAGTTAGAGCAGATACTCAAAGAAGAACTAGAACTGCACAGTAGTTGATGAACAAGGTGAGTAGCCGCATGAACAGGAACTTTCTTAGCATGATGAACCGATGGATGAAAAGATGGACATGAAGATGGAACAGCTAGAATAGGATCAAGACACTGACTTCATGCCAAAAGCAACCGAGGTCACCCCACAGGCTTCACCATATCCAACAGTAGAGCAAGTCCCAAGTGAACAAGGGGATACCATTCTACTTGAGGATGATCTGGGAACAGATGTGTACAACATAGCCTTTGATGAGTCACAACACAAAGTTGTATAGGCACGTAGAGTGCACATCCTGGATGAGCATGCATCACCTGCCCACTTTCAAGAATGAGTGATTGTGTCAGATGTGCAAAGACATCCAGTTTCCTTGGTTGATGCTACGAAGGCTTATGCCAAAGCCATGAGCTCAAGTGTGAAGTTCTTGATAGCATAAAATGAGCACATGGCTAAGGACTTGCGAGCAGCCAGGCAGAGAGAGGAACAATCAATAGGATCCTCCAAAGCATAGATGAAAAAAGCGACACTTGTTGCAGTGTCGATTCTTGAGACAGTCATGCGAAGATTGTATGATAGGTTCGTCACTGTGCAAAAGCCAGTTGTCCACTACATGGTCATCAGTAGTGTTGCATCAAGATAGTGCGCACACTCACAGACATACATGTCGTTGTTGATCATGTACATACACAGGCAATGAGGTACAAGGGATCCCTGCTTCACTTTCACAAGATGATGAAGTCGTAGGTAGAGTTGGACAAAGCACACATCCGGATTCTGATCCAAAATTATGAGGAACTCCCATCGCTCATCATGGATGTTGAGGCTTCGTACTCATGATTGTTCAGGAGTTTGGATGTCGTGGTGAGAAATTATGGCACCCTATTAATTGGAAAACTCACTAAATCCAAAGAGAAGAACCAAGTCTAACTGGAGCTTGAAATGTACTTTGATCAGTTGATGCACATGGCCACCAGGGCATATTTGTGGATCAGTTCAGAGAACATGCAAAGATATGTTTTTGATCTGGCCGTACTCGGGAATAAGTTGCGCATATTACAGGATGAGTTGACAGAGGTTCAAGATCAGTATACCCGAAAGTGATGGACGCAAGAGTTCGTTTCTAAAAAGAAATCATCAAATAGTACACGGACACCATTTCCCACTACCAAGATTGGCATCAGTTCATCACTGAAGATCACCAAGAGGATGTTGTCAAGTTGGTCTTCCCACAACCATCTGAGTCTTAGTGTTGTCTTTTTTGGCTGACTCAAGCCTATTTTGTCCCACATGGGTATATGTGGAAAATGTACTATTATTGTAAATATGTTGTAAAGTGAAACTCCAAGTGTCATTAGTGGAATGCAAACAGTCATATGTAATGTAAAGATTTATATGTAATGAATTTGAAGAGTCATGAGGGTAGTCCAAGAGTCACAAAGGGGAATGTTAAGGGTCACCCCACCCTTTGTTATAAATAGAACCTCATAACTCATAGAACAGACTTTTGGGAGCCAAGCTTTTGGCTAGTCATTGCTTAGATGAGGCTTGGAGAGTATTGTGATGAGCCTTGGCTTTTACACAGTGCAGAGCGAGTACATCTCTTTGGAGGAGCAGGCGATGTTGACTGTAATGTTCCACTATTGGGGCTAGTGGTTTTCATTGGTGTATGTATGGATGGAACTTTCACTTTATATATATATATATATATATATATATATATCTATATATATAACAGAGCCAGCACGTCTTCATACATATGTTGTTATTGTAGTTCGATTATTCTGGTTACTTTAGCAATGTATGTTGTTTAACTTACGCATTTGTGTATGAACTACTTTGTATACAATTGTATGAATCTTGTTGAAGTCGTGTTGTTGGTTTAACCCATCACTTTGGATTTTGGACTATTCTACTTTCCAGCTTGTGATGTCATTCATCTCGTGTGTTCCTTTAAGGTTGTGTACTATTACAGGCTTCTAAGGTACACACTTCCTTTTCCTCCTTTGTGTGTTAGAACCCAATGCATCTCACTTGAGTCACTGCAAGGTCACACACTTGTTTCCGACAAATATATCACACTGACCTCTGCGCGCTATCCCAGTCAAGGCATTACTTTACTACCCATTGTTGGGGCTCCTACTTCAAACGGTCTGAGGTCTAGTTGGGACTTCTTACCGGGGAGATCCCCTGACATGTTGGCGGGTTTAACACCCTCAACATATTCCAAGGCCCTTTGGATTTTAATCTACAGCTTGGGCGTGACTATGTTTATGTTGAAAATAGCAACAAGAAATGCTAAAAATAGCATTGCTCTGGATAGCATTTCAGGATATATTCCAATTTTAATTAGTCCCTAAATTAAAATTGAGAATTAAAATTCGAATTTGGTCTCAGCAGCTGTTTGAAAAATAATTAATTAATTCATCTTGAGTTAATTAGTTGGAGAAAATCAAACATGAAGTCTATGTGAATGCATGCAACAGTTATCCCTTTGATTGAGGAAGTTATCACTTAATTAAGGAGATAAGGATGAGATGTATTTGAGTTGTAATTAGTTAGCTCAGTTAACTGAGTTAAGTCCAGTTAAATTAGTTCTAAATAGTTTGTGGAACTAATTGTGAGTTCAGTCAGTTAATGCATGCATGCATGCAACTAGTGTTCTCCAGATAACTAAATATTCTCTCATAAATAACTCATGCATGTCAGTTCAGACAAAGACCCAATTGAGATTAAAGGAAGGGACAATGTACTATCAGTTGTTAGAATATTCCCATGTGAATATCTCTTGCATGAAGAAGGAATTCATTCCTTGAGGATTGCGTAGTTATTTCAGAGGTCTGAGCAGCGTGTGAGGAATTATTACACACAGGTGGCAGCTTGAGGACCCAAGAGAAACTATGAAAGGAAATAGGAGGCTTGGAGGACTGAAGGAAGGCATATGTGTTGTCTATTCTATCTATGAGCAACAGCAAGGGATTATACTGAGAGCTGGATAGCTTGTGAGCTAAAGCTTTGTGTGATCTTGAGATATTTCCACTTGTATGATAATACAGATAGCAGGGTTTTTAGCTGAGGCTTTCCCCAAAGTATTCTTCTGTGTTTCATGTGTGATTGAATCTTCTTCTCTTTTATATGTGTTCTATTTGATCTTGCTCAAAAAAATCGATTAAGCTTCCGCAAGTTTTATTGTAGAAGTAGATTAAGTATTCTGCTTTAGTACATTGCATAATCAGTTTAATCTACAGTGAAATTTCTATAGTTTATGTCATGGGAGCTTTGTTTCTTCACTCTTTCATGTGATGTCTTTCCTGCATGAAGAAAGAATCATGACCATTGACCAACTTTCATTCATTGGTCCTAATTTGACTCCTAATCAACCAGCATCCCTAAATGGTCCTTATATGCAAGTGGTATCCTCCCCGCGACAGGTTAATTATGTGGCAACTTGTTCCATGCCCTTATCTACTGATGATCTAGTTAGTGATGAAGTGCATCATTTACTAGGGGCATTGGAATTTTATCTTTCCATTGGATCCTTTGATCCCTTCTAGAGCATTGTTCTCCCATATGATGAGAACCTCTTGGAAGTCATGGCCTCTTGGTGGGCATGAACAAATTTTTTGGAGCAGAGTTCGTTGTCTTGTGTCAAACTCCTTAAAAAATGAAACAAGGTCCTGGAGCAGAGTTCCTTTTCTTGTGTCAAGCTCCTTAAAAAATGAAATAAGGTGTTGGAGGAGAGTTACTTGTCTTGTTTCAAGCTCCTTAAAAAATGAGACAAGGTCCTAGAGAAGAATTCATTTTCTTGTGTCAAGCTCCTTAAAAACTGAAATAAGGTTCCCTGAGTAGAGTTTCTTGTCTTGTGTCAACATTGTTAAAAAATGAAACAAGGTTTCATGAGGATAGTTATTTTACTATGTCAACCTCGTTGAAAAATGAAATAGGTTCCTATGAGCATAGTTCTTTTCATGTGTCAAACTCGTTAAAAAATTAAACAAATCCCCTTCAAATTAGAGTCTTTGATTAGATCTCATAAATTCCTAGTCGAATCTTTCACTTGATCTCGTAAATGAACCTTCATTCCATCCACCTGTTAGCACCCAATAGTCTACTTATGTGCATGAAATGAAGCTTGGGGGTATGTACCTCGAATTGAGTCATTATGCTGGGAGCATGCAACCTTATTTCAAGCATAGTTTTTTCTCTGTTTCAAGCTTGTGTAAAAATAAAACCAATTTCAAGCATAGTTTCCCATGTTTCAAGATTGTGTAAAAATGAAACCACTTTTAGGCATAGTTTCCCATGTTTCAAGCTTTTGTAAAAATGAAACCATTTCCATTTTATCCCTCATGATTTCCATTTTTATCATCCTATTTTTTCCAGATGAGCCTTGTCTTTTTTTCATTCCATCGTCACCATTTACTTGGCCAGTCATACACTTTCACTTGGTTGTTTTACCATTTCCTGAGGAAGCACTGCGATGAGTGGCTTACTAGCCAGCCTCTTGACCTTTGCATGTTTTGAGTAATTCCATCATAACCAGAACCAGCTGCTACCCTTTATACCACTCGTTATTCCAGGAGGAGTCATCTTTCAGCTCTTTTCAGACTTCCAAAATATGAAAATATCATCGAGCACTTGTCTTTTCAAACTTGTAAAAGTAAATGAAAAGACGTCTACTCAGTGTAAGTTTAGCCCTTTTCTGGAATGAGATAGACTAGCTACGAAAAAGGAATACCTTAGTTGACATGGCTAAGAGGTTCTCTTAGGTATTGTTTCTACCTTTTTGGACTTAAGGGACTACCTACAAAAAGGGACATTTGGAGTTTTCTTTTTTTGCCTCTTTTTCAAACTCTCTAAACATGAAAAAGATGTCGAGTTTTACATTCGTTGGAATCATAAAAACATCAAACAACGATGGACTCGTCGAACATAATGAGGTTGAAACACTCCTTTTCAGGGTTCATTAAATATAATCAGAGGGATTCATCCAAAAGATGAACTTACAAATCAAGCATATGTTATCCTCCTCAAGCTTGCTAAGAAATAAAGAGGTGCTTACCAGTATGGTTGGGGAAATTGGGAAAACAAGGGATTCCATTTTCTAATGGCAGTGAGTCGCTCTTGAATGTGAAACTCTTCCACTTCACTTCGTGGTTGTTGGGTTGGGTAATATGCTTGTCTTTTGGTTATCATACTGTTTTCAAAGCCTCCATTTTGGTTTTGGGTCAATGTTGCCAACTCCATTTAGTGTCGTTGGTGTATTCAAGAGAAGTCATTCAGTTGATCTCTGCTAAAATATTCTTAAGCCTTCATTTCATGTCTGCATTTCCGGATCTAGTTCCATATCAATATCATTTTAACCATTCTATCTCAATCAAGATATCTGTTTCATTTCATTGATGGGGGATACATCAAGGTCCTCCTGTGACGGGTCGCTTCCTATCGACATCAACACATTATCTCGAAAGTTGACTTAGAAACACACCTTTGGTACATTGATGCTTGCATGCATCATTTAAAAGTTTCCTCACTCTCGGCGACAAGTTTACATCATTGGCCTTAGACCAAAATATTATGTCTATTCTTCGACATCAACTCATTTATTCACACCATACAGATTGTACTATAGTATCTTGAGAGCCATTAACATCATCAATGGTTTCTCTTGTGTCAATAATCAAATGGTGTCTACCATGTTCAACTCCAACTAATTGATTCACATTGTTAGACTCGTACGTTGGTTGGTCGTGTGAATTTGATAGAAGACCCGGATCTAGTTTCATCCATCCGGTTGCGATTTCAGGAGTTATAAAAGATTGAATGTATGATGGTCGTAATCACATATACAGTCATCCAGTCATGGGTCCACCAATTGCATCTGTGGACGCATTGTTTAATCATTGTACATGTTATGTTAGCTTATGCGCTAAGTGTGGGTATGCCTCCCTTAGCAAACAAAAATTTCATGTTGTAAAAGTATTGTAATAGATGAAGCCCGTCAGTTATCCTTGATCCTGACTTGTCACAGGGTAAAGCACTTCAGTCATCATTCATCATCTTTGACTTTGCGCTTTAGGGATCATTCTTTTATAGGCCATTTTGTCTCATCTGATCAGTGAGCCTCCTAATGGGATCAATCAACATATTATTTCCCCCCTTGTCACCATATTGCACAAATGCCTAAGCATGTTCCCTTTATCCCCCAGAATTTCATCCCTAAACTGCATCATCTGAGCCAGTTTGAGAACCAACACTCCGTATATGCCTACTAGGGTGCAATCACCTACAAGTTGCTCCATTGTGGCCTATGTTGGTCACCAGCACGTTCCTCCCCTTTGCACCTGCGTTGGTTATAGAAATCTGGGAGAATGATCGGGATTCCAGACGTTTCCCCTTCTAGGAGTTTCCAGAAGTTGTTTTACCTACTTACCTTGGATAAAACATTTGTATCAAATCCTTCCCTACTTTTGATTTTCACCACTTATCCTTTGATCCTATCCCTCCATCAAAGGTGGATATCTTACCCTAGATTGGTAATTGGATAAGAACACTCAACTTACCTTACTTCTCTATATATTCCCAACCTTCTATGTGGTTGGAGGGTGGCTTTTGGAGAGTAATTCTACCCTTATTCTTTTGTAATGAGTGGTCATCATCTCATGCATTTAGGGTGGTTGGAGGTGCATATTGTGACAAGTAAAGGACAAGTCAACAACTTGGAGGAGCTCTTCTACAAGATTAACTGCTACTTACGGTTGTAATCTCCTTCCATTTATATTAATGCAAAGAACTCAGTGTTTTCATATATGTGATGTTATTATTTCACTTATTTCAATACCATGTTGATTTATTGAATGAAGTACTTAGATGATATTGCATAGATCTCGTATTTTCTTGGCTTGTGTTATCTGACTATGCAGGTTCTAATTTTGGCATTCGAAGCTGGAATTGGAGTTTCCAAGCTAAAGGAGCGAAGTTTGTGAAGGATTCTAGGTAGGCTTCACTCTGTCTCTATTTACTTTAAGGAAAAACATTGTATCCCTTATCTCTTTGTTGTTCTAGGTCAGCCACCGACCTAGGGGAGATACTTTTGTCCACAATCGTAAATCGCGTATAACAGCCTCCATATGGATCTTCCATGCCAAAAAATTTGTAGTTCCTTCCAAAGCATACTCGAGCCTGAGTCTGGTGGAAGTCATCTTCTCAATCCTGGGTAAAACATATAACAATGATCCTATAATTCGAACCTCTTGCACAAACTTTGAATTCTCTTATCTTCTATTGTGATCCATGCTCTGATGCCATGTATAAATTCCTTGTAGATTCAAACTACTTATGTAATTTTCTAAAACAAAATACTTGAAAATACTTTACTCATCATCAAAAACAATTAATCGATCAAGAAATCACAACATAAATATGAAACAAGATTCAACCACATATGTTCAAAGATTTATCTAAGGGGAAAGAAACTTCTCAAAACCGCTTCTGATCTGTATTGCATTAGTTAGAAAATAGAGAAGAAATACAATGCTTTTTCAAGTCTAAACAATCTTTGCACAAGTATAATCTATATCATTGCCTCACAAGCTGACTTTGGCCAATACTTAGCCAATTATTCTACTAGCCAAGCTTCTATTTCCTTGCGTTGTTTCCTTGGAAATTACCCCCCTATTAATTAGGGAAATTCCTAATTAGAATTGCGCAATACCTATAGTCCCTTCTCTGATTGCATGCACTGCCTGTACAACTCGGAAAATTATACAACTTATAGTACACTGCCCTTGAACTCCAATCTGAGATGGGTAACTCAAATTTCATGCATGATTGACTTAATTATGGTTGATTTATCAGTTAACTGGGTGAACACTGAAGTTGCACCCCATTGCTAGACCTCCTACTAGTTCCTCAAACAATTAGAACCATTCAATAATCATGAGAAATTAGTCAGTTATGACTACCTCTCATGGAAATGGTCATATATGAATGACTTACTTAAAGCAATTGAATCCCAAAATGATATCTAATTGGAACTAATTTAACTAACTTTAACCTGGTTTATTTAAATTAAATTATTACAACTTGAATTATACTCAAACTAGGCTTCTAAAATTTAGGAAGCATTCTACATGACTCAACTTAGGCCCTCAACTCGAATTAACTGAACCAACTAAGTGAAATTAACTTAGTTAACTCATTCTTGTTGTCTTGTGATGTGGAACTACAATTTCTCCTAATTTAATTCAAGAAAAAATTAAATCTAAGATTTTCTTGTTGCCATTTCTACACAATACTTACTTATCGTCCACAAAAAAAATTAGAAATATAAAGAAAACATCTTATTCATATTTTTATAACAGCAAGCCACGAACACGATTTTCATTTCACTCAAGAGGCCAAGAGGTCATACTTTAGTACAATATTGAATTCAATAGTGCACCAAAGAAACCATTGTAGTTATTGTAAGACTCAGTGCATGAAACACCAGTTGAAACAACTATGTTGATGTTTTAGTGCTCAGGCATTATTATCTTTTAACTATTGTAATAATGCCCCAAGCAGTTATGCATGAATGGTGTGAACGGTGTTGGTGAAAGGGGTATTGAGTCTTGTGCCAGAGTTCGCTTCTGAAAGCCTTCGCAATTCAACTGTGCAAAACTCAACTACAACATGGGGGTTGATAAAATAAAGACAGGTAAACCAGAGACGGCAGTACGCTTATAACAACGTACGTACATGACTATTTCTACAACTACTGCAAAGAATCTAAAACATTGTAATCTGCGTGCAATCCTCAAACATTGTAAATTACGCGTGATCTGTCAATTCGATGATTGATTATTTGTGCTTTTATGTGTAATTATTGTTTAATATTTACAGCGTCTGATATATTCGACAACCTACCTGTGAATATCATGTGTGAATGCAGTGTTTTCTCTGGATGCGATCGGTTCGAAACCCACTATCATTTAGTACAGGTATCTCCAATTTTGAATATCGTTTACTGCAAGTACATCAGTCTGCCACCACATCGAGCTTTGGAGCCCTTATGCAGTGGGGTCGTTAACATCATTTCATAGAAAAAATAAAAACTAAAGTGAAATTTGTCAATTGCATAATCTTTTTGTATGGCCATAAACTAATACCACCTCACCGAAACTATATGTCACTAGCAATGACCTAACAAAAATAATTTTGGATTTCAATCAACTGAAAAGTTAAAAACCAAAAATCCATCTTTAAACATGTGCTTAAACATACTTATGTGCTTTATTTATTTAAATATTTCCAATTTTCTCCCACTTTGAAATTAAATTTCTCTTTACTTAAGTAAAACAACAATATTAATTTTTACATCTATTCCCTCCTCCATGACCCCGATCAAATAAAATGGTTTGTGCGGATATAACTCATTCCACGGACCCTTCTCCACCAATGCACTTCATACTATTGTGTGTTATTCCTTTCTCTATCACCTTATACTCTCAATCAACTTAATTAAATTAATATTTATAGGTGAAATTTTATTAGTTGCGTCAAGTAAGATAATAATTTTTATGTAGATAGATGTAGTCTTTTTTATTGATTTTTGTGTAGTATTAGGAGGTATTTCTGCATGCCCAAGAGGTCTCCAAGTCAACCTAAGAAAATTAAAATTAAAATTATTTTTGGGGCACCAACTCAGCCTAGCCCATGAAAGGGTGTGTCCTTTGGGTTAATTTACCCCATTCAACTAGTATATATGGAGGATGTGACCTCTCAATTTCACCACCAATACACTGAGATTCTTCATATTTTTTAGGTCTTTTGGCGGTGTGTGGAGAAAATGAGGATGAGTTGTCTATCTGACTGAGTTGTTTCTCTCTTTATTTGACCAAGTTCGACTGAATTGTTTTGTGCCAAGTTTGACCAAAGTTGACTGAGCTGCATGAGGGTTGCACATGTGTAAGAATTTGATTGCAGTTGACTACCGGATTCGTAGGGCCGAAGTTTGACCACATGTTGATTGTTTGACCAAAAGACTTCTAAGAATTTTAGATGGTTTGACCAAAGTTGACTAGTTGCTACTTTGGCCAGGTTTTGATTGGTATTTGGATTTATACTTGGCATAAATTTCTAGACAAAATTGTTTATCTTGTACACCTTGTTGAAGAATAATTTCTCGTAAAGAAAAGTTGTTGGGTTTTCTCCCAAAATTGGGTTTCCTAGGGTAAAAGTATTGTCCCTATTGTGTATGGTTACCTTTCTATGATCTTCAATTTTTCCATCACATTTACTATTGATATTTTTTGAAGTGTAACTGCTCAATGATATCAGTGGCATAAGAATACTATGTGAAAACCATTAGGTAGTAATTATTTGGAAAAAGAAGTTATTTTATTGTGCTCTTATAGAAAAATTCAACATGGTTTCAAAGCTTTGTTGAAAGAGCAGCCATTAAAGACAAGTGTTCGGCAACTTGATTAGTTTTTTGGATCTCTTGACAAAATGGCACTAAGTCTTAGAGTAGAATACATGTTATATGGTGCCATCAACTTCAGATCTTGGAAGACCGGGATACTCCTTATCTTGGAAGAGAATAAACTTCAAAATCAGGTGGAAAAAGTCATTCTAGAGCCAAAGGTAGCTGAGGAAAAAGCCAAGTATAAGAAGGATGAAGCCAAGGCTAAGAGAATATTAGTAGATTTTATAAAGGATCACTTGATTCCTCATATTTTTGCATTGAATATAGCTAAGGAAGTGGTAACATTGTTCGAATGCAACAACACTATCGAAAAGTTAACCTTGATAAATTGCCTTCGTACTATCATGATGACCAGATCATATTTTGTAGTCTCTTATCTTATGAGTGTTTCCAAGGTTAGAGATGAGCGTGTAGTCATTGGAGACACCATTGATTTAGATGCAGAGCTTGTTATAGTGACTCTAAATAGATTTGCTTCCTTTTGGAAGCCATTTTATTCAAGGAATTTGCGCATGAGAAAAATTTTCCAAGTTTGATAAACCATGGACTAATTGTGTCCAAGAGGAGGCCAGATTGTTGTTCAGAAAAAACTTGCAAAATAAGTAGAATGAAGAATCTCAAGCCCTTGCAGCTCATATAAGGAAAGAAAAAGGAAGACAAAACTTTGGAAAATTTAATAAGAATAATACAAGTAGAAGACCTGCTCGGGGTTGGAAGAAGGATATGTCAAAGGTCAAGTGCTTCATTTGTCATGATTTTGGACACTATGCCTTCCAATGTCATGAGAAGAAAAGGAAGAAAAAGCAACATGCATCAACAGGCAATGTTGTTGATAATGATGATTAGCATCCACCTCATAATAAATCAAATGAATTCTTCCTTTAGGATCTACTACCAGTAATGTTTGTGGATAACCATGCCTTTAGGCACATGACAGGATTTTGAGTTTCTCTCACAGATTTGTCAGAGAGGGAGTTGAAAATCTCAAGAGATAAGTAATTTATATTTTTCTTTATTATTATTATTATTATTATTATTATTATTATTATTTGGTCAGCCTCTTGTCCTTTGCTTAGTTATATTTTTTTTCTTCCATGGCCACCTTAGTGGAGTTTTGTAACAAGGAAGAATTGATGAGACTACCAATGCAATGACTCATGTAGTAGCCCATAACATCGAGAAGTGCAAAGAAAAGTTTGTGGTAAGAATGTTCTCCTAGAAAGAGGAAGAGGACTATGAGGATATTTTTGCTCTACTCACCAGATGGTCAAGTTCTTGTATGGCCTAAGAGCTTGAGCGTGGACTCAACAAGAGTGATTGATGTTTGAGAGAAATGATTGTATAGATTGTTAAGACAT
This sequence comes from Pinus tabuliformis, assembly GCA_031772625.1. NCBI lineage: Eukaryota > Viridiplantae > Streptophyta > Pinopsida > Pinales > Pinaceae > Pinus > Pinus tabuliformis. The sequence goes on along the minus strand of CM062809.1, from coordinate 1,156,869,266 downwards.
CCAAGACTGTGCCAAAATACTGGAAGAGCTTCCAATTCCAAGGAAGCAGACAATCAGGAAAAATGGAAGGAGCAGCCTTCCAAGAGGATGTCATGGGTTGAGATTGTCAAACTAGATGCTCAGAGATGGGAGGTCTTTAAGGGTAGTATGCCTTCTATTAGGAAACCATGTCATACAGTAGGATACGCTTTAGTGACAAAGGGAGAGAAGTGGTAGAGTGGGGAAGTTAGGATTGCCACAGGGGGATTTGCTTCAATATCAGAGAGAGCACCCAGTCAGGGTGACCTAAAATCACTTGTGGTGATGGATCCAGTGAAGGAAGCTAGTCAATTTATCGTTAAGCCAAGGCATGTGTTGAGGCACATGCGTGTTACAGTGGGACATGATTTGAGATATGTCTCAGGTGGTGAAGTGAGGTTGCAGGGATATATTGATTCAGATTGGGCCACGAGTATGGAAGACAAAAAGAGCACCTTAGGGTGTTGCTTCAGCATGGAATTGGCTATGATTTCCTAGTTTAGCGAAAAGCAGATTTCTGTTGCACTTAGTACAACAAAGGTGGAGTATATCGCAACTAGTGTTGCAAGTCGTGAAGTAGTGTGGCTTTGGAAGCTTCTTGCAAGACTCTTTGATCAAGTCATTTCATCTGAGACATCGTGCAAAAGGGAGCAGTAAAGCACCAATACATATCCATAGATGACCAGATTGCAAACATTCTTTATTTCTTTGATTGTTTGACTAAGCTATTTCTCTCTCTGTTTGACTGAGTTTGACCCAAGTCTGCTGAACTATTTTGGGTCGAGTTTGACCAGAATTGACTAGACTATAGGAGGGTTGCACATGCACATGAATTTGACTATAGTTGACCGCAAGTTGACTACTTGACTAAAGTTGACTTCTAAGCATTTTGGTTGGTTTGACCAATGTTGACTTGCTACTACTTTGACCAGGTATTGGTTGGTATTTGAATTTGTACTTGCATAGATTTCTAGATAAAATTGTTGATTTTGTAAACCTTGTTCACAAATAATTTCTCCTAAAGAAAAGTTATTGGGTTTTCTCCCAAAGTTGGGTTTACTAGGGGAAAATTATTGTCACTGTTGTGCATGGTTGTCTTTCTATGATCTTTATTGTTTTTATTGCATTAATTGTTGATATTTTATGTAGTGTAATTGCTCAATGATATTAATGGCCTAAGAATATTGAGTGAGAATCATTAAGATATATAGTTGTGTGAAGTAAATTGATATGAATTGAAATAAAATTTTAATATTGTCGATTTAGATAATGTAAAATGGAATAAAAATAAACATAATAAAAGTGTCTATTCTTCGAACTTATCACAATAGACAAACACATCCACTTTATATAAATTAAAACCAAATAAAAAAGATAACAAAAAGTTTTCCCAACGACTCACTTAAACCCAAAAGATACCCGATTAAATACTAACATATCAGTATCCGCTGGTTGTGAAGCACAATCCATTTTTATTAACTAAATGAAACAGCCAAAAAAATAACCTAAAATAGTGGAAAATACGCAACAACATTCTAAAACATGAGAACAACATCTTTGAATGAGGTTATGCAAGTTTGTATATTATATTCAACGTTAGACTCGTATCAATTTTTAACAAATATAAATATCAGTTTAGAGCTATCAAGTTTGAGTTGCTCTCTTAAGTTGTATGGCAGCAAGTGTTTATCAAAATTGTTTTGCAAACACACAAAATAATTCATTAGTATATAAATTATAATCTACGATCTCTTTGATTTCAAGAGTTACTTCTATAGGTTTCGTTCACGCTCCCAGCAAGGACAAATACAAATTTGTTTCAGACAGAAAATAATTCTTGGAAGGTTCTGAAATCGCTTTCCTCCTACCAATAACTTTTGAAAATCGTATCCAGAATGCATGAGTATCTGCTTGCCGTGAACCGTTTTTTGTTGTTTTAGTGGGGGGCGTCTAATGTGTGTCTTTCTTTATTACCTGTGCAACCTCTGCTTCTATCACAATAGTCGTAATATTTTCTCCCTGTGTGTAACTTTTCTCGACCTAAACTTTTAAACATAAACCTTCCAAAAATATTGGTTGGAATTAAAATTGTGGTATTTTGTATTGAGAGATGTTGTCACATTTAAAAATGTTAAAATAATATTTATATTAACAAATTAAAAAATAGTAATCATATTTTTTTCAAAATCAACTACAAATAAGCATGGGTTCTTGACCTTGGTCACACTAGGGGCAGGTAGAAGCAATACTTGAACTTAGTTGCTTTGCATTGGTAGATAAAAACCCTCTTGGGTCTGGTCTTGAAAGACAAGCAAGTAAAGAGAGATAATGTCTTCGCATCTTTGGAAGACATTAAAAAGATGCTCAGAAACCAATGATTCCACCTAAACATGATTGATTCCTACTTTGGGCATGTAGAAGGCCATATCACTTGTGAATCAAACAGTGGAGATTTGATGGACTATCTAGGTTCTAGTATGAGGGTCCCTACAACAATCTCCTCCTTAGATAATGTTCAATGATCAAGTTGGATGGCTTTTCAATGTGGAAGTTTTTTGCTTCAGTCTACGGCCCGAGTCTCAGGGTGTGTTTTTTTTTACTTTTTACTTTTGGTGGTTTGCTTTTGGTTCACAATGTCACACACAGACGCCTTTTTTTAAGGCCCAGAATATTGATGTTGTTATGGCTTGTCCCGGTGTATGTCTTTGTGTCTATCTTTTGTGGGACAATTTATTTTGTTTATGGTCTATTCTATCATGGCTTATCTTTCCTAGCGTGTTCAAGGGTCTGCACGGTTATTTATGTGCCTATGGGCATTTCAATATACGCTGACTAAATGCCTTTGGTGCCGACTTGGGGAATTTATGTTATGTATTTGCAAGGTGTCAATCAATTTGGGTATTTTGTATTATTTTGTTGGTTGGCAATGCAGTGGATGGGAGAAAAAAGATCTTTTCATCAGCCTAGGCACTTAGTTATGGTGGGTCTCCTTTGTGGTGGGGTTTATAGGAAGGCTTTAGACTCTGTTTTTTGATTGGAGATGTTAGGCAAAGAGAAACAAACTCCAGAGGGAGTAGTCTGGAAAATTTATGTATCCATATTTTGCTGAGTAATACAAAAACTTCAATTCAACCAAAAATAACCACAAATATAATACATCAATTTTCATCTTAATTTTATATAACTTCAAAGTAATTGAAAGTATATATATATATATATATATATATATAATTGCTTTTTAATATGAAGATGTGTGATTCTTTCATTACTTTTTCATTACTTAATATGGAGTTGATATGTGATATCTAAAAATAATATGGATATTATACCTTTGTAACTCATTTTATGTTCACTCGACAAAATCATATTAATAACAATTTTTTTAATGTTACTAATAAGTAAATTATTTTAATGGCCATATTAAATAACAAAATTATATATAACATTTTACATAGAGATAAAAAATAATCAAAATTATTTTTTTTAATATGGAATTGGTATGTGGCATTTGAATAAATTAATTTAAAAAATCAAAATAAATTATAAATAAAATATTTCGATATCATATATGTATAGACAAAGAGTGCTTTTATTCCATTAATGTGTGCTTTCTAATTCACTGTATGAGGGGGATTTAGTAATATATTCAATGTTTAATATGGAGTTTATATGTAACATTTAAAAAAAAAATATTAATAACAAAAAAAACTCAATGTAAATTACGATAGAATATGTCAAGTAAATGACAATAAAAAACAATTGATGGTTAAAACATTTCATGAGTGTGTTGTTTAAGAATGAAATGCGTTAACTCCTTCCAATGATAGTTGTTTTTTTGAATGAATTGACATGTAACATTTAAAAAAATAGAGACAGAATATATAAACTAAATGATTAAAAAAATTGTTAAAATGTTTTATTAGTGTGTTGTTCAATAATGAATCATGTAATTCCTTCCAATGATGGGCGTTTTTGAATGAATTGATATGTAACATTTTAAAAAATATATTAATAACAACAACAAAAAATCATGTAAATATCTATTTATTTATAGAGAGAGACTATGTCTATATTGTATAAAGCAAAATGAAAAGAAAAATTGTAGTTAAAACATTTTATTAGCGTATTTCTCAAGATAAAGGCTATGTGTAATTCATTTCATGCTTAGCATGGAGTTGACACATGGCATATATGTAGATAACCAACGTAGATCTATGTTAACCTAGGGTCTATCAAGCACCGAGGGATCAAATCTCTCAAGGTGCAAACCTTTTTCCAAATTTTACACTTTAAAAGAGGTTTGCAGTTCAAGAAATTTGATCATTTTCAACACTTACAGAGTGATTTGTAGATCACCTTATATTATTCATCCACCAAGTAGTTGTACTACTTGGTAAAATCATAATTAGTAACATTTTATTATTAAGTCACTTAATATGAAGGTGATTTTATTACATTTTGGATTCTAATATTGAAGTGGTAATATTCCAACACAATAGGGCATTGATGGAAATCCTTAGCTTGAGTAAGGCTACAATAGCAAGCCATGTGGTTTTAGTAGGAGACAAGAGTCAAGCTCAAAGCTATCCGAGTACTCATCAGCACAATAAATATCTCCTGATGGCATACTGTCAAAACAAGACACGGTCAATTATAATTTAATACTCGAACTGTCTACCCTTTCCTAAAGAAAATATTAAAATCTAGGGTGTAGAAACCTAATAACAACTTAGGGCCAACAAGGCCTAGTAAATGCTGCAAGAAGTTAAAAATCTATTAAGAAAAAGAAATACAACGCCTGCTTGTAATTTCAGAAAAAAGGAAACAACAAACTGGCAAATATAATATTTATTATTTACACATGGTATAAATGCAGATAAAGTAAACCAACAAAACTATCATCCTTCTGAAGCACGTGCATTTTGTTATTGAACTGGCCTTGTGAAACCTACATATCTCGGCTAAAGAACTGCCCAGATGACAAAGACTGTTGTTGGTTAGGAAAACGCCACCGACTCTGATGTTGCAGCTGTTATTGTGCTTTGTCATCTAGTTGCTTCTGCTTCAAATGGAACTTCTGCTGTTCTTGTCACATCTACATACTGGGAACTTGGTTATCCTATCATCCTATTGAAGCACATACCATTTTGATATTAGAACCGACCTTGTGAAACCTACAGATCTCGGCTAAAGAACTGCCCAGATGACAAAGACTGTTGTTGTTTACGAAAATGCCACCAACTCTGATGTTGGGGCTGTTATTGTGCTTTGTCATCTAGTTGCTGCTGCTTCAATGAAACTTCTGCTGTTCTTGTCACATCTGCATACTGGGAACCTGTTATCTGGAACTCGAAACTTTGTAGAAGTTTAGACTATCCATTGTGGACAAAAGAAAATTGCCTAGATGAGATATATGAGACTCTTTTCTCTATCATCATTTGACGGTGTGTATCCATCTAAACAACTGTATTCATCTACCTATTTAGGATTGTTCATTCCCCTGAACCATATGTTCACTTACCAAGGGAGCTCCGGGGCCGGCAGTACAAAATGCTGACCCAACATTGGAACTATCTGGCAGGCTCGAAGGTTCAGGATCAAACCCAGGTGGAGAGCCAAAGTGTCGAACAGGTTTACTCACAAGTCTCCTTTTAAAGCTTGGTTTAGGGATGGTCATCTTGGAATCTATACTAGTTGTGGTTGTCGATGTTGATGTTGTTGTACCCTAACATATCAGTCTCTGACCATGATGATAATTCAAAATATATCACAAGGTTCTACTGATATTTTTGGTTGATTGGAGTTTCCCTGAACTTTGGTAAAAGAAATATCATCTCAAACTGGCAACTTGAGGATGCCAATGACAGCAGTACTGACAAAGACTCCACTCATAAGCAGAGTTTACAAATAGAAACATTGAGAAGGAATATAAATTGAATGTGTGGAAACAAATTGACCTTTTTCGTAGTACTAGGTGGAAGATCTGACTTGAACATAGATCCATTTGCTTGAAAATGATGACCAAGATTCAATTTCATCATCCCATTAAAATGAGTGCTTTATGGTCTCTGTACCATAGGATTTGAGTTGTTTTATCTGCCGAGTACACACGCTATAGACAGAAATATGCAAAGCTGATAATTCACAAATAACCTGCTGTAGCCTCTCATACCCCAACTTGTAAGACAATTGGTTAGACCAACAACAGACATTCCTATACCAGTTGATGAGTAATCAGCAGAACTCGCAAAACTCCCAAACAAATTAGAAACATTATGTGGAGTTGAATATGCCAACAAAGAATGGAGGTTCTTGCAGCCGACGATGTAGAATACCCAGAAATCTGCAAAGGCAACTCAAATAGAGGCAAAGCAAAGAACTTTTGCTGGGGCTCTTGAGGTACAGCTGGTAAAATCAGATTATGAATTCTTGCATATGCACTAGGGTTCTGCAGTGAATTTGAAGCAGTTGATCCAGAATTCTTTTCTATTACAGTGGGACTAAAGGCAATTACTTCATCTTCTTCTTTGCCTTTCACAGTGGCAACTCCTGCAGCATGGGACACTGGCTTTTCTAATGAAGGAGCCTCTTCCTTTGCACAGTTTGGTCCAATCTGTTGTAGAACATTATCAAGTTTATTTAATAGCATTAGAGACTTTGGACACGACAGCTTCAGAGTTTACCTCCATTTTCCAAGAACCTCTCCTGCAACACCAAACTCAATCAAGTCTGCATCAAAATATATTCCATACCTTCCATCTTCTATTGAATCTGCAACATCCTTCCCAGCTGCCAGAATCCTGTGGACCTGTGTTCTTTTTTTACTTTCTACCAAGCGCATTGTCAGAATGCAACTTAGAGAAATATGAAGCAAGTTGTGCTGGGGCAAATCACAGAAATCCCCAGTTCAAAATCCTCCCCCAATGCAATACCCCCACTTCCACCTCATGACATTTCTCATTTTCCTTAAAAGGGACATATGCAATCTCACCTCTCAAACTATCTGCGTGGGAGTCTTCTCAGTGAACATTTCTAGAGTCCAAAAGTTTGTTCAGAAAAACACCAGTCCCTCTAGAAAAAATGATCTTGTGCCAGCTTGCTTCTCTTCGATATCATCATTACTGGTTGCAGTATCTGGTCTGCATACCAACCTTCCATAAGGACTAGAATTGCTGGCAAAAATGAACTAGAGAAGACATCCTTGATATTCTCACATTTGCTAATAATACACCCTGCAAATTCAAAATCGGCAGTAAAAGCATTCTAAAGAAGGAATCAATGTAAAGTTCCTACATGCAATAAACTTCAACTTTCAGTTTTTCTAACCTTATGAGCTGTGATGATTATTGTTGTCACTAGAGAACTACAAGGCTAACATAGCAAATTCAAAAATGTCTTCTTAATCTCTGTAATGCTGACTTGTTTTCTCCTTAGTATTGCTCTTCCTTGTTTCTGTTCCTTAACAGACAACTTCACATCCCTTCGTTCTATCCCAGCACCGTTTGTAGGTTTCTGCTTAGTCATAGATGTTTCAACCACAGGCAGAAACTGAGAATAATGCTGACCATCCTGGAAATATGCCAGTCAAACTGATGCCTCAATACATGCAAAGAAATAAGACATAGGAGCAAAGAGTAAGCATGCATACACTATTTCCTTGATAAAGGGAATGTGAGCAACAGAAAGATAGATAAGATACATAAAAGATAATTTTATTAATGTCCAGTAAATGACCAAAAGAAAGGTCAATGGGACTAGAAGAAACAATCAGTGATACCATTTGTAGGGGTGCCCTAAATTACTCTGAAAACATAAAGCAAAAATAACATGACCAAAGAAAACATGAATTAAATGTTACATCCAAGAGTGCAAGAAAGTATCTAGAAATCTGTAAGACCGGATGAAGAGGAAGAAGGTGAGGTGGAGGGGTATCCAACAAAGTCAACTACGGAGAGGGACCTGATGCACTGTTTAATGATGTCAGTTGGGGAGGGACCTGGGCTGGTAGGACCTAGCTAGATGATCCTATGAGGCATCTCGGAAACATGACCAGATCTTCCCCTAAAAGTCAAGGCCAATGAAAGGAATCTCATGATGCGACTCTAGTTCAGGCTGGGTATCAATCCAATCTGTCAACTGTGCAGAGAACAAGCGTGCTAAGCTCCGGTGTGAAAGGCCAGATCAGCTCTGGGATGAGATGCCATGAGAGGTCTTACAGACCTGGTGTTAGTTTGTAAAGGGAAAATGGGACTCACCCTTAAGAATATAGTCAAGCTGATCTTCAATGGAGCTTCCCAAGGGAATCTGGGCAATTCTGGAGGAGAAGGAATGCAAAGAGACGGGGAAGATTTTACTTCTACTATATAGGTTTAGGGGAAAACTCCAATAATGTAACTGAAGCATAAGAATGATCAAGGGGTTAAAACTGGCCCTTCTAAAAGGTTTTACCACCCTTGAAGTGCAAGGGAACTCAGCAAGTATCTATGTGTCCCTGAGTTTCGAGAATGGGAAATGGCAGGAAACAGATCTCCAGAAATGGGTATGACGAGCATCCATAAGTATTGGAAACTTTGGTGTAGTCTGAGTAGGAAACTGCAGGAAATTGGGAAACACTAGAAAACAGTTTTCAGAAACAGGGACAGCATTTTTCAAGCAATGTCTGCCTAAAACCTCTGCTATAGTGCTCTTCTTTTAACCTGTCTACCACTCTCTTTTGAAAAATTGGAACTAAGAAGGGGTTTTTACTTTTTCCATGTCAAATGACCTTTATCTTACATGTATGGTTACACTCTGGCAGCACTCTTAGTTTAGTGTTGGGGTCTTTTTTTGTTTTTTCTTCATTTTGGAGCTTTCAAAAAATTGAAAAGCTGCTGGAAACAGCCAGTCGTTTCAGAAAACTTGGGAATTGCCCTACTGAAAACCATCAAAAACTGTTGAGCATCTTTCAGGTACTACTAAGTACTAACAGTTTCCAGTGATTGGGAAGTTTTGGAAACCATCAACAGTTTCTGGAAAACAATTCACTGGCAATAATCATGAAAGCATCAGACAAAGGGTTTTTGGTGCATTGAAGGTTGAATGGAATCATTGAGGAAGCTCACAAAATTAAGAATAGTTTCACATCAATAAAATTTACCCATTGCCCATGTTACAAGAAGAGGGCAGTTGATTGGTTGGCTAATAAAGGGATAGACTTACTGGAAAAGGAAGGAATGTCCCAACTCCTTCCTCCATGGTGAGAATGCTAGTCTAATGGAGGGAATAGAATTTATTATTGATGACAAGCCAGATCAATATAATGATTAAAGATTACACATCCCCTTAAAATTCTAAATAGCACTATTATCAAGCATCTTTCCACGGTTTTGTTCGTCAAAAAAATGCAGGGATTGACTTAGTGCCCTGCTTTAGCAGGAAGTGTGTACAGAGATTCTCATTGTTCTATTTGGACTCTGCCCTGCAGCGCTCTGTCTTCAGATTTCTCCTCTCAGCATATCCATCCCAGCTTTTTTTCTTTGCCTTAGAGAAATGGCAGATTACACTCTGATTGAGGACTATGAGGAGTTTCAGGCCAAAGTGGTTAATGACATGTTGGAGAGAAAGGGGAAGAGAGGAGAAGACAAAGGAAGCTCCAGTCTATGCAGAGCAACCACCCAAGAAATGAAGACTCCTAAAGTAGCATGGCCTTTTGTCAGAGCGATTGTCAGCAAAAGTGGTTGGAGCTGATTTTGAAAGATGGTTCAGAGAGACGATTCAGACACCTGTCATAACGAACTGGGTTGCTTACTGTATTCTCCAAGGTGGTGAAGCATTGGAGAACCATTTGAAAGAGAAGGAGCAGAAAGAGGGGAAAGGGTTAGCCAAATTAATTCCTGATTAAGGCTCAACCAGAGCCTGCAGGAATGTGCATACTGTAGCAAAGGAGTTTGCATCTGACCTGCTGAAGTTTGATCAAAGTAAATCTTTCACGCTGCACTGACATCTTAAAATCCAAATTTTTCCAGTATGATAAATGCAAGTACTTTATTTCTGAACTATGACAATTACTTCCAATGATATAGATGTTATTTAGTGCAGCAGTATGATCATTGAGTAATTATACTTCAGAAATTCAACACCATAGACAGTAGAACAATAGAGATAACAAAGGCACAAAGAGACATGAAGATATTACCCTGGGAAAACCCACTAAAGGGGGAAAACCCACTAAAGGGGGAAAACCCAGCCAACCTTTTCCTTAGAGAATCAATTCAACAAGAGATACATCAAAGTCAAGATGATAGACAACTGACCAGCACAAGTTCAACCTCTCACCAAGAAACCAAGTTAGCCCTCAAAACTGTCCACAAAATGCCTCTTGAAGAATTCAATCAAGTCTGAACTAGGTCTGCTCCAAGGGCCGAAATTCAGCCTATACCTCAGTCATAAGACTTGGGTCCTGTACCACAGAAAGGACTCGTATATACCTCAGAAAGATACCACAAAAGTTTGATCCTTGCCTCAGACAGATAACGCAGACTCGCACTTGATCTCGGCCTTCTTTCCTTGCTTGAACGAGGACAGAACCAATCACTTGTAGAAAATCCATGAAATTCTGATCTGCTAATATGAACAAACTGAAAACAAGTTTTGTTTTCCCATAGACACAGAATCTCTCTACCAAATTGCAGCGAAATAGAACAAAAATAATTGCACAAATTCACACAATAAACAACACAATTTTCTAGGGAACCCAACTGGGAAAACCCTCGCTTGCTTCAGAATTTTATTGAGGAAAATTGACCAATAGATAACATACAAATACAAGTTCCCCGGATGCGGGTGGATAAACAGGATTCAATGCTGATGGGACAGGGGTGGCGCGAGGTGGGACGACACCTGCCTACCCAGTACAGAATGAATACACGGTTTATGAACGGAGGCTCTCGGTATTTGGAAAGTGCAGTGTTCATTTGTTTCATGTCAAGCGGCTCTGGATCTCCCATCCTGTCCGACACTCTGGTTAAGGCCTTCGCACGCTCCGGCTCATCTCAGACATCGGCTCCATTCATGGCTATAGTTATGGCGGATGCTTCTCGAGGTGTGAAGGAGGTTGATACTTTAAGGCTCAGCTATGAGCTTGCTGTGGAGACGCCTTCGTCGACTCATCCGCATTACTTTCCTGCTTCTGGTCTCAGCTATGGTTTCTGTCTGTATAATGTTGGCTCCGTCATCTCTGTTGCCTCTTGTAGTTTGAAAGGGGAGGCTGCTCTGAAGCTCCGCTCTGGTCTTTCTGCGGAGCCGCCTCCGTTAATCCCTTGGTTTTTCTCTTGGGCCTTTGGCCTTCGCTTTGTCGTTCTTCTGATTTGCTCTGGCCCTGTCATTGCTGCTGCCCCGCCTCGCTTTTCTCCCGCTGCTTCTGTCTCCCCGATGCCTCGTCGTCGCCATAGAATGCGGTCCCGCAGGGGCCATCCTCGGCGCGTGCCTTCCAGCCCTTCCTCAGATTCGCCTTCCCTTTCCAGTGATTTCTCTGTCGGCCACTACCCTCGCACCCGAAGTGGGAGAGGGCGTCTTCTTGCTGCCAGCCACTATCCTGTGCCTTCTCCCTCGTCTGGCTCCGCGCTCTTCACCTTCAACTGCTCTCTGAACCGCCCAAGGATTACCGCTCACATTTCGGTGGTCTTCCATGAGGAAGCCCAGGAGGGGGAGTCTAGCTCTCATCAGGAGGGCCCTGGCTCTGTCACTGTTCCGACTTTGAACCTCCAGATGGGGATTGGCAGCGCGTCTTTACAGGTTCCAGATGCTCAAGCTCGCAGTGCTCAGGCGGTGGAGATGGCGCCGGCTGATCCTGGTCCTTCCAATTCTGAAGCTGCTCTTGCAGGGGATTTGCCTAATACAGGTTGGTGTCGTATAGTTGAAGAGCCTCCAGATGATTAGTTTGCTCACTGTTGCCTTGCTATCGTGCCATGCGGCCCATACTATTGGGCAAGTTTTTGTTCAGATTGCTATGTGGAATTTTAGTTCATTTTTGAATTTTTGTAAACTCTGCAATATCAAGAAGATCATAACTTGTTCCCCTGCGTGGGTTCCGATAACTGGTTCAAGACTGAGCTCCCTGATATGGGGCAGTCTCCTTCTATGCTTATCTTGACAACTATGCCTCTCTTCAGGGCAGTGTTTTTGACTTCGGTCACATTGTAATTTTACTCCCTTTATGTTAATAGATTAATCTTATTTAAAAAAAAAAAAAAAACATACAAAATACAAGTTTGTTTCAATCTGAAAATACAATGATTCTCCTGCCTGTCCTAGGCTTGAAACCCCTGCTTGATCCCTGATCTTCTTCCTCCTATGCGCACTAGAGGCTCCAATTTCCTAGCGCAATTCCTAAGGAAATAGCCTCTTATTTCCTAGCGTTGCTCGAGCTCCTATTAAATAGGGAATTTCCCTATTTCTATGTGCACTCCAAGAAGAAATTGCTCTCCACAATAATTCGCACAAGGAAACCTTGGCTCGTTCCTCCACAAGCTCTCTTGCTCACAAACTCGTGCTCAAGAATAATGAATACAAAGTGTGCCTTTGATCTCCTTATAAGCAATTTGATTTGGCTATTGTTAGTGAGTTTCTAAATTAGGAAGTTGAACTAGAGCTTTTCTAGTTAACAAAAGTCAACACAAGTTGTTAACTAGTTCCTCCTAAAATTTAGGAGGCTAACTCCACTTAAGCATTTAGTTCCCAATTTAACTCACACTAGAGAACAGATAACTCAGTCCTCCACAAACTCGCACTAGTCAAACTACTTCTTGAACTCATCCACATCACTGGAACTCATGCATGATTAAGAAGATCATAAATTTGATTCCTTGAATTAAGGCACAAATCAAGGAATCCATTCCTTCGCTCATTTCAACACTCCCTCTTAGCAAGGAAGGGATTTTGTACAACTCCCAACTTATCTCTGTGATGAACAAAACTGCTTCTTGCCAATGCCTTGGTCAAGATGTCTATTGTTTGCTTCCCAATTGGAATGTACGCTAGCTTGACTATCCCCTTCTACATGCAATCTCTAAGATGGTGATACAGGATCTCGATATGCTTTGTGTGATCATGAAACACTGGATTCTCAGAGAATTTAATGCAACTCTGATTATCACAATCTATCATGGTGGGCTCGATCCTCTGTCTGAAAAGTCCCACAAGTAACTTCCTCAACCGAAGAGCCTTGCCAGCTGCCTGAATAGCAGCGATGTACTCGGCCTCTGCTAAACTAAGTGCAATTGATCTATGCTTCCTGTTGTACCAAGAAACTGTCATTGACCCAATACTGAATATGCCACCTAAAGTACTCTTCCTGTCTATGGAGTTCCTTGCCCATTCTACATCTATGACGCCTTCAAGCCTCACTCCATCAACTTGTTTGTACCACTGTTGCAAACATCGCAATTTAATTGCGATTTTTTCGCGCTCCCGATTTAATCGCCGATTTTTTCGACGATTTTTTTATTTTCAAAAAATCGCAATCACGATTCGATGGGAAAAAATCATGGGGGTCCAAAACAGTGCGTTTTAAAGTGAATTTTTGGTTTTATTTGCCATTTTTTTAGACAGCGGGCTTGTTTGAGAGCTGAGGAGGAGAGAAAGGTGACTATAAGGGCAGAGGAGGAGAAAAACGAAAGATTTTAACATCCCAATCAAGACAAATTCGAGTTTGAACCAAATTTCTTCGGCAAAGCATGGTTTCCAAGTATGGGCACCAAATTTGGCCCCTTTTTTTTTCTTGTTTTTGCTTGGGTCTCTATAACCCCTTGATTATCAATGGTTTTTTAGTGGATTTGATTGTGGTTTTTTTTCATTTTTGTTGCATAGAGTGGAGAGGGTTCATTTTGGTCAAAAATGCAAAAACTTGATTGTTAAATTTATTAGTTTAATTTCTTGTGCTCTATTTTTTTGCATAATTTTTGTTTGGGTTTGAATGTGCATTTTTTCTATTATTGTTGCATTGAGTTGAAGTTTTTTTTGTCAAAAATTCAATGTGTTGTATGTAATTTTTTTTTTATTTTTTTTTAACTTGCAATTCTTCGCGTGCCCTAGGTTCAACTTCAAACTTCATCTTACATTAAAACTCAAGAGTTCAACCAAGTTACAAACATGCCAAGGAAATTGGACCCTCTGTGGGAATTTGGTGAACCTGATGGAGGGTTTGACAAAGCAAACTTGTCTTGCAAGTTGTGTGGGCATCATATGACAGGGGGGGTTTATAGATTGAAGTGTCACCTTACATAAATCCCTAGACATGAGGTAGGGCCTTGCACCAATACAAATCTGGAAATCAAAAAATCCCTCAGATCATTGGAAGAAATAGAGCAAACCAAACTGTCCAAGTCAGATCTAAGGAATCAATTAGCAGAGAATAGAGAGTTAGGAGTTGAATATGAGAGTGGCACTGGTTCTACTTCAGCATGAGTATCTACAACCAACCCTATAGCTACCTCATCATATTTTGTTCCTAGAACCACGGCTGGTTCACAACCATCTATCTCTTCAATGCTTAAAAAAAAGGAGAAAGAAGAAGTTGACAAGTTGTTGGGCAAGTTTCTTCTTTGGAGTGATATTCCTTTCAGCGTTGCAAGGAATAATCCATTTTTCCAGCCTGTTGTTGATGCTATTGCAATTGTTGGCCCAGGGTACAAAGTCCCTTCTTATGATGACTTTAGAGGCCGCATTCTTCAAGATGAAAAGGTTGACTGCACCAAAAGATTGGAGGAGTTTAGGGCATCATGGGCACACACAGGATGCATTGTGATGTCAGATGGTTGGATCGATCAAAAGGGGAGAAGCCTTATAAACTTCTTGGTTAATTGTCCCAAGGGGACAATGTTTATGAAATCTGTTGATGCATCTGCACATATCAAAGATGCAAAATTATTATGTGATTTGTTGGATGTGTTTATTTTGGAGGTGGGTCCAGAACATGTTGTCCAAGTCATAACAGACAATGCTGCAAATTATGTTGTTGTTGGCAAGATGCTTATGGAGAGGCATCCTACTTTATTTTGGACACCTTGTGTTGCACATTGCATTGATTTGATGTTGGAGGACATAGGAAAAATTCCTTTTGTCAAAGATATTGTTGACTCATCAAAAAGCATTACAAAATTTATATATAATCATGCATTTGTGCTTCATTTGATGAGAAAATTCACCAACAACAAGGAGTTGGTGCGCCTCACCATTACACGGTTTGCCACCAGTTTCATATCTCTTCAATCCCTCTTGAATTCTATGTGGGATGTGAAGAGAATGTTTCTTTCAGATGAGTGGCGTGCTTTGGCATTTAGCCGCAAACCAGAGGGAGAGGCCATATGCAGATTAGTTTCATACTAGGAAAGCTTCTAGGCGGGAGTGCAGGAGGTGTGCAGCATTACTGAACCTTTGGTAAAGGTTCTTCAATTAGTTGATGGTGACAAGCCCGCAATGGGCTACTTGTATGAGGCCATGGACAGGGCCAAAGAATCCATTCAGACCTACTATGATGATAAGGGAGATGAGGGGTTTCAGAAACAACTCCTCCTATGGGAAGTGATTGATGAACGATGGAACAACATACTCCATAGTCCCATTCATGTTGCAGGGATCCACCTGGACCCCGCATTTTCTTACCCCTGTGGGTTCTTACTTAACGCTGAGGTCATGGATGGATTCTTCACCTGTGTTCAAAGGATGGTGCCATCTCCAGCAGAACATGCAGAAATCTCCAAAGAAATGGAGATATATAGGATGGCAGGTGGCACATTTAGCTTTGATATGGTTGTGGTTGATAGGAAGACTAAAATGCCAGGTATTTTTTAGTTTGTTTCAAATTTCATTATCTCTTCAAGTTCATAACTTCATACTTTGCTTCAACTTTCAAATTTCATTTTTTTCTTATGTTTATCTTATTTGTAATTTTGTTGTAGATGCATGGTGGAGAAGCTATGGTGCTAGAGTACCCCATCTGCAAAAGCTTGCCATTCAAATCCTCAGCCAAACATGTAGCTCCTCAGGATGCGAGCGCAACTGGAGTGTATTTGAAAAAATACACACCAAGAAGCGCAACAAGTTAAACTTAAAAGTTAAAATATTCCAAATTGCCAATTATTTTTTTGAATTCATTAAATAATTGTTTTTTATAATTATTATTTTATGACCTTTGTACATGTTGGAGTCCCAGCGACTTAATGACATGGTCTACGTCTACTACAATATTCGATTGTGGGTGAGGCAACTTGAGAGAAAACAAGATATGGACGCCATCTCATTGGATGGGATTGACACCACTGTTGCATGGAGGGTTGAGGCTGAGAGGCCTCTCATGGAGTCTACTGATGATTGGTTAGAGCATGAGGTACTGGAAGGGGTGGAGGGGGCGAAGGAGGAGGAGGAGCAACAGGAGGAGGAGGTGACACCACCTACCCAGGCTACCCTTGTCACCAATATAGGACGTTGTCTACCTCCTGTAGCTCCTAGTTCTTCAGCTTCTAGAGCACAGCAGAGTCCACTGCCAACTCCACCGGCATCTACATCTAGAGGGAAAGCTATTGCATTTTCTCACAAGAGGGCAAAGGAAATCAATAGTATTAGTTATTTGGTTCATTTCATTGTATATGACATTATGACTCATGATATGAGATACATTATGTTGAAGTTTCTAAGTTTACTTAGTTAAGAAACCCTTAATGCACTTTTTCTGATTTATTCCTACTTACTTGTTATTTTTATTTAACAAGTTATTTACAAAGTAAACACTGAAAATAAACACCATTGCATGTTCAACATATTACAAATCAGCAACTAAAAGAAACAAGAACAAACACACCACATGACACCATTATTTTTGGACCAATGTCCCCGGAAAAAACTCAATCCGGGAAAATCGGTGCAACTATCCGAGGGTTTTCTTATTAAGCAATATCAGAGTACAATCTGGGTGCCGAAACTGGCCTACCCAACAGAGAATTTCCTTAGCATCTATACCTCACAGTTTGAGAGAAATCTCCTGGTTGAAACCCCGGAAAATCCTTCCGGTAGCTCCTCGGCACAAACTTGCTCTGCAACCCCAACGTCTACCCAATCTGGACTGTGTCAGCCCCAGGAGGCCCTGCGTCAGCTTCCTGGGCCTCTGCGTTAGACACATTGGCCTCTCTGGTGTCCTGTGCAGCACTTGGCTACCTCTGCATGGCCCTGCGTGAGCCCTTGCTGGCTCTGCGTCACTCTCCTTGGCTGTTGCGCTGCTCTCCCGGCACAATCTCTACCTTCTCTGTTTCTCTGTACTCAATGCCCCTCAGCTGCTCTCCCAATCACTGATTCTATCTCTCTTAGCAAACCCTGCTCTAGAGAATAGAATGACTGATCACTCTGGTGTATTCTCCAAGTGACCCTCAAGCCTCCTCTTATACTTTTCCTGTTGACATCTCAACGGCCGAGATTAAGTCCCTAATCAACGGCTAAGATTAGATCTAGCTTGATCCATGTCTTTTGGACCACTCTAACACAAATTCATATTAATACACATTAATATTTTATTTTCCCTAAGTTTAGACTTAAGGACTCCATTAAAAATATTAATTATTTGAATATCTCCTGATCTGTTTAGAATATGCCCAAACCCTTTCTGGGTATTGGAGATCTCATGTGCCCCAACATCTCCACCAAATTTCGTGGCTGGAGCACATCCGATACTTACCCAAAATCAACGGTCCCTCTTAGTGAGGACTGTGCTCTAGCAATACTCCTCACTGAGTATTACTCTGATCATCCGGCATCGGTACCTGTGCTGATGCTAGGCCTTCCTACCCAACATCCTTTGCACTGCTACCTCCTGTACTGCTGCCCATGGTTCTGCCACCGCCACTATTGCATTTGTACGATAGCTCCCTCTGCATCTGTGCTGTTGCTGGTCCTTTCTCCCAGCACTGCATCCGCACTGCACCTCCTCTCATCATGTTGCATCGTGCTGCCCACTGCTGCACTGCAACTCAGTTACTGAGAAGTCACTAATCTCCCAACTGACCTCCTTGTTGGGCTAGAAACACCCTCTAATGCTGAAGCTCCCTCTGTTGCTGACAAGTGCTCCCTCTCTGACCTCTGCGTTGCTGCATCAACTCCCAGCATCTCGCACCGTTGCACACCTCTCTGTGCCATCCTACACCAGTGAAACACTCGTGCCTCTCACACTATTGCAGCCTGCTAGCTCTGCGCTATCTCGGGACCCCTACACTGTAGCTCTCTGCCGCTCCATCTGCATCCGTCTCTCCCCACCCAGCCAGTCCTACTGCTACTCGTCGAGGCTCCCGTAGCAAGGTCTAATCCAAGAGGCCGAGTACCTCAAGGATCCTGCCCCTCATCACCTGTAGTCCGCCTGACTACAGCTCGATGTCTCCCCACTTCCACTCAAGTGGCGCATGTGCACTCATGGCACAGCCATCGTCTGTCAAAACTTCCTTCTCTGTCCTTGTTGGCGCTACCTTAGTCTCGAAAGACTCTCCCTTATTCTTCTTCCTTGGGCACTAGGTCGCATAATGACCCATCTCCCCATAGTGGAAGCACTTGAGCTTGGAGAGATCTTTCTTCTTCCACTTCCCCTGCTTTCCCTCAGATGCTAGGGCCACATCCTCCTCCTCCTGCTGAACTTTGATCCCTTTGCTACTGCTACCTGTCTTCGACTGTCGTCTGATCTCTTCCTGGTGAAGAGTTGCCCACATCTTGTCCCAAGGTAGGAGAGTCCCTCTGCCCAGGATACTTTGGACAAACACTTCCCAATCTTCTGAGATAGCATTTAGGGTTGTCCTCACCATAAGCTCTTGATCTGGTGTCGCTCCTATAGCAGTCAACTGGTCTCAGATCTCATTCAGTCCTCCGAGGAAGGTGTCAATCGATTGACCCTTCTTCATTTGATACGACTTCATCTGGTTCTCGAGCAACATTCTTCTCTGCACAGAAGTATGCTGATACAGGTTCTTGAAAGCCTCCCACATCTCAACTATCGTTTCCTTCTCGGCTATATGTGGTACCACATGATCCTTGACCCCGTCAAGGAGGGTCAAGGATCATGCACTTGGCCCTCGCCATCACCTCTTCATACTTGTCGTTATCATTGGGGTCGACTAGGATAGCTATAACCTTCAAGGCGAAGTTCTTGACACGATTCTTGTCAAGCACTGATAATATTCTGGCCTTCCAAACTGCGAAGTTCGATGCTCCGTCCAGTCTACCCTGGTCTCTTACCCCGTGTAGTGCCATGACGCTCCTCTACTTCCCTCCTAGAAGTTCTCTGTTTGACTCCTCTGAGTCTCTACTTCCCGTTTGGAAGTTCTCTTCTAGACTCCCTCTGAGTCCTGATTTCCCTCCTAGAAATCCTTTTGCCACTTGTCAATATGCCCCCTACTCTGATCATCTTGTGAAACTGCACTGTTGATTCAAATTCCTCGACTAGAAACCTTCGATAACAACTCCTCTGGCCCTGCTCTGTCAAGTACTGTTCTGACTACAGTACCTCACCAACTCCACTCTGCAATATCTCTGCAGCCTTCTAGACTCCAGCAACTGCCTCTCTGTGAACTGCGTCAGCCCCTCTCTGCCTCACGCTGGCTCTGCGTCAGCCCTGGGATGCCATGCGTCAGCCTTCTGGCCCTCTGTGTCAGTAACGTTGGCCACTCTGAGGCTCTACGCAGCTCCCGGCTTCTTCTGCATGGCTCTGGCTGGCTTTGCATCACACTTCTTGGCTTCTGCTCTGTTAGAAACAGCTTCTGTCACCTCGAGACAGTTGTTTTCTATTACTATTGCTCCACTCAGCTGATGTCTCTTAGTCCTCATGTGATCTGCAATCACGCTCTGATACCATGTTGAAGTTTCTAAGTTACTTTAAAAACCCTTCATGCACTTCTGATTTATTCCTACCTACTTGTTATTTTTCTTTAACAAGTTATTTACAAAGTAAATACTGAAAATACCTACTTGTTATTTTTCTTTAACAAGTTATTTACAAAGTAAACACTGAAAATAAACACCAGTGCATGCTCAACATATTACAGATCCGCAACTAAAAGAAACAAGAACAAACACACCACATGACACCATTATTTTTGGACCAATGTCCCTGGAAAAACGCAATGCGGGAAAACCGGTGCAGCTATCTGAGGGTTTTCTTATTAAACAATATCATAGTACAATCTGGGTGCCGAAACTAGCCAACAAAGAATTTCCTTAGCAACTATACCTCACAGTTTGAGAGAAATCTCCTGGCTGAAACCCCGGAAAATCCTTCTGGCAGTTCCTCAGCGCAAAACTGCTCTGCAACCCCAGCGTCTGCCCACTCTGGACTGCGTCAGCGCCTCTCTGTCTCATGTTGGCCTTGCGTCAGCCTTTCTTGGCCTGCGTCAGCCCCAGGAGGCCCTGTGTTAGCGTCCTAGGCCTCTGCATCAGACACGCTGGCCTCTCTGGTGTGCTGCGCAGCACTTGGCTACCTCTACGTGGCGTTGCATGAGCCCTTGCTGGCTCTGCGTCACTCTCCTTGGTTGCTGCGCTGCTCTCCCGACACAATCTCTGCCTTCTCTGTTTCTCTGTACTCAATGCCCCTCAGCTGCTCTCCCGATCATTGATTCTATCTCTCTTAGCAAACCCCGCTCTAGAGAATAGAATGACTGATCACTCTGGTGTATTCTCCAAGTGACCCTCAAACCTCCTCTTATACTTTTCCTGTTGACATCTCAACGACCGAGATTAAGTCCCTAATCAACAGCTAAGATTAGATCTGGCTTGATCCATGTCTTTTGGACCACTCTAACACAGATTCATATTAATACACATTAATATTTTATTTTCCCTAAGTTTAGACTTAGGGACTCCATTAAAAATATTAATTATTTTAATATCTCCTGATCTGTTTAGAATCTGCCCAAACCCTTTCTGGGTATTGGAGATCTCATGTGCCCCAACATCTCCACCAAATTTCGTGGCTGGGGCACATCCGATGCTACCCAAAATCAACACATTATTATATTTTTTGTTAATATTTTGAGGCTAAGTTGGGACTCAGGAGCCATGACTTACTATTCAAGACATCATTCACTGTTATGTGTGATGTAGCACTAGAAATGATATTACACATCTTATATATTAGTTCTTTTATCATATTTATGTGTCAAAGTATTTATTTTATGTTGTAGATGCTTTAGAATCTAATATTTAAAAAAATGAATATTTTTGTATTTGCCGATTTTTTCCCGATTTTTAGGATTTTTTCCGATTTTTTCCCCTTGTTGATTTAATCCTGATCTCGATTTTCACAACATTGGTCTGTACCACAATCCATAGTCCGTTGTGTCTTTGTGATATCTCAACACATGTTTGCAGCAACCCAATACACTCTGGTCGGTTCCGCCATGAACTAACTCAGTTGGTTGACTGCAAAACAAATATCAGGTCATGTGTTAACCAAGTACATCAACGACTCAATGAGCTTCCTGTATACTATAGGATCCACTCACTCTCCTCTGCCAACGTCCACCTTCCTCCAGTTTGTGACTAGAGGTGTGGCCATGGGCCTGCAATCCTGCATATGAAATCTCTGGAGAATCTCTGTTGTGTACTTTCCCTATCCCACGAAGATCTCACCATCACCTTGCCAAACCTCCAAGCCAAGGAAATAGTGCATAAGCCCCATATCCTTCATCTCAAACTCCCTTGCAAGGTCCTCCTTGCAATCCTGGATCAAGCTCTCATCTCCAATCAGTATAAGATCATCGACATAGAGAACTAGAATGAGTGGAAGCCTTCCAACCATGATGTAGTACAGGTTGGCATCCACCTCACTCTTAGTGAAGCCTAATCCTCGAAGGTAGTTGTCAATCCGAGTGTACCATGCTCTCGAAGCCTGCTTGAGCCCGTAAAGAGCTCTCTTTAGCTTGCACACATGTGTGTCTCTACTGAACTGCTCAAACCCCTTTGGTTGCTCCATATAGATCTCCTCCTCAACAACTCCATTGAGGAAGGTTGTCTTCACGTCCATCTAGTGGATCTTCCACCCAATTTGTGCTGCAAGTGCCAGAATAGTCTTGATGAATGAATATCGTGCAATTGGGGCAAAAGTTTCCACATAGTTTATGCCCTCGATCTGTGAGAAGCCCTTGGCCACAAACCTAGCCTTGAACTTCTCCACATCCACCTGGATCCAACTACTAATTTCCCCTCAGGTCGTGGAACAACCTCCTAGACATCATTCTTCATGATAGAGGAATACTCCTCCACCATGGCATCCTGCCAAACCTGCTGAGAAGTTGCCTCCTCATAAGAAGGCTTAGTGTCCACCAACTCTGTCATCAGTGCCATATAACTTGTGTACCTTTGTGGTTGTTTACTCTGCCTAAACATGGTGCTAGGAGCCTCGACCTGCTCCTAAGCCTCCTGAATCAACCTCTCGGCCCACTTGGCCTTCTTCCTCCCTATGGTGGGTGGCTCTAGCTAATCTGTCTGCTCTTGGCCTAGTTTCTCCTCCTCATCCTACTGTAAATCCTGTTGCACTACCCTCTTGCCACTAGACTGTGGTTGTGGTTGACTCTGAGGTGCTGGTTGTGACTCCTGTTTGGGAGCGAGTAGCTCCCCCTCAGGTACTACAATCTATTCATGCTCTAAGGAAATTCTCAGAGCGTGATCCTCCTGGAATCTCATATCGCTCCTAAGAACTATGGTCCTAAATCCTAGAAGATACACCCTATATGCTTGAGATGTCTCACTATACCCCACAAAGATACTCTTCTCTATTGTGGCATCCAACTTCTTCCTGTTATCTTTGGACACATGACAGTAGACCTTTGTGCCAAAGATCTGAAAGTGTGAAACATCAGGCTTCTTTCCTGTGAAGACCTCCTCTAGTGTAGCTCGTCCAAGCACCCTATGTGGACTCCTGTTCTGCAGAAATACTACAATGTTGCATGCTTCTACCCACAAGAACCTAAGTAGATCCTGATCATGCAACATAGCTCTAGCTGCTCCAACAATACTCTTGTTCTTCCTCTCAGCCACCCCATTCTGCTGAGGGTTATGAGGTGTTATCAACTCTCTCCTAATACCTTCCTTTGCACAAAACTCCTTGAAGGCATTGGAGATATATTCTCCACCATTGTCACTTCTCATTGCCTTGATTTTCTTCCTGGTCTGCTTCTCTACCAAGGCCTTAAACTCCATGAACCTGTCTAAGACCTCATCTTTCTTTTTCATAAAATAAATCCAAGTTTTCTAAGAAAAATCATCAATGAAAGTAACATAATACCTGTGTCTCATCAGTGATGGAGAAGAAAAGGGCCTGCACACATCTAAATGCACCAGCTCCAAAATACCTTTGGCTCTGTTGTCCTAACCATGGAAAGAAGACTTGGCATACTTGCCAAGCATGCATCCCTTGCACACTCCACTCTTGTCAAGACCTCTCGCTGGTAATCCTGTGGCAATTTGTTGAAGAATCTTCAGCGCCCCATGATGCAAGTGTCCCATGCACATGTGCCAAAGTTCACCTACATCTGCACATCCTACCTTGCTGCTCAAGGCTACATCAATCTCTACATGCAACTTGTAGAGGTTTTTCACCCTCACACTTATCTGCTTCTTACATCCAGAAGCCAAGTGTTGGAGGCTATGTTGCACGAAACTTCTAAGAACCTGATGTTTCAAGCCATACCCGTACTTGAAACTCCGAAACTCAGTTGAAACTTGGCCGAAACTTGACCATCATGTAATCATCTATTAGAGTTAATATAGACTTGGTTTTCCTTCTAAATTGTCATCTATGGGTCTTATTCCCTTTTTTCTTGCAAGATAATGTGTTATTCACTTATCTCTCTCTCTCTCTCTCTCTCTCTCTATATATATATATATATATATATGACGTTTCGGCCAATGTTTCCATTTTTGGGAGGTGATGCTTCTAAACGTACCCGTTTCGGAAACTCCAAAATGTTTTGACACTTCGTGCAACTTAGGCAGGAGGTAAGCCTTACCGTTGCTAAAGATGACATCATATCCTTTATCCTCAAGGATAGCTATTGAAACCAAGTTCTTCTTCAACCCTGGAACATAGAGAACATCTTTGAGATGAAGAGTATTACCTGACTCCCTCTCAAAGCTGACAATACCAATTCCCTTGGTAGCATACTTGCCATTATCTCCAAGCTTGATATTCACCTGCATATCCTTCTCATCTAGCTGGCTGAAATAATCATGATTTCAAGTCATATGGAAAGGGGCTCCTGAATCAATATACCGCGTACTTCTCCCTACTGAGCTTTCCATGCAAACTATCAATGAGAAATCCTTCTCAAACTGAGAGGCAAACTCATCTACCTCAGTTGATGCAGCTACATGCTCCTTATTCGACCCCTTCTTCTTATTAGGACACTTAGAAGCATAGTGTCCAAAAACATGGCAATGGAAGCATTTGATCTTACTCAGATCCCTCTTCTTCTTGTCACCCTTTTAATTGTTCTCACTCTTCACTTTGACTCTCTTGCCTTTGACTTTACTTGCAAGAGGAAGATTATCCTCCTCCTCAACCTTGGACCCCTTGCCACTGTTACTAGAAGTCTCAACTAGTCTAAGCCTTAGCTCCTCCTGGATGAAGTCACTCCACAGGCATTCCCAATCTAGCAACTTATCTTGTCCAGTAATGCTTTGAACAAAAGTGTGTCAATCTTTGGTAAACCCATTCAGAGCCACACGCACTAGCTTTGTGTCCATGGGCTTCTCTCCAACAGTTGCTAGCTCATCACGGACTTCCTAAATTCTGGTGAGATAGGCAGTTACACACTCACCCTTCTGCATCTTGATTGTCCTCAGCTTCTCTTTGAGGACCATCTTCCGGTTCTTGGAAGAATTTTGGTAGAGCTTGACTAAGGCATCCCACATGTCCTTAGTTGTATCTTTAGCTGCAACATGAGGGACTACATGATCCCGAAGTCCATCCAAGATCATCCTCTTGGCCTTGGCCATCTGCCTTTGGAAGAGCCTCAACTCGTCTAGATCTGAAGGTTCTGCAACACCTTGCTCAACGAATTCTTTTAGCCCAAACTCGTCCAACAAAAACAATATGCAGACCTTCCAAACACCAAAATTTGAGGAGCCATCCAATCTATCCTACTCTCTCAATCCTAATCATGTGTGAGTTGTCATATTTGAAGACTATGTGTTGATTGATTTCTTTTTACAGCTCTGATACCATGTAAAAAAACGATGAAATTCTGATCTGCTAATATGAACAATCTAAAAACAAGTTTTCTTTTCACATAGACACAAAATTTCTCTACCAAATAGCAGTGAAATAGAACAAAAATAATTGCACAAATTCACACAATAAACAACACAATTTTCTAGGGAACCCAACTAGGAAAACCCTCACTTGCTTCAGAATTTTATTGAGGAAAACTAAGCAATAGATCTCATACAAATACAAGCTTGTTTCAATCTGAAAATACAATGATTCTCCTGCCTGTCCTAGGCCTGAAACCCCTGCTTGATCCCTGATCTTCTTCCTCCTTCTATGCGCACTAGAGGCTCCAATTTCCTAGCGCAATTCCTAAGGAAATAGCCTCCTATTTCCTAGCGTTGCTCAAGCTCCTATTAAATAGGGAATTTCCCTATTTCTATGTGCACTCCAAGAAGAAATTGCCCTCCACAATAATTCGCACAAGGAAACCTTGGCTCGTTCCTCCACAAGCTCTCTTGCTCACAAACTCGTGCTCATTGGCTCAAGAATAATGATTACAATGTGTGCCTTCGATCTCCTTATAAGCAAATGCGATTTGGCTATTGTTAGTGAGTTTCTAAATTAGGAAGTTGAACTAGAGCTTTTCTAGTTAACAAAAGTCAACACAAGTTGATAACTAGTTCCTCCTAAAATTTAGGAGGCTAACTCCACTTGAGCATGCAGTTCCCAATTTAATTCACACTAGAGAACAATTAACTCGGTCCTCCACAAACTCGCACTAGTCAAACTGCTTCTTGAACTCGTCCACATCACTGGAACTCGTGCATGATTAAGATCACAAATTTGATTCTTTGAATTAAGGCACAAATCAAGGAAGCCATTCCTTCACTAATTTCAACATCACTTTCTTCTTCTACTATTTTCAGCTTCCTTTTCACCTTGCATTGCAGAGATATCTTACTTGAGAGATAAGAGATGCAAAGTGCCTTGAGGGAGGACAAGTCACTTATATTTATAGCCTTCCTTGAGGGTCGAATGGGTGCCATAAGGGGCTGAGCTGACTTGAGCAAGAGGAGGGAGGGCTGACTTGGTCTTTTTATGGAGGGAAAATCATAATTTCAAAATTCAAATTTTTCTTTTGAATATAAAATCAAATAAATATTTTATTTTTCTTGCAAGCATGAAGAACATGCTTCATATAAATTTTCTTTTACAAATATAATTTATATTTCATCATTACAAGTACAAATGAATATTATGAAAACCAACCATAGCTACAAAATTCAACAAGAAGGAGCACACAGAAGCGATTATGCGAGAACAAAACAAGATGGAGCACACAATTCTCTCTATACGATGCCATCTGCAAATTTTAATAGATGCTTAGAATTTCCGATTTTAGCATATTTCAAGGAGTTGCTTTCACACTCCTGGATTGTACTTGCTGTCACTGGATGCACTTTTTAATCCCATTGACCAACTTTTGTAATCATTTGTCGGACATTAATAAAATAATCCTATCTTATTTGGGTGTCCATGCTCCACAGAACCCAACAGCAGAAGTTTTCTCCAGGAAAGCATCTGACAAGCTATTTTGGTAGCCTTAGAAGCCCCTTGCAGGCTTGTTTTTGGTTTAAATGTCTAAACTTGTTTATCAATAGCAGTAGTTTTTATTTGACAAAACTTATAGCCAGTATGGTAATACATCTGTGTTCTCTCTTGGTTGTGGTAATACAGAAGAAAAAGTCCTTTTCGTTTAGCTTTGGAAAATACCAGATTTAATGAGCTCCTGCAAGAAGTCATAGTTTATGAATGAACAGACACTTTGCACTATATTCTTATGAAGTTAATATAAACCTTTATCATTACATATAAAAAAAGGCATGCATACACCAAGCATGAATAAAGCCCAAACTCTAGTTGAAGTTCTCTTAAGATATCAATGTCCATTCACAACATACAAATAAAACAACTAGTGCAAGGTACACAACAAAACCAATTTGCAGGCTTGATGCTACACTATTCATGTATCTGATATATGGAAAAAATAATGATTATCTTGCACAGAACTCTGCATACAAAATACAAATTCTCAGTATTTTAAGTTAAACAGTAAATCACACCAAATGGAAAAACCCTATTGCTTCCCCTATCTATGCTGTGACTTAAACATTCCTACACTCTATCAAGACAAGTAAGGGTGCAGTCCCGACTCAAACACTCAAAAGGATTATATAGACATGCAGCCATAAGCATTCTGAATACCTACCATCAACCTAAACGAGTTATTGAACTCAAAACACATGACTATAAAAGTGTCGGTTGCTTGTCATCATCCCTACAATACGAATTGGAAAAAGGCATATAAGGGTGCAGTCCCAACACAGGATTATAACAGACATGGAACCATCAGCCTGGACCAGTTATTGAACTCAAAACACATGACTATAAAAGTGTTGGTTGCTTACCATCATCCCTAAAATGATGATAAGAGTTGGTTGCTTATCATCATCATACAAAAAAAGTCTTATTCACTACAATCAGATTTACTGCATGGAGAAAATCATATGTACCTCATCAAATATAAGCACCAGATTGTCTGTTGCACCATTTTAATAAAGTTTCAGCTGTCAAGCTTTAAAAATACAGATAGATTTCAATCAGTCCATCCCCCATGTACGTTGACAATATAATGAGCTGGAAACAAAGAACCACAAAAAGAGATGATGTAAGATGAAAATGCTATTAATGGATACTGGGAAATAGTACAACTTTCATACTGACAACAATTACTAAACAGTTTAGAAATACACTCTGCTAGAATAAGCTCTTCCATAGTATAACTCAAAAATGGGTCCAATTACTTCCTGGAGCAACTAAGGATTTCATTTTGCTCACTTAAGGAATGGTATAGCAGTCATGTCATACAGACTAAAAGAAAACATATCCAGAAAAAGAGATCAAACCTGATGAGGCGGATGTCCACTTAATGGTCAAAGTGATGAAACCTTTACATCGTTGCCTGCTGCTACTGAAAAATAGCATCTGGAAGACTCCCCCGTCTCCATAAAGTTCTTTATAGTAGAAAAGACCACCCAGGTATATCACACGGTAATGAGAAGAAACTTGAGCTTTCCTTAAATGAGAAGATTTGATTTTATCTTCTATATATCCAAATAATCTTCCCCTTGTGGAGAAAAGTAATCAACTGGGAATCAATATTTGGCACCTATCTTTCAATTAACATTTTTCCAAAATGAGTGACTCGCTGACTAAGGCACCGATCCTCCACAGATGCCACCACCATCAACATAGAAAACAAAGCAGGGATCTGACATCCATATGAGGTGTACATGCTAGGGAAGTTGTTGGGCAGTGTAGTTACATATTAAATAACCAAGAGGATGATACCTGGCAACTGGCAAGTTGCTGCCCATGTCAACTTTTCCTTGGGAAGAAGAAACTGGAATTTTTGGTGGGAATAACCTCTACTGGTTGTAACTTGTAAATAATAACAACAGTTGCTGTTACTTATCTGCTGAGGTACACTTTAGACCTAAAAAAATTCCTAATGCCTCATGACACTAGACATAATTGCTATGCAGATCATATAGTGCACTATGTAAACTAGGGTTCAGGTAGATATAGCACTATCAAGAAATAGTTCCTTTAGAGCCATGAAAGATCCACACTAAATCTAGGATGGGCTATGTAGTTTATATAAATAAAGTTTCCTGATGTCTAGACAAACTAAGGTTTATATTTTCTGAAATACAACAGAAATCTAGCCAGCTCAATCCACTTACTGGAAGCATGCACGATGCTATATTTTTCATGACACAACCTCCATGTAGCATTTGGAATACCAAAAAGTGGTATAAGCATGGCAATTGTTTGGGGACTCAATTGCAACTAGAGGCACTCCCAAAAGTGCAAAGACAAGAAATATTTGCTCAGTAACAATTAGAGAAATACTTCCCATCCCAACACATCGGAATACTTATATCCCATTTTCTTAATACAGAGACTGAGGTTACTCAACCCAAGAAATAAGTTAAACCTACAGAAGGTTATGAAGAAAGATGTAGAAGTTGCATACTTGGACTTGGATGCATCACACTCAGGATTCCCCATCTTGTGGTCTATGCCACACGTTTTTGGGAAACTTTGGTGGCATTCTTATCTCCTTCTGATAATTGATATTCAATAGCTATTACTTCCTTTTCAAACATGGAAAGCGAAGCAGCTTCAAAGTTGTTCTGACTCCCGAGAGATCTATGTGCAAATGTATTAAGGTTCCATGCACTAGCACCCCGCATTTTTTGGCGGGCTTGTGTTACCCTGTTGTTTATAATTTTTTTCCTATCATTGTACTCACCTCAAATTTAAGTGCCATCCCCTTTCATGTTACACTGACACATTGGGAACAAATTTACTGGCAAATAATGCCTACAAACACTAGTCTCGGACTATCAAGATGCAGTTAAAACTCCAAATATCCTTTGTTGTCACCAGTAATCCCCACAGGAACATAATCCATTCCTGAAATGATGGAAGCGAGTGATGTCTCTCACAACAATCTCACGGCCAACAATCCTAGAAATCAACTTGATGGCAGTGTGGCAATCACCACACACACGAAGGTTTTTGATGACTCGAAGAGTTGTCCCTGGTGGAGTGCTAAGAAGCCCAAAAGAAACAGCCAACTTTTCACTATGATGGCTAAGAAGTTCTTCCTTCTGTGTCTCGTCTAGATCGTGCAATACAAAGTTTGTTTCTGGTACATAGCCTGCTGCTTCCATTTGTCCAGTTAATTCGTCCAACTTTGCATAGATCTCTTTTGTTTGTGGGTGTGACATGTCTCTCACCACAAAAGTATGCATGTGGTTCCCAACTTCAATCCAGCTGCATCCCGGTTCCTTCTTCAATCCCCTATCTTTCATCAATTTTCTTACAATCGCTACATCATCCCACTTGCCAGCTGCAGCAAAGATGTTCGACAGCATGACATACGTAGAAACATCTTCTGGTTCAAGCTTGAGAATAGATTTTGCTGCCTGTTTTCCCAGCTCTACATTCCCATGAATTTTGCAGGCGCCAAGAAAAATCCGCCATAGCTTAGTACCATGCTCAAATGGTACACTGTTGATAAAGTCCTTGGCTTTGTCAAGATGGCCAGCACGCCCTAGAAGATCAACCATGCAGGCATAATGTTCTATACTTGGTATGATACCATGATCTTCACTCATGGAGTCAAAATACAGTTGGCCTTCAGTTACCAAACCTACATGGCTACATGCAGAAAGAACACCAATGAATGTTATGGAATTTGGCTTTATAGCTTCCTTTTGCATTTGCTCAAAGAGTTCAAGAGCTTCATATCCATAACCATGATGTGCATATCCTACAATCATAGCAGTCCATGAAATCACATTTTGTTCTGCAATATTCTGAAACGCCTTAACAGCATCTTCTATGCTACCAGATTTAGCATACATTGTAATAAGCGAACTCCCCACAGAAAGAGGCAGTTCAAATCCAGTTTTAATGATGTGGGCATGTATCCTCTTCCCCTGTTCTACGGCTGCATGCATGGTGCATGCACAGAGGACAACTGTGAAGGTTATTTCACTTGGCTTGAAGCCAGCACGTAGCATTTGGCTAAAGAACTTCAATGCCTCTTCGCCAAGCCCATTATGGGAGCATCCCCCAATTATTGCATTCCATGAGGATTCATCCCTTTTAGGCATGATGTCAAACAGTTGCAGAGCATTATTTATTATCCCACAGTTTGCATACAAAGTAACGAGGGCATTCCATATAGAGATATCTGAGCAGAATCCCGTTCTCATGACATGGGCATGAAACTCCTTGCCTTCTTTTAAGGCTCCTAAGCTGGCACATCCACTGACAACACTGGGAAAAGTGAATTCGTTTGGTTTCATGCTAGCTAGCAGCATTTGGCGAAAGAGTTTCAGGGCATTTTCACCGTCTCCATTTTGTGCATATCCTGCAATAATTGCATTCCATGAGACAACATCGCTCTCTGGCATCTTACCGAATATTTTATATGCATCTTCCACATGTCCACACTTGGAGTACATGGTAACCAAAGCATTGATTACAGATATGTCCAACTCATACCCAAATCGAATTATATAGGCATGGGTTTCTTCACCCTGTTGCAAGGCTGCAAGGGCAGCACATGCACTTAGAACGCTGGCCAAGGTGACCTGGTTTGGCAATATCAATTTCAGTTGCATTTGGCCAAACAATTCCAAAGCTACCTTTCCATGCCCATTTTGTGCACATCCAGAGATAATTGCATTCCACGTGATGATGTTTCTTTCAGGCATTTGGTCAAATACCTTGAGTGCATCCTCTAGAATCCCACATTTGGCATACATCGTAATAAGCGCATTTCCCACCATGATATGCAACACAAATCCCCTTCTGATTATGCTAGCATGCAATTCCCTGCCGTGATGCAGTGCTTGTAGGTCAGCACATGCACCAAGCACACATGCAAAAGTAAGCTGGTCAGCCTCCATGTCCACTTTTTGCATTTGATGAAACAATTTCAGTGTTACATGATGACAACCATTAAGCACATACGCTGACATTATGGCATTCCACGACCCCACATCTCGACCTTGCATTTGTTCAAACAGCTTCTGTGCATCATCTATGCTTCCACATCTCGCATACATTGTAACAAGGGCGGTCCTAATACAAACATCGGACTCAAATCCCATCTTAACTACTTGAGCATGGACCTCTTTACCCTGGCTCATGGTTCCCAGGCTCATACAACCCCGAAGAACACTAGCAAAGCTAAACTGATTAGGATCGATACCCGCCATTTGCATTCGAGAAAACAATTTAAAGGCCTCCTTACCATGTCCATTTTGGGCATAGGCAGTGATCATTGCAGTCCACGTGACCACATTTCGTTCAGCCATTTTGTCAAACACTTGGCGTGCATCCGTAAGTCTACTACTTTTGGCATACATATTTAGAAGATGATTTAATACAAACATTTCAGGCTGAAATCCTATTTTAATCATGTGGGAATGTATACATTTTCCATATACATAATCTTTATTATTAATGCAACTCTGAAGAAGGTATACATAGACATCAGAACCTGTTTGAACTCCCTGCTGTTCCATGACAAGAAAGGTATTCAAAGCCTCATTCACCATTCCTTCTTTACATAATTCTACCACATTGTTACATAAACTTGGTTTTGCGCTCAGTTTGCGTGATAGTACATTGAATTGGGTTAATTTCTCCCCTATATTTGCCTGCAATACCAAAAATCCAACAGGCATAAACCAAAAGAAAACTGTTAATATCACACAACCCACATGAATTCTTGCAGATATGTAAAAAGGATGTGGGGTTTATGTAATGAATCAGTACCTTGTGAAAGCAGAACCTCTTTGACTGAAATAATGCTGGGGCAGACATCAAATGTGAATGTATTGCCGTTGAAGTTAATTCCATGCTATGATGACTTTCAGATGTCAAAGTAATTGATTTGGCATTAATTTGAAATATTTAACTCTCCAGATTACAACAATTTTCTCCTTGCACATTTTCTCAGTGGCCATTCAAAAAGCTTGTGATCTTTCACCGATGCACAAGAGAAATAGAAAACCGCCCACGACTCTTCTTTCATACCTTTTACCTTTGCGTCTTAAAAATACCCTATCTCATCTTTTACCCCAAAATAATTTTTCTCCGCTACTTTGAAATGTATTTTCCTCAAAATATTTTTTCTCCTCTATTTTTAAATGTATTGTAATTTTGGATGGCAGTTTTTGTTTATAGTAGAAAACAATTGGTTTATAGTCGAAAACAATTAACTTTGAAATAGTTTTTAAAAATTTGAAAAAATAAATATTAAATTTAATATTTTGAAAATTAAACATAAATTTTTATATTTTTATATAAAATGAAATGACTGATTTTTACGAGGTTATAAATAGTATTGCTTAGCGAAAACAAATATTTTGAAAAAAATAAAGAAAAAAAGAGCGATATATTACCTAGTGTCATCATAGTATACATATTAATATATTAATGTCAATATTTATCATCAAATTTCAATTATGAATTGTGAATATTTAATTTGACATGTTATCATTAAATTATTTTATAGTTAAAATGAATTAGTTTTTGGGTTTTTTTGGTCAAAATGTATTTTTACAAGTCAATATGGAAAAGATGTATAACTCTTTTCTTTTGTTAAGCTTGGTAGATCCTTCTTTTTCATTATAAAATAAGTAGGCAAGTTACACACATATAAATCCTCGTTAGGTGGTCTCAACTTGTACAGCGGGAAACCAAGTCTGTTGAACACCTAACCGCATTATAAATTGTCCAAAAGCAAAAAAAAATTAGTCTATCTATCCAAACTATATGAACTTGATTGTCATGTCTGCAACCATATTCTAACTATCTATACATATATATGATTGCATACTGAAAATTAAAAGCTATCTGCATGAAAACAAATCAAAACAAAAAGATTGGGAGTCAGCATTCTAATCCTCCTATTCGACTGAAGCCGAAGCCATCGGGGCTGGATCCTTAAAGCTTGAGTCAAGCAGCTCTGTCGGCATAAACATGCAAGGAAAATGTTTTTCAATCCAATCCAAACAACCATCCTGATTCTGAAATTGAAATTGCAATTTTTGAAAGTCTTGTTTATAATTTGGGAAGTCCTAGACAACAGTCATCCAGATTTGCTCCATGGCCTTGCCCAGGAGGCACTTCATGAACCAATACAGATAAATGGATTGTTTGTATTGCATCTCTCGACCTCTGGTGTGTCCAGGGTCCGGAATCAAGATCTTCCAATCCTCTGTGTCCGCGGCGTCCACACTTTCCTGTCGATTTATATTTTCCTCCCATTTGGCTATGAGTCGTTTGATTTCCCCTTTCGTGCCCCCCAAATATGCAGTCGTCGCTTCATGTATCGAGTTGGCCACAGGCTTCCTGCCCCGACGTTTGCCCACAATGCTCAGCTCATCCTCGACATCGCTTCCCCACGCTCTCTTCCCGCGACCCTTGGTAGTCGCTACTCGATCCATAGCCTCAATTCCCCTGTTCCTTCTGGTCACCCTCCAAAATTGTTCGGTGTTTGGTTGTGTTATATTCTTTTCACGACTAGAGGGGGGGTCACAGGGGGGGTGATAGCCCCCCTTTCAGGGAGTATGCAGGGGTCTCCCCTGCATAGGGTCCAGGGGGCAGCGCCATGGGGAAAAAAAGTTGAACTCTATATTACCTATGGTTTTGTGCATGGATTTCGCACATAGTTTTGGGCGCGATGATTTTCGGTCCATGGTATTATGTAGATCCGGTCAAGGGAACTACAATTATGTTCTAATCCAGGGTTAATGGATTAGGGTTTATGGATGCTTCAGCATGTATATATATATATGTGTGTGTGTGTATTGTAACATTGAAAGGAACATAATGAAAAATCAATCTAGTAGTCTTGGTTTTGGGATCTAGGGGAAAATCTATGTGTATATTGTTTTATGTGTTATGCTCTCGCCTTTGTTTATTTTCTATTTTATAATTCGTATGCGGGTAATTTCTGTACGGGGTTAAAACCTACATTCAGAACCAAACCTCCGTGTTTTTCTTGGACACAGATATTTACCTCTCGACTAACCTGTTGTGTGAGCAAGAGACCATAATTCCCAAAATGTTAAATTCTGAATTGCCTTTATCCCATGGTTCTGACAATGCAGCAAATCTGTCACCCATGATTTATGTGTATAACCCCCAAGCATAAGGGACCTCCACCCGAGACTCTCAAAACGCCCCTACATTCCCCCTGCCTTGCTCGTGTTGCAACCGTGGCCTTGGGTTTTGGGTGCATGGCCATCCACCCACCTTATAGCCCAGAGGTCAAACCCACATGTACCACACTCCTCCTCTCCTTTTCCACTCAATGACTGCCTCTGCCCCCATTCCCACTTCCTTAGCCTCCGCTTAGCATGGCTCAGAGCCTCCCCGCAGCCTAACATTTGGACCTCGGCATCCACAAGGCACCCTGCCCATAGCATACTCACCATCCCCCTTCCCAACGACTGGCTTAGACTATCTTGGCCACCCTTCCCTACGTGTCAATTCCCCCAATTCAGAAGACGACCTACAACGACCTTCTCTCGTCTACCGCTCCTTAGGGATTTGGAGTTGGCATTATTATGGAGACGAGGTGGGTCGACCGCAAAAAAAATTGCCGCTTTCTTCTCCTCGACTCTCGGGTTTGGCAAGCACACCAAAAACAATAATTCCCTCGGGCTGACTCCCACCCAACCCATCCCTATAATCCCCATGCAAGATAACAGAGTATCAAACTTAAGAAACACCCAAACAGACCCCCGGACCTAGAATTGTTCCTGTAGATTGCCTCCTCAGGGTTAATTCCCCTGTCCCAGCTACACGCCCATACAAACCCTATGCCCCCATGCAAGCCCTAGAAACCAGACCAGGCGTAGGGAAGCATAACGGAATGTAGGCAAAGCCAGTTAACATACTTGATTATTTGCGCTTGAAGATGTAGTCTCTCTTCGCCTTCCTGATGTCGTCGCTCGTCTTTCGTCGTTGTCGTCTTTGTGTTTACACTCTCCAAACGGTTCTCTCTCTTTACAGTCAGTAAACTCAACTGCATGCAAATGATATCTTCCATTCTCCTGGTCGCCTTAAGCCTGCCACTAGCCACCCCGCCCTGCGTGTCAAGCTTGTGGGAGGCAGTGGCACTATCCCTTCTTGTCCTTATCATTATGACAGCCTTAATGACTATGTCCGCCATCTCACACCCCAATCAGGGGAAAGAGATGTATAACTCTTATGTTCACATAGAGTTTACATATAATATTAAAAGAAATTAATAATAAAAGAATTTTTCAATATTTATTAAAAGTAAATTATTTTAATATCAACCATTTAAATTAGACAATTTTTACCAAATACATGATTTAACAATTTTCACCAAATTAATGAAATTAACACAACTAAATTATTAAAGTAGTTGATATGTGTGAATGAACTTCATTTTCCATTTATAATAATATCAATTAACCTATTAAACATAGAAAATAATATATATATATATATATATAATTTTAAAAATATATTTTTTCCTATAAGATTTTTAAAAACTATTAAATTAAAATTTAATAAACCACTCCTTAAACACATCATTTAATGACACAACAATTTAATTTATTTTTCGATTCATTGTTATTCTACCTTTATATACATTTCTTCCATTATCTCAAGACTATTGACATATCTTTATCTTTTAATTTTAATGGTTTTTTTATGGTACAATGCTTGCCTAGCTTTAAAGTAAATATTTAGTAATGATATTTAAACAATTTAAACCATCATAGCATTTCATTAATTGGTTTTTTGGAAACATATTATTTTATGTTTACATGCATATCAATTTTAATTTCAAATTGAAATTTTCAATTCGAAAAGTGTGAATATTTAACTATTATAATGCATATTTAGATTTCTATATTTTTATTTTTTAATTGAAGATTAATTTACACTTTGCCATGAATTACTTTTTGCATAAGAGGCAGGTACTAAGCAACAATGTTGCATATTACATTTGTTTTAAATTGGATTTAATTGTTGCATAATAATGTTCATTCGTTATTATCATCTTAAATTACAAACTACACTTTATTTACATACATACTTCTTGAAGGGCAAAGTGTGATCTATTTACATACTTTGACATCTATCGATTTCTTATCTCTTGGTGTTTAGATAAAATTGACAATTTGTAAAACTAGCAATTGTTCCTAAAGGTACAAAGGTACACTGAAAGAATATAAGATTTGGAATATCATCTCGAAAACCGAAATCACTAAATATAAGAACTCTTATTTTTAATAAGATATTTTTTATAGAAAAATTATGTGAGAAAAAAATTGAGATATATAAAATGTATGATTGTACATTTGACAATGCAACTTGGTGTAACATGTATTGCATTGAAATAAAGTAGATTCAATGAATGGCAGATATTTCTAGCAAATAATGTCAACCTTATCGCAAAGTAGACTTTGAAGAATCAACTAAGTGTCAGAGATGTGTAGCAACAACACATTTATTTTATTTGCAGTTTTTCTTTTTTTAAAATATCACTCATCATAATTACAGTAAAATTAGAGGCTTTGCATTCTACCATCTCTTCCCACAAGGAGTTTGGTTGCTGAAGTTAATGCAGATATACATGTCTCACCTCCCTCTCTAATTAAACCTGTAATCTTTTAAAAACATATGTTTAAAATCTTTAAAAGCACTCAAATTACCAATTTATCTCATGTAATTGTGTTGAATTTGAAATGAATGGCATGTACATCTAAGCACCAATAAAGCATTTTTTCCTGTTGTTTTTTCTAACATGCTAGATAAAATATTTGATTAAAATTGTCAATTTGTTTAATTTAATATAAATATTAGCATATATAAAAAATAAATAAAATTAACATATGATATTGTATAAAGTAGGTTAGTTAAGATAAGAATTTGTGGTAATAATGTCAATGGTTTCTATTTTCTATGAGTTATTATATCAAACCAAAAGTTGTATTCACAACAACATTATATGACTATAATTCTAGTGGATTATTAAATCAAACCAAGAGTTTTATTAGCAACAACATGATATCTAATTTTGATCATAATAATCAGTATATATATTAAAAGAAATAAATAAAGTTTGGAAATATTTGAAGAAAAAAACGATTCAGCCCCACCAAAAAAATAAAACTATATTCATTTGTCTTTTTAATTTTCCATATTCATTTATCGTTTTAATTTCCTAACTTACATATTAAGTTGGAAAAACTATTTTTAAGAGTAAACCCATTTTTTTATGATATTCAAATTGCAAAATAAACAATCTTACTTAGCAAAAACACTGCCCAAAGTACTTCGTAGAAGTAGATTCCCAATTGTGATTAGACTATCAGGGCGTAGTGTTAAACCTTCGACAAATACCTTTTGAAATGTCATGTTATTTTTTTTCTCGGTAACAAGGCTAATCTATTAAATATGTACAGAGTGCAAAATTACATCAGGTAAGACCAGTATGCTCTTGCCCTCAAGGGGCACCAGACATAGACAAAAACTAAGACTGACAAAGACCCAGACATAATTCCCCATAGCAAGCCCTCGCAGGGGTGGTTCCATGAAGTTCCAAGACTGTCCATAGACGGAAGCCCGCGCAGGGGTCTTAGACAAAAAGAACTGTTCAAGTCGTCCCGCGCAGGGGAAACAGTAAGTACTTTCATCATTAACACAAAAAACCAACAGCTTTGACATCCTAAAAAAAACATTGACTGGACCAACAACAAACAAAGAGACGGCAACTGAGCCTGGAGCGACCTGGTGGAGCAAGGGCACCAGCGTGATTATTCACTCGGCTCATCCGGTTGCTCTTCCACAATTGGGCACCAGCCGTAGTAATCCGGCTCAGCTTCAGTAGGCGAGGTCGCTTCCGCTTCCCCAGTAGTCGCGTTAGGAGCATTCTGGGAATGCTTGGATTTTTCCTCGACGGTGGCCCGACTCTTTTCTTCCTGCTCCAACTCAGTTGTCGGAGCCTGCTCTGCATCCCCATGGTAGTCCTGCATCCCTTGCTCCCGAGCTTCTATGGGGTCATCCACCTCAGGAGGATTCTCGATGAACAGAATGGAGACATGAGCACTAATTCTCGGGTTTGCCGTAGAGCTGGTGAAGTTGAAAATAGTGGAGCCAAAGGCTGGCAAGGAGGCCGAGCTGGATGCCTCGACATCCATATGTTGGCCTGAGTGCAGGGGAATGGCTCCAATGGAGCTTGCCAGATTACAGTGGCAGCAATGCCTCGTATCATCTCTCACAGGTCTGCTCGAACCCCCGCCTCTAGAAGAACCACGACGGCTCAGCAACCTCTGTCTGGGTCTCACCATAATGGGATGAGACTCCCTGCAAACTGCCAAGTGAACCAGACTGTCGATTACCAGAACCAGCTCCGTAATGGACCCAACCGCCTGAGAAGGGACCGCTTCAACGGCAGAGAGGCCAGCCAAATGCAACACGACCAATATTCCCTGCTCCAAACCGGATTTATGCTCTTCATCGTCACCTACCCACCTCGAGTTCCCATCCGCCATTACTGCAGCGATGCTCTGGATCGAGTGCACTCTCCGGGCATTCACTGCTGCCGTCCCCAGTCCCTTCGTTTTAAACCGGGAATGATCTCGCCGTCCTCTCGCATGGAGTGCCACGTGATGCCCGTGGAGCGGCATGTGGTCAGCTTCCAACTCCCGTCCCATCGCTTTAAACACCCGCATCCGGGGGAAATGTCATGTTATTACATATATAATGAATGATTGAAAGAGCCAACCATATTTGAAGCATTCAAAAGGTTTGGAACTGCATAGCAGCTATATAAGGAATTATGATGCTAATGATATTAGACAATTCAATAGAATCTGTACGATTTATGCTCAAAATTGAATAGATCGATAAGAACACATTGATACTTTGTCAAAAGAAGAAATCAATCGCATGAAGTTAATTAAAATCAAATCCTCCAGAGATACTGATAAAGAACAGATATTGAGAAATGTTGAACACTGCCAGCTCCCAGGTATTCCTCTCTACAAAGATTGATCAAATTTAATTTTAATGGTGTCACCAAAGGAAACCCTGCCCAAACAAAAATTAGACCAGAGGTATGTAAGTGCAATGCAGGACATATAACTGGAATTTATTATGAATTCTGTGAATCTAGAACAAACAACCATGTTGAACTATCTACTCTTATTTGTGGTTTCAAGGAATTTGTAAACCAATGCTTTAAAATATTTATTTTTAGGAGAATCCAAGTTGCTTACCAATCATCTTAATGGAGAAATTCATAATCCTTTATGAAAAATTAATACTCTGGTGTCAAGGAATCTGTAAACCAAAGTTCTATTCATTTTTAGGAGACTCCAAATTGCTTATAAATTATCTTAATGAAGAAAATCAGAATACCTCATGAAAAAATGATTATTCAGATATCATGGATAAGACTAGTTCTAGAAACAATTGTGGAATATTGAAATCAGAATCGTTTATGAAAAAAGGATGTTCATATGTTATGGACCAGACTAGGTTTATAAAATATTGTGGAATTCAAAATCACTCATGTGAGAAGAACTTCCAATCAGATTGTTGATCGGCTTGCTTAGCAAAGACATCCTATGCAAGCAGGCAGCAGGATGGATTGGCTAAGGTCCTAACTCCTTAAATTTGTCCCAATTTCTTCATTTCTATACTAATGTGTTCCTGCTCCTACGTTATAACTTGATAGTCTGCAAATCCTCCAACGGATGGATTGGACAAGCTACCATGTCAGTCACCACCTGTCATGAATATTCAATGTCTTTCTTTTCCTTTCTTAGCCATGGGTAGTATCCTCATCTACCATCTTTTTCTCATTACCAGCTCCTCTCTATTCTCGAATCTGCGGCACTTTTCTTTTCCCTTAGGTTCCAAATTATTCGACCATACTAAGATTGATAATAGTAATTCTAATCAGTTCCCTACTCACTCTTCCATGCATACAAAAACAAGGAGAACCCAAATGGGTTGTTGGTTTCAGTCTCCATGCTTGCCCATTGCAATACTAAAGAGCTCGAATTCGAAGGGAGTTGCTCTGTAATAAGGTTGTATCATGGCCTTTGCGACTGACTGCAAATGGAGAAGACCATTGCAACACAAATTGTGGCAGAGGTTGGCAGGGGACAACAACAACATTGTTTGATATATGATCACCCAATATCTGGAACATGAAGACAACATGACCATTTTTTGGATTGAAAAGTCAATTGTGCACATCATAGAAGACTTGTATTGAGGTTTCGTCTACCTCAACTATCTGATTGCCCCTGAACTTCCACATCAGGTGCTTGACCTGCAACGCCACCTTCTTGTCAACTCTGACATCTAATCTTGCCTCCTTGGATCCCCCTGTGTGGCATTCAATCACAATGTCATGAGTCCTGCCACTTTCACCAAATTGTGCCTTTGTTGTGTAATATCTCTTCCCAAACACATGCTCTCTTCTAGATAGCAATGTGGGCTCAGAGAATGGCTTCCTTGCATGGATCTTCTTGTAGGCCTCCTCCTGCATATCTCCCAACAACATGATTATCTCCTTTTCACATACAAGGGCCATGAAAAATCCTTCATGTGGCTCAGGCCCACACACATATTTAGCATTGCTCACATCCCAGAACACTTCCATCTTCTTCCCCTTGACATCAAAGCTCTTGGATCCGTGCTTCTTCCAGAAGGACCATGGCTTCGTATCAACCTTGAACATATAATGGCACCTTGAATCATTGATATGGACACTGAGACCATGGCCCATTAGACTCTTGCACTGTGTTATGGTCACAATTTTGCAGATTTATGCTAGTGTGGTCTAATAGAGGCAAATTATCAAGTTCTGTGTCATTCTTCTACCAGAAGAAGAATACTTGTCTGTCAGGTGGGCACCTCCAGTTTCTCCAAAACAAGAAGGTAATGCTTCAAACATTTTTCAAATCCAATCACTTGTATGGTGCTACACAACAAATATTTCAAAAATCCAATGTATATCTATTAGATTTTAGCAGAACATACAAAGAACATCCATATCTTGGCACTGACATCAAAACCTATTGGATCTTGGTACCTACTGGAGAATTATGATCTCTAAAGCGACAAAATCAATGCCAAAACTTGATCAAGAAGGTACCCATAGTAGAATCCTAATCCAATAGCCCAAAATAAAATTACACAAGTGCTGAAACAAGCTCTCCAATTAGAGAATTCACCCACATTCTCCAACTCGGCTCCTACAAAAACAAAGCAGAAAATGCGAAACCCCGAGAATATATTGAATCTTCGTAGATCAGGCCTCAAAAATTCTTGCAATTAGATTGATCGAATACAAAAGTATCGATTTATGAAATATAAAGAAAGTAGTCACCCTGTTGGATCCAATTTCATAGAACTCTATGCTATCAAATGGGGTTTCTAGAGAAGCTTTGGGAACTCCTTTATTCCTCCCTCAAACACTCTTGGGAAGCTCAAAACCCCTTTTAATGGATTCAAAATTGAATAAAAAAATGGGAACCTTGTTTGTTGTGAGAACCATTCGTGAATCCCTGCAAACATTGGCATTCCTCTGGCCTTGCTAAACAATGGTGTCGTTGTTGAGCAAGACTCGAATTATGAGGCAAATATCAACCTCAAGCAGACGAAATTAGAGGACAAAGTCGGCAGGAACACGAAATTACAGGCGATGATGGAACCGACGGGAACAACAATAGCAATGACAATGGGAACAACGATAACAATAATTCCACGAGGAAATTTTTTATTCAAGTGAGGATGAAAAAAATGATAACAATAATTCCACGAGGAAATTTTTTATTCAAGTGAGCATGAAAAAAATGAAGCGTTAGGGATTCACTGAACTAAACAATGTTTGCCAAGCCCAACTCTGCAAAGAAAACACCTTGGGTGTAATTATTTGTATACAAATAATTGTATTTGTCACTCAAATTTGTAACCATTTTGAATGTCATTTACAAGTGTGTTTCTCAGTCAATTGTATAATTGTTACATCATTTACTTATGAATAATATTTTAATGTCCACCAGACTAGAAATAGTTTATGAGACCATCAACCTTTCTATTTTTCTCCTTTTGCAATTCTGTATATTTTTTATTCAAATTCTTATAGTTTATAGAAAAGGTTGTCAGATTTATATTTTCTCAAACCATATTTTATGGACTTCAAAGGCATTCTTTCCTCCACATTTTATACTTTCTCTTATATGCCACGAGTATTAAGAATAATTACATATATCGTCAGGAAAAAAAAAAACATATTTTGAATAAATGGTGATAACTAATTTAATCTTTTTAGATGATTTTTTATTATTATTGTTATTTTTTTTTTTTATCCATTCAAACAAGAGTGTTGGATCTTAGTCTAGCAGGACTCAAACTCCTTAGATGGGGTGCTCAAGAAGAAATATTGGGGGAGGCATGTTGTTGCCATCCCACCAACCCACATGCCAATAGGATGTTGCAGCACGCCCCCTTAAAAGCACATCACATGTCATGTAAAATGCATGAGCTAATGTAAGCCTCCAACACTTGACAATCTTGATAATTAATGTCCATAGGGTCTATACATCCATACAAATGACAGAAGGTATGGGAAGATTTGGAAGTGTAAATGAAGATTGTATCAGGTCGTCGAGCGAGTCTAGCAAGTCGCATCCTCACATAAAAATGGCATTCAAGTGGCTACGAGAGGTGGGCACTTATTCTCAAATCTTGACCTTGGTAGAGAAAATCCATCATTGTGCATGGTACAAAGCATAGTCATGGTGCTTATCTCCAAGATGGGGGTCCTCAAGCACTCCAAAGTCTGTTAGTCCATATTAATCAACCTGCATTGTGTGAAGGCCAATCCTCTCCTACATATTGTTTGGTCCTTAAGGTGGGTGTTTATGTATACTAGAATCTCTCTCGGGAGGATATGAAAGAAAAGTCGGCTAGCTTCCCTTGCCCTCTCCACGGTTCAGGCTCTCTCTAGGCTTTTCTAGAAGTTTCAAGCTAAATGATTCGTGTTGAAGGCGGAATTGCCATCCCAACTAAAGTTTCTAAAGTTAATGCACATTATTTCCCTCCCTGGTAATCCACCTCCATGTGGTTGCAGCTAAAGGTGGCAAAGGTTGGAATTTGATCTCCCCTCCTCTGTGGGAAATTTCAATGGTTTTCTTGTTGTAGATTTTTGTGTTTTTGTTCTCCCAATAATTTTTGGGTCAACTGGACCTTCACTATGAGCAGGCCTTGTCACAATCCTTGCATGGCTAGTAATAAGAGGCAAAGTGAGGGCTTTAGTTACCCATCTATGTCAAGAGACATAAAACCTCTCAGTCTCACTCAACTCTCTGGTATAAAATCATTGGTTAATTACAAGTTAAGGAGGTAATTTAGTTGCACATCAATACAACTTTCTTATTGGACATACACCATGCCTT
Organism: Pinus tabuliformis; assembly: GCA_031772625.1. Lineage (NCBI taxonomy): Eukaryota > Viridiplantae > Streptophyta > Pinopsida > Pinales > Pinaceae > Pinus > Pinus tabuliformis. Next base: position 1,156,824,920 of record CM062809.1, on the reverse strand, counting down.
GAAAAAGAGCAAGGGTGCACCAAAGCACATCATATTATCAAGAAAGGGGTCGGTCAAGGGTGCAAGTGAGAGCTGAGAGCTTAGTTGATAGATACAAGGAGCTAAACCCCCAACTGGTTCAAGAGGAAGTCACCCAAGTAGAGAGGGAATTAAAGGATGAGAGGTGCACTCCTACAAACACAAAAGTTTTGATGAAGGTGGAAAACTAGGTTCCAGATGCAGAGCATATTAGAGGTTGTTATAATCAGTATATGTACATTGTAGACATCTATTGACATTTAAAAATTCTCCTGGGTAGAGTACTTCTTGAAAAAAATGAAATTAAGGAGGACATCCTCCTAACCCTAAATCAAATGCGAAGGCACAAGATATCAATGGATCGAAGGCTTAGATGTCTCGAGAAGCACATGGGAATTCCTCCTAATCCTGACTGATTTTTGGGAAGCAACAAGGAGCCCATCCTAATCGAAGCCACTGATTCAGATAAATTTGTGTGAATGTATTTTAGTTACTCTATTTTCAACACTTTTATGGTTGAGTTCCACATTTTTCTCTTTAAAACTGGCCCGAGAGGCCTAGTAGCTAATCAACATTTTGGTTTTAGAATTTTGATCAACACTCTCTTTTTTGTTATTTTGAAACAACTAAAATTTTGATCAAACAAGTAACAAACCGAAACAAAATTTAGAAAACTTGAATATAAACCTTTAATTTAAAAGAACGAAAAATTTTACTTTACAAAAGAATAAATAAATTTTATATACTAATTATTTATAAAATATAAAAATGGTATTCCTTTTCACTTAAAAAAGTTAGCGATATATACAAATATAAAAATTGACTAAATACAAATATAAGAGTGGATTAGAGTAAGCCCCAAGGGTTAGCTCAATTGGTCGAGTCCTCATTATTAAGTGCATCGTCGATCGGGAGGTCACAGGGTCAATTCTCCTCGACGCCCTTGGGGTTAGGCCTTGCTAGTATGGCCGACAGGATTTAAAAGATTCCCTTCAGGGTTGATCTATCCAGATTATTCCAAGGGAAGAAAAAAAAAAAAAAAAAGTGGATTAGAGTACATTAATTTTTTCAAAATTTTCACCTTCAAAAGAGTTGAGAGATATAAGAAAGGATTAGAGTACATTAAATTTTTGAGATCTTAGATCATGTTGAATAAATTTAATGAAAACAAAATTTGAAAATAATTTGCATACTTTATTTATTTATTAAATAATTTCAAAATGATAAACTTATTAATATAGATTGTATATGTATAAAAGATAATTTAGTTAAGTGTGTAAGTTAACAAAGAAAAATATACACAACATAATGTAGCACATTGTTAATCTTTCTCAGACAACATACACCACGCCCTGACAAATAGCAAGGATGAGTAGAAGCGCATCATATTATTAGTGTAACACACACCATACTAACCCTAGCCTCGACTAAGGATAGAAGGGGGCAGTTATTATGTTAACCCAACCTCCAATGTCCCGTTATGGAAATGGGGTCTAAATTTTTCAATCGTTTACAACACCTCTAAAATTCAAAATGGATAACATCGTTGTGTTTGTCTTATCAAGACCTTTCCAACAATATAAAATTTACTTCAATATGACTCCCAGATTAAAAGATATAGCCATATAAAAATTAGCCTATCAGAAAGTGCCACATCATCGAACATGCCACATGGTACCCGCATGACCATCCAAGTCATACACCAGGTCATGCAAAGTGGCAGTTGTTGACCCACTCATACTGGTTCACGGATACCCCATTTCTATGGTCCACACAAGCCAATCCATAGCACATATATATAACATATACATTTGATGTATGTGAGTGTGGGCCCTCTATGGCCACATCACCCTGGGAATAAATCTCGGTGGGTTCCAATAGTGTTCCCCACTGAAAATGTCGAGGAAAACCTTCTAGGCTGCGTGGCATTGCAACTCCGTATAAAGCCTTATCCTCCCCCTTGATCGGTAAATGAAGGCATGCATGCCACATTGCACTCGTCCCCACAGAACAAGCCCCATGCCAAGTCACCCCAGGACATGAATATTGAGCATTCTACTATATCTTGCGTCCAAAATTTTCAGGGTCTAGGGTCTAGGGTCATGTCATCAATCCTAAACATTGGATCAATGTCATCCCTTGTCATATCCTCTACATGGCATGGGTCCCACGTAAGTCTTCGACCCCTGCAATTCATGGATTTCGCATTATATGGGATTTGGGATTTATACCTAGTCAACATACACGCCCATATCATGGACCAACATGCCACATCATCCTAGGGATTTTCTCTTTGGAGTTTCCCTTGGTGCTCCCTTTTGAAAACTCTGGGGTACCAAACTTTCCGGGTCATCCAATGTCCATGAGCGCTCACTCATCAACGACCCAAATTTCCTTTGCTTAAGCATTTAGTCATTGCACTTAATCATAGGGTCAAAGAGGGTTAACCCATTACCTATTAAAGTCTTATGCTTTGGGCTTAAAAAGAATTTTATCCCCGCACTTAGCGACTGCTATAAAACATATAAGGCCCTTCCCTAGGTCTCTAATGCCTAGTTTATAACATACAAGGATATACACAAGCTCTTTTGACCTATCCCTCCTGAGCTTTACCAAAAGTCGTCCATGGCCATAAACCTCATTATACATGTTATCATTGTTATATGACATACATACATACATATACATACATATATATATATATATATATATATATATATATATATATATATATATATTGTTATATGACATACATACGTACATATATATATATATATATAGTGTGTTATCTTTGTTTAGTTTAAATGGGAAAAGTGCAGCCCAACCCAATGCATATAATCACATATTTTTTCATATAGGAAGGTTGTTACGCACCACTGGACTAAATTTCTGATCTCAGAATAAACACATAAATCATTTTAACAAGATATTTGACCCATACATTTAGCGAATTATCAAGGTTACAATACAGTCAAGAATTATCACAGGAAAACAATTATTTTCTTAAAAATCATTGCATAGAGCATTGCCATTCCTATTTTATGAATGAAATCCCAATTTCATGTCATGAATACAACATTCAACCAATGCAAAACATATGCATTGAACATTTAAACAAAGTAGCATTGGCAAACACTTTTCGTATGCGACACAATGATCTGCCAACTGTGAGTGGGACTTCAACTCTCCACCCAACCATAGATAAAAGAGCCACTTTTACTTATTGTTGTCACCCCCGAGCCAGATTCCGATGCTTGAGGTGGAGTGATTTTGAGAGGAAATTAACCAACACTGACAGCTGAAACAAGATGTCACAAGGTCACTCTACCTTCATCCACTAGCTACATAAGCTTCCACTCAACCTTTCTATACTTTTCAGACATAATCATCCATGCTAGGATACCATAGTACACAGAGTCTCAAGTCACTTTCAGGAGAAGAGATTCCACATTAAGGGAAGCTTCAACAATGTATAAGCTATTGATGGGCAAAGAGATCACCTCTCTAGGTGGTTCATCAGTGAGTCAAGAACCATAGCTTCAACCCCAAGAGAACTCTTGGTGGTTCATTAGCCCTCACAAGCACTTGAGTGTCTCTTCTAGTAGGTTCTTAGTGCACAAGCTTCCAATTGTTTCTTTAGCCTTCAGGCAAGCCACTACTCCCTATAATGTTTTCACCTAACAAGCCTCTCTATGAAGGTTCCTCAGCTAGTTCACCTTCTCCAGAGCTTGATCCTTATGGTCTTGATCATTTTTCTATGTATGTTCACCTCTTCATTGGAGTAATTTATCTTCTAGCGTTTACCACTATGCCCTCTCTTTTACTGGGTATGTGTGAGATAAATCATAGCATGTTCTCTCCTACTCTACATGTGTATGTGTGTATTGCGAGAGTGTCATCTTCCTCTTTTTATGCCCACTTCCTTTCCCGCTTCCTAATAGACCAATCATATATCCTTTTCCGAGGCTCCACATAGCTAACCCCTTCGATAATGCAACCCCTTCCTATTATTTAATGTTTTCCTATTTGCTTGTTTTTAGAGCTAAAGGCACATGATCCTGTACTCTGCTTTTCAAAAAAATTTATTGCATAGTCATCCCATTTAAAACCTCTTAGCCAACAAAGACTCATATTTAAAACGACAATTCCCTCAAGTAAGCTCCTTCCTCAAGCAATCTGGAATTTGTGTCCCTTTCTCACAGCCTTTTGCCATAGTCCCCTCCCCCTTAGGGGAACACCATCCTCAATGTTCAATAACCATAAACAAACAAAACATGCTTTAGACCAAGCATTGTTGATATGGAGCTTTATATACACACGTTTGTAAATTTTTTTACAATGTATTTACATTTTCTTTACTCAACAAATAAGAAAGGATATGTTTGTTCCATCTAGTCATTCATTTCTCAGGTGGCTTTCTTGAGCCCAAAATGCCTCCACTACATTTTGACATGCTCTATTGCTCAAATACGGATTGTGAGTTGCCTCTGATCCAGGATGCATAGAGGTTCTAGTTGTAACTCTCCCTCTAGTTCCACTTGTAACACAAACTGATCAATAACATGATTAGTATCTTACACATATCTTTTAAGCATTGAAACATGAAATACATCATGAACTCTTCTTGATGGAGGCAAGGCCACCCTATAGTCCACTGGCCCTATCCTTTCAAGCACTTCAAATGGCCCACAAAACCGTGGTACCAAATTGGCACATGACCCATGTTTCAAGGAGCGCTTCTTGGGTCTAACTTGCAAGAAAACATGTTCCCCATATTGAAACTCCTTGTGAACCCTATGTTGGTCTACATAACTCTTATGCATGTCCTGTGCCACTTTTACATTTTTTCTGATGATTTGCATTTCTTGCTTTATGTCCTTCAACGTATCAGGCCCAATAAGGACCATATTCACTAGATCGCTCCAGCTGATAGGAATGTTACAAATCCTGCCATAAGGAGCTTCAAATGAGCTCATTTTCAATGATTCTTGATACCAATTATTGTACGCAAACTCTACAAGTGGAAGGTATTCTTGCCACTTCTTTGGATGATGCATTACATACATCCTTGGCATATTCTTAAGAATTTTGTTAGGTCTTTCTATTTGCCCATCGTACTAAAGGCCAACTTTATTCCCAAGCTTGCAAATAATTCTCTCCAAAACTTTGAAAAAAAATTAACATCTCTATCCAAAATTATTTACTTGGGAACTCCATGAAATCTCACTATCTCCTTAATGAAAATTTGAGCTACGTCACTGGTTGAGTTTGTAGACTTAACAACCATAAAGTGAATCATTTTTCTCAACTTATCAACCACTAACATGATTGCATCATTTTCTTTATAAGTCTTTGGAAAGCCTACATTAAATTCCATGGAAATGACTTCCCACTTCCATTTTGGAATGGGAATAGGATGCAATAGACCATTTGGGTGCCTGCACTCAACTTTTACTTGTCAGCATCCCATGCATTTGGAGATGAAATCATCAACCTCCCTTTTCAAGTCAAGCCAATAATAAAATTTCTTGATGGTTGATAAAGTATTTTGATAACCTTGGTGACTAGAGTATGGATTTACATGAAACTCTTTTAGTACGAGTTTCTTTAATTCGTTGTCATTTGGAACGTAGATTTGGTTTTTGAATTTTATTTGCCCCACATTGGTAAGGCAATATTCCTTATCCTTTTCGCCTTCACATGCTTGTTGTAGTTTCACCTTTAACTACTGGTATTTCTCATCTTATTTCCCAACACTTCTGATCCTTTCTTCAATATCAGTTCCATAGGAACTAATGGTTGCCATATAGCTCATTTTCACTCTCCTATTGAGTGCATCAACCACTCTGTTCTCTTTGCATTTTTAATATTTGATTTCAATGTCAAATTCTTTGAGCAGGAGATCCATCTAGCTTGCCTTGCATTTAACTTGGGTTGTTGAAACAAATATTTCAACCCTCCATAATTAGTCATTAAAGTAAATCGTCTACCGAGGAGGCAGTGCCTCCAAATTTTCAACGCATGGATGATGGTAGCCAATTCTAAATCATGAGTTACGTAGTTTTGCTCATGTTCATTTAATTTTAGAGATCCAAAACAAACCACTCAACCTTCCCACATGAAGAGTCCACCAGGTCCTTCCTTGCGGGCATTTGTGAAAACCACAAAATCCTTTTCAGTATCCACTATTCTTAGCACTGGTGCATTAGTTAACAATTGCTTCAATTGATCAAAACTTGTAGCACAATCAACTGTCCATTCAAACTTCTTCCCTTTCTTTTGCAATGCAATAATTGGGTGGCCAATCTTCGAGAAGTTCTTGATGAACCACTTGTAATATCCCGCCAATCTCATGAAGGACCTAACTTCAACCACATTCTTAGGAGTTGGCCATTCAATGATGGCCATAACCTTCTTTGGAACAACTACTACTCCCTTCTTTGAGATAATGTGTCCCAAGTAATGGAATTATGACTTAAAGAAGCCACACTTACTAATATTTGTATAAATTTGATGCTCTCTTAGCAATTGTAGTATTGCATGTAGAAATTATGTGTAGATTTGAAACCGCTCATGAAACTTATTAAATCATAAGACTCAAATCTTCTTTACTTCTCTCCGAAATTCAATTCATAATCTAGAACACAAATCATAAACATGAAACAAGAAATAACACACATACACAGAGATTTATCTAAGGGAAAGAAACTACTCAAAACCCCTTCCTATCGACATTGCATTAATCAAGGAATAGATATGTATTGCATATGCTTGCTCAAGCCTGAGCACAACCTGTAAGTGAATAGCCTATCTCTTTGCTTGCCTGACTGACTCTAGCCAACACTTAGCCAAATTTCAAGCCCTCCAAGCCCCTATTTCTTGGCGTAAATCCTGAATAACTAGGCCCCTATTAATTAGGAATTTCTCTTCAATTGACTGCGCAATCCATAAGGTTTGATCTTTGATTGCATGTGCAAAATGGAATATTCTACAACTGATAGTACATTGCCGTGGAATCCCCACCTCAACTGGGTAACTCGAATTCTCTACATGCATGAGCTAATTTAGGTTTATTGATCAATTAACTGGATGACCAATGAGTTGGACTGAGGTCACACTACTCAACTAACCACCAACTAGTTCTTTGAACAATTAGAACTAGTTTAACTGATTTCAACTGAAATTAACTCAACCTAGGCTCCTAAAATTTAGGAATCACTGCACACAACTGAAATTCATGCCCCTAAATAGAATTAATTGAGTGAAAAGTGCCATGTCACCTCAATTAACTACCTCCAAGTTTTCTATGATGTGTAAATTCAAACTTTTTCAATTTAATCAAAGGAAGAAATTAAATTGAGAATTTCTTACTGCATTTTTCAACGCTCCCTCTAATCAAGAAAGGGATTATCAATCTTGCCTCTATGGAACTCAAATTTACCCTTCGACAAAGCATTTGTCAAAATATATGCATCATCTTCCTCTATTGGAATGTAATCTAGCAACATTATCCACCTATGTACACAATCCCGTAGATGGTGATACCGAATATTTATATGCTTGGATCGATCGTGAAAGACAGGATTTTCAGAGAGCTTGATGCAACTTTGATTATCATAGTAGATCACAGTAGGATCCATCATCTGACCAAATCGTCCCATAAGAATCTTTCTCATCTAGATCGCCTCACATGTTGTGATCTGTAATTGAAAACTAAAGGTGATATACAAATTGCAAGTGAAATTTTATATGTGTTTTGAGTAATGGATCAAGCTACTAAACACATAAACAAGTGATTTTTAACCAAATTTTATAGCCAAAACAGAGACAAATAACCATAACTGAAACACATAATACAAAACATGATAAAGGAGTTCACCCCTCTCTTTCATTAAGTGCTCTAAATTTTGTTTACATGGCTTTATAATGCTCAAACAACAAAACTAATGTCTCCAATGGATCCAGAACTATCAAAAACCCCCATATAAGTTCTTTCTGCACCTCATTTGGCCAAAAATTGAGAAAGGTATGCTTGAATAAGTTTTTCCCAAATTATCTAGCTAGTCATCCTACAATTCAACCCAAATATGGCTTCAGCGCCCCATACCCAAAACCAACACACAAAACTAGCATACAATCCCGCCCAATAGGCTCAATTGTAGGATCGTTAATCCACCCACTAAGCCCCCAGTTCCGTAAATTTCGGTCATGTTGGCGCATGCGACCACATTAGGCGTCAAGATTCCAGGGCCTAACTCCGCCAACTGTTTAAGCCCTTCCGATAAGGTCGCACTCCTAGTCACATTGGGTCTCAGTGACCTAGGGCTGGCCCCCTTGGGCTGCCCCCCTCCTCTTTTTCGCACGCCCGATGCTATGGGGTGACATGTGACCTTGAGGCTAGCCCCCTTTACTTACGCCTCCGGACTTGAGTGCTAGGCTCTGATGGTGATATGTCTTGGGTGTGGTGGTCACGGGTCGGGCTAAGGCCTAGCCACTTGGCCCCTCCGCCTACGGCCCCGTGGGCACTGGGGTGGCCAGCGGCTAGGTCTTAGCTCGCCCCCCTTCCCGAATGGCGCTCTTTGAAAACTTTATATAACAGTTCGTGACCATAGGTATTAAGAAACACTTGTGATGAAGTGGTGGAGCACCATGCTGCCACTCCGGAGGTTCGATGTTTGAATCCCATGGAGGCCCAATCTAGCCATAAACCATTTTTTTCCAAATAAGAGGAGGCCACATGGCAGCCACCGATTGGCCCACGTGGCTCTCCCTCATTGGTCCAACACTCAACCAATGAAATCACACCAAACACAACCAATAAGAATGAGACAAGTGTCATCCAACCATAGGTCCTCATAAACATAGTCACCTACCCAGTCAAATGCCCAAAACTGCTGACTGGGTGTATCTGCAACCCAAAACTTAAAAATTTTAGTTGTTTACCAAATCGATCAGAACGCGATATTAGGAGCATACGATATCGGTTTTGAGTGAAATGAGTTGCATTGGATTCAGATCGTCGAGATCTATCTAGTCGTTTAGGTTTTGAGCTCTGCCGCAAACTTTTTGAGCACTAAATTGATCCCCTAGATCAATCATCCCCATTGCAAGCTTTTGGACCTCCAAAAGCTCATTTTTAGTCAAAAATTAGATGAGAGTGCAATTCCCTCACCCTTCTAGTCTTAATCCACTTAGCTTTTTTGAGATTTGTCGCTTTGAGCTTTTCATGAAAGTACATCACTTTTCCTAATTTTGGAGCCCTTGTCTTGCTATTAAAGATGACACTTTGTTACAATTTCCCAATATTTTCAGAAAAGAAAACTACCCTTGAAGGAATTTGAACATTCCCTCCTTAGTCTTCAATCAAAGGAAACTTATTCAATTTCAAATTCATTTCACCTTGAACATTATCGCCATAACGATGCTTAGCATGTCTAGCCTTGCACTTTATTCGACTCTTTACCAAATGTGATCGCCATCACCATGCACCATCCTTCTTCAAAGCCAAAACATTATGAAACCCACAAGAAGATGTTTTGGGACCAATGTCCTCTTTGTCAAATAGCCTTTGCATTTTCTTTTTGACCTCTGCATGCTTTAACACTAGCATCTTGTTCACACCAATGTTCAACAATGAAGCATCCTGCTGCAATTGCACTTCATTTTGTTTACCTCTTTTAGGAGGCAACTTGTTAGACTCTTGAAACATCTTATCACATGAATTAGAAACCTCAATGAAATCAGATTTCAAACTTGATTCATATCCTTGAAAGGCTTTAGGTTCCTCAACATCTTTGTGCTTGAACATTAACAATGCAAAATTCTGACTAGCATTAACAATCCTCTTCATTTGTCCAACATTCATAAGAGATAAACTCAATTTCTTGTTATGCGCTCTAACAATGTACTCAGTTCCATTCTTGAACAAATGTTATTTGTTTCTATGGTGATGAAAAATATCCCTCCTATCATAAGGATATGGACATCCCAAAACAATACCACATATATCAAGCGGAACTACATCAAGTTCAACCTCATCAAGAAAGTTTGCAGTGATTGCAAATCTAAGTATGCATTTCCTTGTCACCTGCAATTTTGGATTCTCACATACCTAACCTAAAGGATAAGGTTTAGGATGAGGAATGGTTTTTGAATTCAAATTCTTGACAATGTCTTTTGAGATAAGATTTGCTTGTGAACCACTATCAAACAGTGTATCTATATTGGTATGTTTTGAAATGACTCTAATGTGGAAAATCTCTATTCTTGTTTTTTCATATTGAGCATCATTGGTACAATTTGAATAACTAATACTTGTAATGTCCTTACCTTTCAAACCCATGGATTTGATCTTTGTTTCATCCCTAGAATCAAAACCTAAATCATGTTGGGTAGTTGCAACAATTTTTTCTTTCTCCTTGTTATTAAAATTTTTGGGTGTCATTTCAGGTTGAAGTTTCCAACAGTGGTCTTCATGATGGCCTTGTTTAGAACAATGTTTACATGTGATATTTTCTCCTTCTTTCTTGATTGCAACATTTTTCTTATCCTTGCCTTTAAATTTCCCTTTTCCTTTTTCTCCATACTTGAATGACTTCTCACTAGTTTCTTCAGAAACATTTTTCCCTCTTGCCTCTAAATGAGTTGCATGTACACAAAATTGATCTAGTTTTGTAGGGTTAAACATTAGAATGGTATGTCTCAAGTAACTATGCAATCCTTCAATGTATTTGAGCAAATTATCTTGAGAGGACAAATCTATACCCAAAATCAAAGCTCTTTTCCTAAATTCTTGAGTATAAGATTGCACATTTTGACCTCTAGCTTGCCTAAAGTTTTACCAATCCATGATAGCTTTTTGCATGTATGCTAATTATAAAACTACCTTCTTATTGCAACAACAAAATCATTCCGAGAGGATAAAACCTTACCATGTTTCTTCATGTTCTCTTGAGTTTTGGGGCTTCCCACCAAATAAGTGTTTCACCTTCCAATCTAAGAGAAGCAAGATGCATTTTGGTCTTATCATCTTTGATTCTTTGTATCCTGCAATACACTTTAATCTGATGAATCTAATTATCTAATTGCTCAGCATCTACCTCTCCATTATACATAGAAAATTCAAACTTAATATCAAGTTTTATAAAAGGAGGTTTACCATGTCCTTTTAGAGAATGTGGAGGTGTTTGTGAAAGGGTAGAAGAAGTAGAAGATAGTGATGAAGATGAGGATGAGGATGATGGAGGTGAAGGTGGTGGTTTTTCACCATTCCCTTCATTCCCTTTTGGAGGATTTTCTCCTTTTCCTCCATCTCCTTTTGGAGGTTTTGAGCTCTCTCCATACAACCTTGCATTTCTCTCTTCATAAAGAACCTTAACCATTTCAGACATCTCAAAGAATTCTTTTTTGAAAGTTCTTTCATCTTCAAACATCCCTTCAGGACCTTCTTCATGTGCCATGACTATTGAAGCTTGAGGTGTGTTTGTTCTCCTCGAAACAAGTTGAGATCTTGGCTCCGTAAGTTCTCCTTCTCCTATTTTAAGCTTCAACCTTGTAAGCATAAGAAAAACACTTGCAAACAAATCAAACCTTCACAATAACTTGATGCTCTAATACCAAAATTATCTGCTAATTGAAAATTGAAGGTGATATACAAATTGCAAGTGAAATTTTATATGTGTTTTGGGTAATGGATCAAGTTACTAAACACATAAACAAGTGATTTTTAACCAAATTTTATAGCCAAAACAGATACAAATAACCATATCTGAAACACATAACACAAAACATGATAAAGGAGTTCACCCCTCTCTTGGACTACATCTCCTGGTCCAGCTTCCAATGCAGGGCCTCTTTCATTAAGTGCTCAAAAGTGTGTTTACATGGCTTTACAATGCTCAAACAAATTTTTTTATGTCTCCAATGGATCTACAACTATAAAAAAACCCCACATAGGTTATTTCTGCACCTCATTTGGCCAAAAATTGAGAAAGTTATGCTTGTTACAAGTTTTTCCCAAATTCTATGGCTAGTCATCCTACAATTTGACGCAAATCTAGCTTGAGCGCCCCAAACCCAGAACTGACACGTAAAAATTGCCTACAATCCCACCCGATAGGAGAAATTGTAGGACTGTTAATCCGCCCATTAAGCCCCCATTTCTGTAAATTTTGGTGATGTTGGCACTTGCGACCGCATTGGGGGCCGAGATTCCAGGGCCTAACTCCAACAATTGTTTAAGCCCCTCCGATAGTGCCACACTCCTAGTCGCATTGGGTCCTGGTGACCTGGGGATGGCCCCCTTATCTCTGTCACGCCTACAGTCATGTGGCTGTCATGTGTCTTGGGGTTGGCCCCCTCCTATTTTTTGCGTGTTCGGTGCTATGGGGTGCCATGTGACCCCAGTGCTAGCCCCCTTTGCTTACGCTTCCAGACTTGAGCGCTGGGCTCTGACGGTGATATGCCTTGTGTGTGGTGGCCATGGGTTAGGGTAAGGCCTAGCCCCTTGGCCCCTCCGCCTATGGTCCCATGGACACTGGGGTGGCCAAGTGATAGGCTTAACTCGACCCTCCCCCAATGACGTTCTTTGAAAACTTTATATAGCAGTTTGTGACCATAGATATTAAGAAACACTTGTGGCACGGTGGTGGAGCACCGTGCTACCACTCTGGAGGTTTGTTGTTCGAATCCCATGGAGGCCTGATCTGGCCATAAACCAAACTTTTCCGAATAAGAGGAGGCCATGTGGCAGCCATCGATTGGCCCATGTGGCTCTCCCTCATTAGTCCAACACTCAACCAATGAAATCACACCAAACACAACCATTAAGAATGAGGCAAGTGTCATCAAACCATAGGTCCTAATAAACACAGTCACCTGCCCAGTCAACATATGAACTACTCACTGGGTGTACCTGCAACCCAAAACTTAATAATTTTATTTGTTTTCCAAATTTATTAGAATGCGATATCGGGAGCATACCATATCGGTTTTTAGTGAAAGGAGTTGCATTGAATTCAGATTGCCAAGATATATCCATTCGTTCAAGTTTCAAGGTCTGTCTCACACTTTGAATTTTGAGCCGAGTGCCACTGATCTTTGCTTCCTGTTGTACCAAGAAACTGTTGTGGACCCAACACTAAAAATTCCTCCTGATCACAAGGTACATTAGTGAACCTACTATCTACCGATAAATGGTAGCCTCCACTACTTCATCTGAAGCAGCATCCTCTTTCCTCCAACTGGTTGTTAGAGGTGTCTCCATGGGTTTTCTACTCTCCATGTGGAAATTCTTCAATATCTCATTTGCATACTTTCCTTGAGAGATAAACAGTTCTCCATCTCCTTTCCATACTTCCAATTCGTGGAAGTAGTGCATGAGTCCCATGTCTTTCATTTCAAATTCTCTTGCAAGGTCCTCATTGCAAGATCTAATCAACTTATCATCACCTGTTAAAATCAAATCATCAACATATAAGACAATAATCAACAATTTACCTTCTACCAAGATGTGATAAAGGTTTTCATTCGCTTCACTTTTGGTGAAACCCAAATCGGCGAGATAGATGTCGATCTTGGTGTACCAAGCACAAGGTGCTTGCTTGAGATCGTACAATACTCGCGTGAGTCTACACACATGAGGCTCACAATCCAAGGTCTCAAAACCTTCTGCTTGCTCAATGTACACCTCCTCCTTAATAACTCCATTGGGGAATATTTTTTTTACATTCATCTGGTAGATCTTCCACCACATTTGTGCAGATAGTGCAAGATTGATCTAATGGATGAATACCTTACTACAAGAGAAAAGGTTTCCTCATATTCAATTCCCTCAACTTGAGATAATCCTTTGGCCACACATATGGCCTTATACTTTTCTATGCTTCTGTTTGTTGCATGCTTTACCTTGAATAGCCATCTCTAACCCACAACTGATTTATTTACAGATCTTGGGCTCACTTCCCAAACACTCTTCTTTACAATGGAATCATATTCCTCCACCATTTTATCAACCCATACAAGTTTCTCTATTGCTTCCTCGAAATATGATGGCTTAGTATTTACTAGCTCAATCACTAGAGCCATGTAGCTAGTGTATCATTTTGGTGACCTTCTTTGCCTGCACTGTAAAGTGGGTGCTCCCACATTCTCTCTAACATCATGCAATAGCCTCTCAGCTTCTCAAATTCATTTTCTTCGTTCTGTGGATGGTTCTACTTGAGTGGTTGTCTCCACTCTTTGTTCCTCAGCTTGTGGCTCCTCCATATCTTCCCTAAGTTCTTTCTTTGGAGCTAAAATCTCCTCTACTAGTGGAATCTGAAGCTTCCTCTCAAGAGAGCACCACTTCGCTTTCTCCTCATCAAACTTTACATCCCTTTGCACAACTGTCATTCTGAGGGATGGTAAGTACACACCGTAGTTGTGAGGAGTTTCTTTGTAACCCACAAATACCCCCAACTCAACTATTGACTCAAGCTTCTTCCTACAATATTTGAATACATGGCAATAAACAGATGCTCCAAAAATCCTGAAGTGAGACACATATGGTTTTCTCCTCGAGAAAGCCTCCCCTAGTGTAATCATTCCTAAAATCCAATGAGGACTCTGGTTCTACAAGTATAATGCTATGTTGCATGCCTCTGCCCACAAATGCAATGGTATGCCTTGGTCATGCAACATCGATGATATTTTTCTTTAGGCCTGGAACAAACATGACATCCTTGAGTCTGAGAAGGGATACTGACTCCCTCTGAAAGGTGACTGTATCAATCCCGGTCACGTTGTACCTTCCATCATCTCCCATCTCGATGTGCATCTCGAGATCTTTCTCCTCCAGGTCACTGAAAAATATCTATTCTCCGTCATGTGGAATGAGGCACCATTGTCCAAGTACCACACCCTCCCCATTAGTGTGCTCACCATGCATGCGATAAGGGTGAAGTTAAGCTTGAACTGTGAAGCCAAAACTTCACCTGCCACTCCTCCTGAGGTATTCTTGCTTGATTTTTTGTGTGGACACTTCCTGGAATAGTTCATGAATTCATGGCAATTGAAGCATTTAATTTTGGACAAGTCTTTCTTCTTCCCCCTTGGCTAGATTTTGGTTTGGATTGAGATTTCTTCCCTTTTCCCTTCTTTCCCTTTCCAACCAATGAACAATTTTCTTCATCCTCGCCCTTGGATGAAGTCTCATCTCTGGTATTCCATATTATTTCCTCTCGTACCAAATTAGATCATAATTGTTCCCAATTTGGTAATTTCTCCCTCCCATTCACCGAATCTTGGTAGCTATGCTAGCTCTTGGGAAGGCCTATAAGGGTTAGGCTTACCAAATCATCATTTGAAATTGTAACACCAACTCCTACAAGTTCATCATGACATTGTGTGAACCTGTTTAGATACTACTTAAAAGAGTCATTATTCTACATCTTGATATTTCAAAGTTTATCCTTGAGCGCCAGTTTCATGTGGTCGCTGCTACTCTGGAATAGATATGTCGAGGCCTACCACATTGCATAAGGAGTTTCTTTACCATGGATATTTGAGACAATGTGGTCCCGTACTCCCTCCAATATTATTCTCCTCACCTTGGCTACACACTTCTTCCATTCTTCTAGATCCTGGACATCAACTAATCCTAGTTTTGGAATGTCATTCTCAACAAATTCCTTCAATCCATTGTCTTCCAGCACTTCCTCCATGCAGTCCTTCCAAGCAACAAAATTTGAGCCGCCCTCAAGAGCATATTCAAGTCTTAATCCATAAAAATCATCCTTCTAGCTCTGAATAATTTATGCTACAACGATCCTATAAGTTCAAAACTTCTAAGAAACAACTTCAAAATTTATGCTCTAATGTGAATCCTGCTCTAATACCATGTATAAATTATGTGTAGATTTGAAATTTCTCATGATATTTACTAAATCATGACTCAAATCTACTCTACTACTCTGCGAAATTCAATTCACAATCTAGAACACAAATCATAAACATGCAACAAGAAATAACACACATACACAAAGATTTATCTAGGGGAAAGCAACTACTCAAAACCCCTTCCTATCTGTATTGCATTAATCATAGAATAGAGATGTATTACATATGCTTGCTTAAGCTTGAGCACAACTTGTAAATGAATAGCTTATCTCTCTGCTTGACTGACTGACTCTGACCAACACTTAGCCAAATTTCAAGCCCTCCAAGCCCCTATTTCCTTATGCAAATCCTGACTAATTGGGCCCCTATTAATTAGGAATTTCCCTTCAATTCTTTGCATAATCCATGAGGTTTGATATTTGATTGCATGCAACACATGTACGCATTGGAATAGTGTACAACTGATAGTACACTACCTTGGAATCTCCACCTCAACTAGGTAACTCAAATTCTCAGCATGCATGAGCTAATTTAGGTTGATTGATCACTTAACTGGATGATCACTGAGTTGGACTAAGGTCATACTACTCAATTAACCACCAACTAGTTCTTTTTACAATTAGAACTAGTTTAATTGATTACAACTGAAATTAACTCAACCTAGGTTCCTATAATTTAGGAATCACTACACACAACTGAACTTCATGCCCCTAACTCGAATTAACTGAGTTAATTGAATGACAAGTGCCATGTCACCTCAGATAACTATCTCCAATTTTTCTATGGCGTGGAAATTCGATTTTTCTCAATTTAATCAAGGAAAAAATTAAATTGAGAATTTATTGCTACATTTGTCAACATTGCAGCTAAATGCTCTTCACGTTCCTCCTTGGCGTTTGAATAGACCAAAATTTCATCAACAAAAAACACTACAAATTTGTCCAGGCAAGGGCGCAACATACGATTTATCAAGCACATGAAAGTTGCAGGGGCATTAGTAAGCCCAAAGGGCACTACGACAAACTCATAATGCCCATACCTCGTTATGAAGGTTGTTTTATGGATATCCTCATCCTTAATGCATACCAGATGATAGCCTAATCTTAGATAAATCTCGGAGAAAATTGTTTCTCCTCATAATTGATCGAATAATGTTGCAAATGAGCTCACTACTAAGAAGGGGGGTGAATCAATAGTTCTAGGACTTATTTGCTTTTTCAACTCTTTTTATCATAACACCCAAGGATTATTAACTCATCATCTAATCACAGATATAACATGTAAAACCAACATAGAATCAACACATTAACACCATGAACAACATCAAGAAGGACATGCACACAAGAGGACACAAGTGTTTATGGTGGAAACCCTTCTGGGAGAAAAACCACCCTCTATTGTTGTGTTGCTCAAATCTTCTATTAGTTGTTGAATAAATTGTACATAGAGTAGCTAGCATGTACTAGCTGGAAGACTCAACTCCAATAATAGTTTTCTGGCTACCACCAGTAAGAAGGCTGCCACCTCCTCTACTCATTGTTTTCAAGCCACAATAAGAATGAAGTCTCTACGCCTACAAATCCTCCATGTGAACCACGATTTCATATGTTTCCAAATTGGGTTTTGCAATCCACTCAACATGAGCAACACAAAACTCTCTCTGATCTGAAAATGAAATCTAATAGGAAAACTACTCAACTCAACTATAATTATATAATAGGCTATACAAAGCATTGTAGCACACTCTCACACTCACAACTCTAAAACTGGCATGATACATTTATAATTTCTTTCTCTTCACAATGGACCAAATCAAAAGCATTAATTACAATCCATACCCCATGATGACCACATCAAATAAAATAAATTATTTAACCATTAAGTTGTTACACCAAATACCATGGGAAAAATCCTTGGTAATGTTAGCCAACCACAACCATGGGAAATATCCTTGGTAATGTTAGCTAGCCATAACCATGGGAAACATCCTTGGTAATGTTAGCCAACCACATGCAACCAATCAAACCACATGCAACATTGTATAACCAAACACATATATTTAATCAATCACATGTTAACACCTGCAACCAAACACACTCAACTGCATAGCCAAACACCTACAATCAATCGATCATATGCAACACGATTGAAATCAATGCTAACCAAACACCTACATCACAACATCAATTCCAACAAATATTAATCCATGGCAAGGGATATCTGTTCCTAAAGGTCACCTTGTTCAGTTGTCCACAATTAATGCGTAACCTGAGTGTGCCATCCTTCTTATTAACAAACAAAACTAGTGCTCCCCACAGAGACACACTTGGCCTTATGTAGCCCTTGTCCAACATCTCCTTGAGTTATATGTTCAACTAAACTAATTCTGGAGTGCTCATTCTGTATGGTGCCTTTGATGCTGGGGCTGCTCTTTGCATTAATTCAATAGAAAAGTCTACTTCTTAGTGAGGAGGCAAACCAAGAATTTCAAGGAGGAGCACATTTAAAAAACACTTTAAAATAGGGCGTTTCCTTAAAACATCATTGTCATCATTCTCAACACTACAATTAGCTTCAGTGTTGCTAGATATTTGCATAGTGAATAAAAGGCATCCCTTCCTGTAACTTATCATGGTTTGCATAACCAAAATCAATCTCATAGAAATAGGTTTCAATTTTCCTGTAATATTCTATGCTTTCTGGCTTCATCAAGGAATTTGATGCTCTTCTCAACACAATCTACCTTTTTCCAATGCATATAAAACCAATTCATGCCCAACAATACGCTATATGCTCCCAATAGTAGCACATTGAGGTTTACAATAACTGGCATCCCATTTAATTTGATTGGGAAATCCCTCACCTAATGATCAAATCTCCTTTCTGTCCCTATGGCCAATTGAACCAACCAAGGCTCATTTTGTGCTTCCTTCTTTAATGCACATTTCTCAATAATAGTAGGACCAATGTAACTAAAATTTGAACAAGGGTCAATCAAAACTGAAATGTTTTGGTCACATAACATACCTTCCATCTCTATAATCATTTCCTAGTGAAAAGTTTGACAATTATCCACTTCTACGTAAATTCTCGGTATATTTTAAGCGACGTCCTTGATTGTCTCTGCTTCCGTTGTGTTGTACAATCTCAGACTAATGTGCTTGTATTGTGGGCAATCTTTCCTTAAGTGATTCCATCCATAATTCCAACACTTGTATGGACCCTTATCATAATTCTTAGCTTCTTCTTGACTATAGCGGCCTCTACTGGTAGTGTTGGATCTTTGTTGATGTTCTTGATTAATAGGGGTCACACTCGTTCCCTTGGTTGATTTTTTCATTTTTCCCTTAAACTTGACATTGCTTTTTAATTCTCAGTCTAACTTATCATGACGGTCTGCACCTAGGCTACTCATAAAAATGATCAATTTTTGAATTGCATCTTCTAAGTTCTAGGTTCATCAAACTCAATTATATCCTTAAAGGATTGTGGCAGTCCACTGACATACCTCTGAATCTTTATTTTTTCTTACTTAAGATAGGGAAAATACCTTAGCAGCTCTAAGAATTTGGTGGTGTACTCATCATCTGTCATTTGCCCCAATTTGAGCTCATAAAATTCCTTTGCTTTGCTATCGAAGTATCTCTCAGATAGATAGTTGTTCCTAAAATATTCCTCAAATTCCTTCCAGGACAACTCCTCTTTTATGACGCCCTTTACATTTTTCATGCTTCCCATGAGATGTCATCCTTGCCTCTTAGGTTGAAAGTAATTGTGTTTTCTTTCATGTTTTTTGAATAATCATGAATTCAAAAGAATTTTCTCATTCTTAGCAACGAAGCTTCTACATCCTCTGATTTCTTTATTTCACCATCAAATGTAAGAGGCTTAGCCTTCTTAAACTCTTCCTGTACATATTCTCTATCCCTTCTTTTCCCATGACAATGATAGTGATGATGATGATGTGGACTCTTGTGAGTATTCTCATATTGTTACTCATGGGTGTTTAAGTCCTTTTAAGGAGTACTTAGTATAGTACCTCCTTTCACAATGTCTTCACTTGACAATCTGTGCCTCTTTCTGAAGCTAATCTCATTTGCCCCATTAGTTATTTTTTCTTTTCCCAAAGGACTTTGCATGTACCTATGGATGATCCCCAACTCATGTTGCCTCTACCTTTGTATATATGATAGGATTTGTAGTATGACTACATTAACTTCTACTTGTTTATCTCATGCTCTGACAAGTCTCTCATTATTAGCCTTACAACTTCTTATTTTTTCTCTTAAGCTCTTTAGTGTGTCCATCAATTTAGGTGAGTCTGCCCCTCCTTGCTGCTCAACTGATCTTTCCTCTCCATATCCATGTTGTGATTAATTAGGGCTATAGTAAACCATTCTATATTCATTACTTAGTCCTACAATTCTACAATGTACCATCCTTTGTTGTTCATGTGGTGTTTGACATTCATCTCTTTGGACCTTAGTTTCTTCTTATGTGTTGTCATGCATACACATAACTATTAGATTTTAACAAATCCCAAATGCATAACAAACATTACCACCTTGGATTATTGTGGGAAATATGTTGGTGTAAAGCTAGTTGCAACATTACACCTCAATTAGCATATCACTATCAATAGAATCATATCAATCATTAATGCCATGCTACATGCATATGCACATCACAATGATGGCACACAAAACAACATAAACAATCAATCCACTCAATAGTCAGGTTTCTGGTGCTCATCATGAGGCTTTAAGGCCTCAATGGATCTTCAAAGGTCTAGTGTTGAATACTTCGCTTGGTTAATTTTATGATAAAGCCCATTCAGTACAAGTGTAGAACCTGGAAGCTTTGATACCACTGTGTAACACACCCCCTCCTAACCCTAATCATAACTAAGGATAAAAGGAGGCAATTACTATGTTGACCCAACCTCTAATGTCCTGTTATGGAAATGGGGTCTAAATTTTTTGATCTTTTACAACTCCTCCAAAACTCAAAATGGATAACATCATTGCGTTCATCTCATCAAGACCTTTCCAACAATGTAAAATTTTCTTCAATCCAACTCTTAGATTGAAATATATGGCCATATAAAAACTAGCCTATTAAAAAGTGCCACATCATCAAGCATGACACGTGGTGCTCACGTGGCCATCCAAGTCACACGCCAAGTCATGCCAAGTGATAGTTGTCGATTTGCTCATACTAGGTCACAGATACCCTATTTCTATGGTCCACATGGACCAACCCATAACCCATATAACATATACATTCGATGTTTGGGGGTGTGGGCCATGTATGGTCACGCCACCTCGAGAATACATCTCGATGGGTTCCAATATTGTTCATTGCTTAAAATGTTGGGGACAACCTTCTAGGCTACGTGGTATTGAAACTATTTATTAAGGGTTAACATCCACCTTGATCAGTAAATGAATACATTCATGCCACACCGCGCTCGTCCCCACAGAACGAGCCCCTTGAATTAAATCTCAGGCATTCTACTATATCGTATGTCCAAAATCTCTGAGGTCTAGGGTGACCTCACCAGTCCTAAATGTTGGGGAAACATCATCCCTTGTCACATCCTCTATGTGGCTTGGGTCCCACATAAGTCTTCAACCCTTGCAATTCATGACTTTCGTGTTATATAGGAATTGGGATTTTTGGTTAGTTAATATACGTGCCCATATCATGGCCCACCATGCCACATCATCCTGTGGATTTGCTCCCGGGAGTTTCCCTTGGTGCTTCCTTTTGAAAAATTTGGGGTACCATCTTTCGGGGTCATCCAATGGCCATGAGTGCTCACTCATCGACAACCCAAATTTATCTTGCTTAAGTGTTTGGTCATTGCGCCTGGTCATAGGGTCAAAGAGGGTTAAGCCATTTCCTCCCCAAGTCCTGTGCTTTGGGATTAAAAAGAATTATAGCTCTGTGCTTAATGACTACTATTAAATGTATACGGGCCTTTGCCTAGGCCTCCGATGCTTAGTTTATAACATACAAGGATATACACAACCTATTTTGGCCTATCCCTCTTAAGCTTTACTGAAACTCAACAATGGCTATAGACCTTAGTCTCTCCTCAACTTAAATGGGCAAAATACAACCCAATGCATAAAATCACATATTTATTCATATAGGAAGGTTGCATACACGTCATTGGACTAAATTTCTTATCTCAAAATAAACACATACATCATTTTAATAAGAGATTTCACCCATACATTTAACCAGTTATCAAGGTTATAATAAATATAGAATTAATCACAGGAAAACAATTATTTCCTTAAAAATCATTGCAAAAAGCATTGACATTCCTCTTTTATGAATGAAGTCCCAATTTCATATCACGAATACAACATTCAACCAATGCAAAACATATGCACAAAACATTTAAACAAAGGAGCACAGATAAACACTTATCTTATGCAGCACAACAATTTGCCGACTGAGAGTGGGACTTCAACTCTCCACCCAACCTTAGACAAGCTACAACCACTTTTACTTGTAGTTATCGCCCTCGAGGCAGATTCCAATGCTTGAGGTGGAGTTCTTTCGAAAGGAACTTAACCAATAATGACAGCTGAAACATGATGTCACAAGGTCAATCTTCCTTCATCCACTAGCTACACAAGGTTCCACTATATCTTTCCAGACTTTCTAGACATAGTCATCCATGTCACGATACCTCAGTACAAAGAGTCTCAACTCTCTTTTAGGAGAAGAGAGTCCACATCAAGGAAAGGTTCATCTTTGGATAAGATATTGATAGGTAAAGAGATCACCTCTCCAGGTGGCTCATTAGTGAGTCAACAACCAAAGCTTCAACCCCAAGGCAACTCCTGGTGGTTCATCAACCCTCACAATCACTTAAGTGTCTCTTCCCAATCCAGTAGGTTCATCAATCCACAAGGTTCCAGTGGGTTCTTCAGCCTTCAAGCAAGCCACTGTTCCCTAAAGTTTTTTCACCTAACAAGCCTCTCTCTAATGATTCCTCAGCTATTTCACCTTTTCCAGAGCTCGATCCTTATGGTCTCGATCATTATTCTTTATATGTTCACCTCTGCTTTAGAGGAATTGTTCTTCCAATGTTTACCATGTTCTCTCTCTTCCATTGCATATGCATGAGAGAAATTAGAGTGCATTCTCTCTTACTGTGTATGCGTATGTGTATATTGAAGGAGCATCCTCTCCCTTTTTCCGCTCACTTCCTTTCATTCTTCCTAATAGACCAACTGATTTTTCTTTTCCAAGGCTCCATGTAGTCAACCCCTTTGACAACGCAACCCATTCCTATTATATAATGTTTGTCTAATTCATTTGCTGTTAGAGTTGAAGACACATGGACTTGTACTCTGATTTTCAGTTAAATTTATTGCATAATAAACTCATTTAAAACCTTTTAGCCAACCAGGAATGATATTTTTAACAACAATTCCCTCAAGAAATCTCCTTCCTTAAGTAATCCAGAATTTGTGTCCCTTTTTCTTAGCCTTTTTTATTGATTAAAATTGTTTACATTAAGGAAATATTAACCAAATGATGTCACAATTAGGAAAAGGGGTGCTCAATGATGTAAGTGAGAGCTAATATCTCGACTGCTAGATACATGGAGCTCACCCCCAACTAATTCAAGAGGAAGTCACCCAATCAGAGAGGGAATTAGAGGACGCGAGACACACTCTCACGAACACAAAAGTTATGGCAAAGGTGGTAGACTTGGTTCGAGATGTAGGGGATACTAGAGACCGCTACAAACAATATATATACATTATATACATCTATTGGCATTTAAAAATTCTCCCCGTGTAGAGTACTTATTGACGTAAATCAAATCAAGGAGGAAATCTTCCTAACCTTGAATCAAATGTAGAGGCACAAGATATCAATGAATCGAAGACGTAGACGTCTCAAGAAACACATGGGAATTCCTCCTAATCTTGGCTCCTCGCCAAGAAGTAATAAGGAGCACATCCCAATCAAAACCATCAATTCTGATAAATTTATTTGAATGTATTTCAATTACTCTGTTTTTAACTTTTTAATGGTAGAGTTTTGTAGTTTTCTCTTTAAAACTAACCTTAAAGGCTTAGTAAATAATCATAACATTTTGGTTTTTAGTTTTTAGACTTTTGATTAACACCTTCTCTTTTGTGATTTTGAAACAATTTAAATTCTATAGCAAATAAATAACAAACTAAAACAAATTTTAGAAAACAAAAATATAAATTTTTAATTTAAATAAATATTTTTTTTTTTACTTAAAAAATAAATAAATTTTACATACTAATTATTTATAAATTATAAAAATAATATTCCTTAACTAATATATACAAATACATTAATCAATTAGATACAAATGTAAAAATCTATTAGATACAATAAGAATGCACTAGAATAAATTAGTTTTTTAAAGATTTTTCACCCAAAAAAATTGACAATATATACAAATATAAGAATGGATTAAGGTATATTAATTTGTTGAGATTTTAGATAATGTTGAATAAGATTAATGAAAACATGCCTATTTTATTTATTTATTAAATAATTTATAAATATATTAAAGAAATAAATATTATTTTTTATCAATTTAGTATAATAGAATGTCATAATGTAATGTTTAATATTTTGATTAAATCAAATTACATAGAAATAAAAATAAAATAAATTTTAATTAAAAAGATTAATGTAATGTAATGTAAATATTTTAATTTACTAAATAAAATACAAAAATAAAAATAGCTCATAGTATTCAGTGGAATGGAGCCTATTTAAAAAGAGAAATTAAACCAACTTAGATCCATCTTAATACTTGATCTACCAAGAGGGATCAAATCTATTTTCACTCTATATTAATAGATTTGATCTCTCTCAGTCCTTTGTTGTTTCAAAATTAAGATGTATCTAGACTAGTATATAATTTAGTTAAGTGTAGAAGTTAACACACACACACACATATATAATATGTTAAATTTCAAGGAGCTCTACATATTTTATTCTTTTTGAAATTGAACTTATGATCTTTTATGAGGAAATGTAAGCTTTTAAAGATTAAACCAATTCAAGTTACACATTTTAAGACATTATTACTAGTACAACTACGCAAATTAAATGATTAATAAATAATGATAAGCATCAATCTATAGTAAGTGTCAAGACACATCTTATAATATATCTCAGGTTATCAATATTAAAAAAAGGCATAGTCTAGCATTTTTCAACAAAATTCACCCAAATATGGTGATACAATTTCAAGCAAGAATGTGATTTTTTGTTGTTTAAAATGCATTTTTGAATGCATAAATAGATTCAACACCTTGAAAAACTTCTAAGGCACTCGAATTATATAGATTAAACAATTTAAACTCAAGTTTTGAAAATTCTATATTGGATTTTGATTAAAATTAACAAGAAAAAATGTCCTGACTATAAGCTAGACTAAGCCTTTAAAAATCATAAAAATTAACTAAATTATACTTTTATTTTAATTATTTCTATACATATAAAATATATGAGTTAAACACACACACACACATATATATATAAACAAATAAGGGAAAAACATAATAAGGTATCAATAAACAATGAGAATATAATGCCATAAATAAAATTAAACTGAATTTGAATTTGAAGTTTGTAGATAATGACCTTTTTTTTTAAATTAAATTGAAAAGCAAAAATGACAACTAACTTTAAAAATCCAAACTCTCTCTATCTATGACTATTACTAAAAATATTTGATGAATATGATGTCAAAGTTAAATCCTCACCATCCAAGTAATAATTATTGGTAATTAAATTAATATTTTATATTCGTATTCTAAAATAAACACAAACACACATAAAAACATAATTAAATATTCACACTCATATATTCTCGTAACATTTTTTTTAATCATTTTTTAATGATTAAAATATTATAATTCATATTTTATTACCTCCCTATTTTAAAAAAACATTTTATTTATATAATTAAAATTTAATATTTTGAAGTTTAATTTAGAAATCAAAAGAATGTATAAAATACCCACACAACACTCCACCACAAACTCAAGTGACATTCAAACCATTGATCTTTGTTGGTAGATTAAAACTATCATTAATAAAGTTTTGGTAGAAAGAAGTGAGACACTAAGAAATTTTCCCAAACCTCAGTTGCAATTAAAGAAATTGGACAACAAAGTGTACACTTTGGTAAAGAAAATTGGAGTTCTATACTTCCCTCACAATGATGAAGAGGTTAGGAGTTATAGGTTAGTGAGCAATTTCTCTTATAAAATTAGATTTTTTGTTTTACAATCTTGTATCAAATAAGTGATAATTTAAGTATTTTATATTTTGGAAATTTTTTTGACATTTTTTAAAATTACAACTTTGAATGTGTAAACTGCAAAATTCAAATGCTTTGAAGAGTTTTTTTTAAAGGTTTGTTAAACCTGTTTTTATAAAAAAAAACACATTTAAAAAACCAAAGATCACAGTTTCACTCAAAATTATATTTTCAAATTTTAATTAAAAAACTTATAAGGTAGAATAATAACACTAAACCATTAATTAAAAAATAAAATGTTAATAATTTTCGTTTCTATGTAAATTATAAAATTATATTAATTAAGTTAAAACAACTAACCCTGTGGTTACTGGCTTGCGGCTAAAAAGTAGATAGGTTTTGTCGTCGTGGGAGCCATCATTTGTATGAAAATCCCTATTTTATTCATTTTCAACCAACTAAAATTATGAAGCACGTGATAAACGATGATCAAATTTGAATATATAATTAATGTTTAAAGGCTTAGTAATGAAATATTCTGAATTTCGATAGCAACCGTCGCTTTGGCCGAGTGGTTAAGGCGTGTGCCTGCTAAGTACATGGGGTTTCCCCGCGAGAGTTCGAATCTCTCAGGCGACGTTCTTTTCATCTATATAGTTTTGTTAAAAATCCATTCGCTGATCTGATTTCATAGAAAATTACTTCCATTAAATATTTTGTAAAATTGTCCTGGCAGACGCAGCAATGATAAATTTGTTACCTCAATCTTACTACTCACCGACCTGTCTTTTATACAAACATTTCGAAAGGTGTTTGGATGAACCAGGGTTTAACTCCAACAACCAGTAATCGATTGGAATTTTAAAGAAGCGTTTGTAGTCCAACGGTTAGGATAATTGCCTTCCAAGCAATAGACCCGGGTTCGACTCCCGGCAGACGCAAAAGTATACATGTACTTATGACCCGGGTTCGACTTCCATTAGCAATATACCCGGGTACGACTCCGGGGGACGCGTAAATATTTATCACGCAACGCAACAGTCGTCTTCTGTTTTGAAACAACACTCTTGTTAAATTATTCAAATAAATTGTTTGCCCAGCATAGACCAGGGTTCGATTCCTGCAGACGCAACAATGGCCTTCTGTTTTGTTTCCAGCATAACGCTCTTGTTAATTATTCAAATAAACTGTTTGCCCAGCATAGACCAGGGTTCGACTCCTGCAGACGCAACAATGGCCTTCTGTTTTGTTTCCAGCATAACGTCTTGTTAATTATTCAAATAAAATGCTAACCCAGCATAGACCAGGGTTCGACTTCTGCAAACGCAACAATGGTCGTTTTGTCTTGAACACAACGCTGTTAATTATTCAAATAAAATGCTAGCGAAGCGATAGACCGGGGTTCGACTCCCGCAGACGCAATAATGGCCTTGTGTTTTGTTTCAAATAGAACGATGTAGTCAATTATTCAAATAGAACGCACACTGTTCCCCTGTTGTTACTGGCCTCTGTTAATCAAGAACAGTGGAGGAAAGCTTATTCTAATTACTTTGGATTGCATTGCATTGTTTAACGCTGCTTTGTTTTTCGTTTTTTTTCAAAGATCTTAAAAGTGATCAGCTACTTACCACTTAACCAAGTGGCTAATGGACGCCAAGGCCATGATGACAAGAGGTATGAGGGTATAAGCATTTAGGTAACCGTTCTGCAGAGTCCAAGAAGATACAAAGATGTCCCCAACAACCATATGCCTCCATGGTCGAGATCGAATAAATCAAGATATCCTGGAATCCTACACTCGGCCAACCTCTGGTTTCAATTCTTTAGCCAAGAGTGTGTTTGAGTGAGAGGTATAAAAAACCCTAATCACCATAGCATGCATGCGAGCAACAAACCATAGAAATTTAAATACAATATTCGAAGAATTTGAGCTATATCGTATTGGTGTATATAATTTATAATTTATTTTGATTTCTCGGGGATTTTTTAAAGCCATGATCCTGTGAAGAATTATCAAAATGATTTTTTAATAAAATATAATGTTTGGCCAGTAAATTTGATAGCAAAGTTGCTTATATTTATCTCTCCAAAATGTTTTAATGTGATAATCATATTATAGCATATAGCGAAAATAACAAAATATTATAATGTTTTATTATAATTATATTATCATAAAATATTTACCTAATAACGATTTTTAAGTGATAATAAATTTGCTTATGTGTTTTTTAAAAATGTTTTAAATAAATTTGCTTATGTGTTTTTTAAAAATGTTTTAATATGATAACAATAACAATGTTTAACCCGTAAACTTGATAGCAAAATTGTTTATATTTGTCTCTTCAAAATATTTTAATATGATAATATTATAGCACACAGCAAAAGTAAAAAAATATTATAATATTTTATTACAATCATATTATCATAAAATATTTACTTAATAACAATTTTTAAGTGATAGTAAATTTGTTTATATTTATTTCTTTGAAATGTTTTAATGTGATAATCATATTATAATCCAAAACAAAAAATTAAGCTACTAAATTTTTTTCATGCTTTGTAATTCAAATTATAATGATCTCTCCAACACCAAAAAACTTATATATAAAATCTCAATTTATCTGAATACAATATGCCATGAAATCATTTTCACATAACTTATATATAAAATCTCAATTTATCTGAATACAATATGCCATGAAATCATTTTCACATATATTATTGATGATCTTACTTGTACATAAACTTTTTCTTTATATTATTTTTAATTTAGTAATTTTACATGGTCGAAATTCATACCATATCAATTGTAATTATTTTTCTTAAAAATGTTTTTCTTGTTTTATAATTTTTAGTCCCTACCATCTGGCAATGGCCAGGGACTATAGTAATCGAAAACCTCGATGCTAGCATTAGTTAACCTGCTTGTGAGCTGTTTCTTAATGGCAGTTGATGGAGTATATTGAAAGTTTTTTAGTGCATGGTAATTTACCGTGTTATTTGGCCTCTTCCCGAGGCGAGGAGGCCAAACTATATACTATATTCATTCATATTCATCGGTTTGAAAGTGTTAAACTAATGTTAGTATTAGTTCAAAGCATTAAATGCTATGGGAGGTACCGAATGCAACCAAATGTAATATTAAAGTTGGTTGATTGCTTGTTGTCTTCATGACATTGCCATCTGGTACTTTGACACTGCCATCTGGTTATTTTGTAACACCTCGGTGGCTAGCACATAGGGTTGTTACCCTTCTGGTTCATCCTGTTAATAAGATGGATTATTGCCTCGTTTGTTCTGCAGTTTTGCACTCACAGTTGGTGAGGTGCAGACTTACAATCTGTAGTCCCAGAATAGAAGTAGTACAAAAGAATCAGGGAAATCAAATCTCACTCTGCCCAAAGTACAAAAGAATAAGTACAGAAGCTAGTTTAGAAATAAAGAATATAATTACCTCAACATCTGGTTATTCTAAGGAGCTGGACTGGTTATCGTGATGGTAGTCTTCACATCCGCCTTGAATTTCTATAGAAGAACAAGCTGACTAGCCAGCTAACAAAAATTGTTCTCGAAAGTTGTAAGCTAGAAATCGAGGCCACATTCAACCATACCTGCTTGGATCTTCTTCAATGGGGTTTCGATGGTCTGTTCATACATACTAGAACGGGTCCAATTCAATCTGCATATGGATCTGGCAACTGGCTGAAACTTGATCCAACATCCTCACCCGTTCGAAAGCTAGCAGCCTGGGTTGAATCAGCAGTTTACCTTGTTTAAGCAACAACACATCCAGATGCAGATACTTATCGAGATGGAGATTCAGCTCTGCAACAACTATGGATACTGCTGCTATCTGTATCTTACGATCACGAAAGACTCTGGGTCTTGACCTGGTGTGCGATGGTCCGAGATATGGAGTCGACCATCGACCGGATATCGACGAAGAATAGATAAAGTATATCTTCGAGTCGAGACTACCCCTAAGAGCTGGTAACTAACCTGGATGAAGCACTATCAATCTACCTGACAGTGAGTGAGGTCTGATGTGCTTCTGATATTCCTCGTCTTCATTCTTATTATGTGCTTCTGACGTGCTTCTGATATGGGATGATGTGCTTTTGTTTATTTTGACATGCTTCTCCAACTTTCTCTGACTCTAAAGACAGTGTTCCAACAAGAGGTTTAGAAACAGTTCAAATGACAAACCCTCTGATACGAGTAATAGCAGGCGCTGAGTCGACTGAGCTACTGAACTGTGGATGTTGTGCATTTTGGCATCAAAAAATTTAATACTATATCTTTCGCTGCCCCTCGAATGACAGATTCGAGCACCCTTGGCGACAGAGCTCCTTTCACCGCATACACAGAAGAGAGAAAATGCTCTCCGGGTTTGATCTCTTCTTCATTTAGGTAGGGTCGGCGCCCCTTACGCTTTGCTCAGGTAAGGGAGAACACTTCCTAATCATTGCCTCCCTGCGCCTCTATGCATGCGAGTCTTACTAGCACTATACTCCTTATTCACCCGGCCACCTCTATGTCGTGTGCTTCTGCATGTGTCATTGTGGGCATGTGTCGGTGTGCTTCTGCGTGTCAATATGTTCTTCATTTTGTTAGAATTATGGCATTTGTAATTAAAAGTGAGATTAATAATTAACTTGTGACTATAGAGCTTGATTACAGCTTCTTTGTGTTCCTCTAGAGCACCCGGGTCCACAATAGGCTTTATCGGAATTTTTTATTCTCTTGTATAGTATTTATATTGTTTCTAATAAGCCGTGTGTGCTTCCGTCTAAAAGTCATAGGACAAAATATTTGTAATCTTTTTCATGCTCATTATTTTTATGTTGACAACAAATTTTCTATCTGAAACATATATCAATTACGTCTATCAATTATGCTGCCAAATGAAATGTATTATAAAGGTAAAGTGATTCAGTTGTTACAAATTTCAACATCGAAGGCCATTTTCAGGGTACTGTAATGCGTGTGACCGTAATGGTCTTTGCATCTCCCGCTGCCAAAGTTGATGTGGTGGGGGAGGTGGTGGTATTATAAATTGAGGCCTGTCTGTAATGTTAATTAGACCTTCAATCTGTACCACATCATCTTGTTCATCTGGGCGCTGATCTTGCATATCCCAAGCTACAGGGGGAGGCCCTCGGTTTTGTATGTATGACAAAATTAGTTGATCCATCTTTTCCCTAAACTCACTCGCTAAAATTGTTGATACACTTCGGCTGCACACAAACCAACAATGTACAATTATCTTCATGTTCAATAGTGTCCACTTCTGTGTTTTTTAATCCTCCCATTCAAAAAATCAATAGGCTTAAAAACATACAATGCACCATTACAAACCTGCTAAGAAGCTCCCTGATTTCCATGTTGTATTCAGTTGCATCCTCTACACTTTGAAAATCACTGATTCTGTGCACAATATGAAGAATTTTCCATGTATTTGATACTCCAGCTGAGTGATCTTGCCAGTGTCTGACTAATTCCTGTGAAGAACTTTCTTGCCAATCAATGTCCTGTGAAGGACCTCCTTGCCACTCCCTCATTCTGAATGGTTTATGTTTCTCTAGAAACAATGGACTCCTGAATTTTAGTGCCAGACAAGTTTCTAGAGTCATTGGAACTCAGGCTTAGGATGTTCTTCTCGGCACTCACCCGTTTGGCACGTATATTTTTACATGGGCAATTTTTTCTATCTACACACAAGTTCGACTCACCAGGCAGTGGATAACCTGTGAGTATTTTCAGGTCTGACTTACAGCTGGCAAGTTTGACTTGTATTTCGTAGTTCTGGGTTCCTTTACTTACCGCACTTTCATTTCCCATCTCCATACGCTCGGGGATATCTTCTATTTCCTTAACATGTCTTTTTAGAAAACTCCGGACTGAATTCAGCAGCCAATACTCAGGCTTAGGATGTCCTTCTCGACACTCGCCCGTCAAGTACTAACGGAACCAGTCCCTTGCTTGTTGATAATTCAACGACAGTCAGAGCTGGCCACCCAAATGATTTCAGAATGGATGACATCCGGCTTAAGTCTCAGAGTTATTAGTTTGATACAAACACTAGCACTATGAACTTGCTTTGCCCATGATTTAACAACACTACTAGCACTATCACTATGAACTTGAGAGGCTTCCTAAATTTTCTAACAAAATCCCCAAAGCAGGGACTAGCTGCGATGCAACCTCCCTTGTTTATCTAATAACTTAAATAATCCAACATTAGCATACCTGTTTATAAAATCAATTTATAAAAAAACACCTATGAGCTTAAAAGATATATCGTTGATAATCTTAATTGTGTTTAAACTTTTCCTTCCGCACAAGTAAGCATAATATATATAATGTCTTCCTTTAAAACTTGTCTTTCACCCATTTCAAACCAGATAAGGTTTTTGTTGATAGCCTTTATATCAGGATAAATAACCAATCCACTTAAAAAATCAAATATACTTAATATAAAGTTTCTATGCAAATACAATCTATAATTTAATTGCAAAATAAATAAATAATATTAACATATAATTTAAAATTAAAACAAATTAAAATTATTATCAAATTTATGAGCTTATTATCCCTACCCAAGGAGGACCAAGCCATTCCATTCATGGTCAAACAGTGAATTAATTGACGAATTAACCCCAAATAAAACATTATAAATATTTTTTTTTCAAAATTTTTAAATTTTATATTTAAATTATAATTTGTTAACTAAGTTTCATTCTTATTGTCTAATGGTACTTTTACATACTGCCATCTATTGCAAGACCCAGCCAAACCCATGTGGCATCAACACATTTGTGTGATTACAGGTTTAATTGATCCTCGTCTTTTCAAATGCCACGTTTGCCTGCCGATTTCATATGTAGCTACTTGAGTTTTCATGAAAATTTTGCCAACATTTGTAAATAGTCCAATCTAGACCAGAATGGCTGTAATTATCTAATGTTGATGCCACATGGGTAAATAGTCCCTGACGCACAAAAGAAAAGGTATAATGCTTGCCATAGCCATTTTACCTCTTACGATTTAAGATTTGCCATTGGTTTTTCATTTAATCGTTCAATTTTTAGTTTGACATTTAAACCCTCCTCGCTTCTTGCAGGTTTCTCTCTGTAGGAAAGAAACGCCGCAATATCAGGTAAGAAATCCTAATACATCACTGTCTATTTGTTATTATGCCGGGAGAATTCTTTTCACTTGAACTAGCTGTTACTAACAAAATTATGGTCATCTCTTGCAGGTAAGCCATTGCATGGCAATCTAAAGCTTTTTGGTCCGCAACCTTTAAGTTCGTACGGACTTACAAACTCCCGGTCCTTTCACACATTGGCGTCGCGAACTTATTGGCTATCTCATCCTGTCGTTACAGAGTTTTCTGAAAGGTTTTACTCTTTAGGGTTTCTAATTTAAATTATGCAAGTCGGTTGTTAATTTTGAGTTATTTCCGCGAGAAGGTTGATTGTTGAATACTCTGCTCATATCTTTGGTTAACAATTATTAGAGGTATTGAGGTGTTACTGGTTTTGAGACTCGAATTCCCCTTCCTAATGAGGGTCTCGAAAACCTTTTTTTTTTTAATGGCGTTCCAGACTATACATCGCCGCTTGGGCAACCTTTTATGCATTGTTAAGTTTAATTTGAACTAATAGTTCCTCGACTAACTGCTATAAGCAATGGTTTGTTGGATACTTGTCAAGATTTCTCTGATTTGATGATTCTACGGTTGCTGTTATATATTATAGCTATAGCTAGCGTTTGATGCTCGTTCATTTACTTGGAATTGGTAATTCATATGATTTAATCTTTTACGCTAGGGTTATGCGTCTCGTGCATTTCAATTTATATTCTTTTGATATCAAATTTCAGGGCCTGTGACCTTATTTCCACCTGCACAATGTTTATTGTGTTCATTTGATTCCAAATAGATATGTTGAACCGGGTGTGAGGCTTCGGCGAAAATGCTTAGAAGTTTTTATTGTGTAACGAACGTTTCATTAATTTTTTTTAAGGGTTTCATGGGGGAAGTTTTATTCCAAGAAAATTACAGTCAAATTATATATATATATATATATATCTATGTATGTTCTAGTTAGTTCATCGTGACGAATAGAATTTGACATGTAATCAGCTGTTCGAAATGCTTTATCCGAAATCTGTTAAGAAGGATATTTGTATCTCTGTTTATCTCCTATCCATTTTATTAGGTTAAACTCAGTTATGCTACCCAGCGTTTTTCTCCTATTTCAAACCCGCAAATAGTTTCCTTATATTCCATATATAGCTCAGGAACTCAGGATTTCGGCACAAGGGTGATTCCTCTGTTTTTCGATTTATTTACTTGACCTCTAAATTAGATATAAATTCTGAAATCCATCATTCTCAATAGTACTCTATGGTATCTCATTTAAGTTAAAAGAGCTACACTCTCACATTCTTGATACACTTGCATACTACATATTTATTAGCTGGTATTTCTAGAACAATATAAACATACGAACTCTAAAACCTGGGGTTCTTCATATTACTTACCTGTGAGTCTGCAAACAATAATGATAAAAATAATACTTTCCAGAAAGTCTCTGAAATCCATCATTCTCAATAGTACTCTATGGTTTGATTCATATAACTACTAGTCATTTAAGTTATAACAACTACATTTAAGTTATAACAACGATAGTCTGACATTCTTGATACACTTGCATACTACATATTTATTACATCATTCTCAATAGTACTCTATGGTTTGATTCATATAACCACTGGTCATTTAAGTTATAACAGCTACAGTCTGACATTCTTGATACACTTGCATACTACATATTTATTACCTGGTATTTCTAAACAATATAAACATATCAATTCTAAACCTTGGAGACTTTCCAGAAAGTCTCTCCTCCAATATAAACATACAATTCTAAAACCTGGGTCTTTCCAGAAAGTCTCTCCTCCAATATAAACAAGTCTCTCCTCGAAGATAAACATACCAATTCTAAAACCTGGGATCTTTCCAGAAAGTCTCTCCTCCATGTCCAGACTCCCCCCGAGCACTTTCTCAGGGCCATCACGTCCAGAATCCCCCAGCCCTTTCTCATGCACTCTCCTTTTTACAGTCAGTACTAAGGGCCGACCATCATGTCCAGACTCCCTCCCAACACTTTTCCATGCTAGAATTTACAGTCAATACTAAGGGATTACAGTAAGTACTAAGGGCTTCAGGAGTACCCTTAGTATACCCTCCTTAATATACCCTTACTACTATCTTCATCTCAGGGCCTCAAGAGTACCCTTAGTATACCCTTCTTAGTATACCGGGCCTCAGGAGTACCCTTAGTATACCCTCCTTTGTATACCCTTAGTACTGTCTTCATCTCAGGGCCTCAGGAGTACCCTTAGTATACCCTTCTTAGTACACTGGACCCTCTCTATATTTCCTTTTTTCAATAGAGAGTTAACTGTTTCTTGATAACCATTTTTTTTTAACTAAATCAAAACAATTTTATTATGTTAAAGTAATGTTACCAATAATTTAAGTAATTACTAGATAATCATAATAAATGTTTCATTTTTCCATCTCAATCATATTTAACATAAAGTAATGTTACTAATAATTTAGTTAATTACTAGATAACCAAAATAGATGTTTCGTTTTTCCCTCTCAATCACTTAATGTTAAATACAAAATAAAATGAATTAACACTTAACTTAAATATCCAGCAAAAATTTACTTAAAAATTCATAGTAAATTTAAATGCTAATTTTGGGGTGTTACACCCGGAAGGGTTGCAACATCCACGATGTGATCAACCACATGGCGAGGGTGGTCGCTCTGCTGGTGTCAATGTCGCCATTCTCAAAAGCATAGAGCATTCATGGGTATGAATGGATTCTAGCTCATCTCGGTTTTATAAATGTTACAGTTTTGAGAAATTATAATTATTATAAGTAATGGATTCTCGGTTTTATAAATATTTCTGTTTTGGGAAATTATAATTATTATAACTAAGGATGTATCAGGTTCAGGGTACTTATTAAAGCTAAATAAAATAAAATAATAATAATAAATATTTATTGAATGTTAGATTTTATAAAATAATAATAAATATTTATTAAATGTTGAGTTTTATTAGTATAATCAGGTGAGGATAGGTTTTATTAGTTAGGCTTCCCAAGATCAAACTTCAAGGAGTGGTTGTGCCCTGCATAGTGTTAGGGAAGGAGACATGTTAAATGTTAAAAAGTCTAGTCACCAAGGTTCGGTATGGCCTAAGCGGGGTGTGATCCTCAGGTAACTTTGACGGCTTAGATGCCCCTAGGTGGTCCCTCCTCCTCAAGCCACAAGTCAAGTTTAGAGAATTACAAACAACTTGATAAACAAAAACAAATAAATATTTACTAAATAAAATAATTAAATTTTTTAATGGTCTTAATTTAATTTAATTTTTACATTTATATTAGTATAAATAAATTTACTATTATTAAGCAAACAAAATTAGTATTATTAATTTTTATTATTATTAAATTATGATTATAATATGCGATTTTAATTTTAATTATTAAAAAGAAATATAACTATTCTAACACATTTAATTAATTATAAAATTATCATTTTATAATCTAGTTCAATTATAACGATTTTAGAGCGTTTTTTTTCAAAAAAACAAGATTTTGAAAAATCAAAATTATATATTTTTTTTCTTTTCTTGAAATCTAACCACATTGATCACATTGATCTCAATGAACATTAGTCATCATCAACCATATATATATACTAATATGATTTTAGTTTTTTAAATTTAAAATCAATTATTTTTAAAAAATCACTTTTATTTATATATAACCCATTTGATTTGTTTTAATAATATAATAATCGTTAATAAATTTTACTAAAATAATAAATTAAATGTGAGAAGATCTCTTATTTTATAAATAAAAAATTTGATGCATTAGATATGTAACAAATTATTGTTATTTGCATGATATCTTTTCAAACGGTCAAAATGATGATTAATTTTACTTCTCGATATGAACGGTTGACAACAAAAGGCGACAATCATATTTATCAAATTCCAATAAAATTTTTGAGTCTGAAGCAAAATCTCTAAAAGCTCGCACTAATTGTTCTGACTCAGCTAAAACAATGTTTCGTTTTTTCTACTACATGTTTCGGTTTTTCTAATGTTTCGTTTTTTCTACTACATGTTTCGGTTTTTCTATTCCATATGCATTTTTGACACTTATCTTGCGGGTATTTTGCAGAGAAAATATCACAAGATTTTGATATTTTATTGGGAGCAATATCATACAACGTGTGTTTATATAGGAGGATATATATTGAGGAAAAATGACATAATATATTAAACCATAATATATTAAACCATACATAAGGGCAAAAAGTTTTTATATTCACAAATATATAAAAAGAGAGCTTAAAGTTAATGAAAAAATATAAAGGGGTATAAAAATGTTAATAAAAAAATAGATACCTACAATATATAGTGAAAGTAGGGGTTTTTTAAATTGGGATGTTGTATTGGGTTCATATTGGTAGGGGATTATATAATGTGATTTTTAGAGGGATTTTCCAATATGTAGTCAAATTAAGGGTATTGTTTAATATGCCACTAATCAACGTGAGTGATATGTCAGAGATTCATGTCCCTGTGGAAAATATGGGGGCATAAGTTGATGTTTGAGAGGTACATGCTGTGGTAGGATTTTATTAATTTGCGTAAATCATGTTTACTATTTGAGTAATATAGGTAAAATGCCTATTTTACTATAGGTTTGGGAAGTTATTTCTGTGGTGAAGTAACTTTTTAGAATTTAGTTTTGATGTTGAAGGTTTATTTTAAAATTCTTGATATATGCAATAAATAATACTAAATTATGGTTAACTTATATGTGTTAGTTCTTTTCGCTTAGTTTAAATACAGCTAAATTAAAGTAAAAAATAAAATTTCATATATCTTATTTTCCAATAACAATAAGAAGACAATTGCATTTAGGCAATGAAATGTAATAGTCTTTGATGCATTTATATTGATAAATTTTCAACTAATTATTGATTTAATACTTTAAAAAATTAAGTGAATGTTAATCATTATTTTTATTTTTTTAGATATAATGATTAAATAAATTAATAAATTACTAAATAGTCATCAAATAACTATGATGTATTTGTGATATCCCTGGGTTTGGTATTAATTAGTATTGTTTATTTTTGAAACAAATAGTATTGATCAAAATATGATTGGTTGGAGTGGTATTTCAATAACTTGTGTAAATGAACAAGATACAAGTGGTTATGAAATGAGTAAAGATTATTATAAAAAAAATGGAATGGAAATTACTTGAATGAGACACTTGAGTAATCAGATAATTACCAATCTCAATCTTAGGTAAGATTGAGACAAATCTTCCATGAGAAACAAATGTTTCCAATATGTAAATATTAAATGGATGAGAAAAAAAAATCCATTAAATCTTCTAGCCGGAGAAAGATGCCAACTATATGGAAAGATAAAGCATTGCTGGAGATAAATGCAGACTTTAGCAGCAACAAG
This sequence comes from Pinus tabuliformis, assembly GCA_031772625.1. Classification (NCBI taxonomy): domain Eukaryota; kingdom Viridiplantae; phylum Streptophyta; class Pinopsida; order Pinales; family Pinaceae; genus Pinus; species Pinus tabuliformis. The sequence continues at coordinate 1,156,786,154 of CM062809.1, read as the reverse complement.
CTTTCCATAAAAGTGAGACGTTGCTAATAGAAAACTCTAATGGCAGAAAATGTAAAAATAAGATGAAGGGGCAACTGAAGCTTCGAGGGATCTGACTGGCAACTGGTCTCGACTCGGGGAACTGGTGGTAAGTTCATGGTTGGGAGGAATAGTGTACTCATTCAATGATTTTCCCTTATTCTGGTTAGAAATTTTGTGTGCTTAATTCTGTTGGTAAATAAATAAATATATATATATATATATATATATATTTGCATTCTGATAATATGTGCTGAAATCAGTGTTTTAAATATGTTGTACTAGAATTATGCTTTTGTACATCTAAGTGGTCAAAATGACTATAGGATAGAGAAATTTCATATTTATTTGATATCTCTGTATAGTGACAGAGAGGATTTAGATATTAGTATGTGGGTGGAAAGAGATCATATGTTAGAATATGTATATGAGATTGATAGTTGGACCAACTACGGAGGTAGGAGCAACTAGTATGATTACAAGTAATATTTCACTGTTCTTACTTGCATACTGTGTTAGTGATATTCCAATTACTGCTAGAATTTATTGTTATTTTATGCAGTGACAAAATTATGATTTTATCTCTCTCCATAAGAACTGTGCAAAGGAAGTTAATGATAATTGAGTCTGTGGGGTGAAAATAAATTACACGCAAAATATCTAGAGCTCAGGCCTCTTCTAATTCTTTTTAAAATTTAAGGCAACTCAATCAAGCCAAATTGTGACCTGAAGAGAAGGGTAAGAACCCATAGGAAACTGAAGAATGAAAAAAAAAGAAAATCTCTGATGCAGGCAGATAGTCATTATAGCATAGAAATTGAAGTTCTGTGGGTTAATAAATAAACATAATTGCATCACCGATAGTGGGATATGGGTAAGATCATATTCTTAATTAGTAACACACAAAATAGGAAGATATGTGAAAAATGAGACCTTTCGACTTATAACACGCACAAAAAATGGGAAAAGTGGAAGAATCGGAGCACCTGTAGTCCTCAGGCTAATAAATACATTTACTATGAATATGCCTAGTGAATTAACAAGCTTTGAACAGAGGTACACAAACTTAATAGCTGAATTCTACAAACCGGTTAAACTCAGAGCCACACATTAATTAAGCCAATGAATAGAAAAAAAACACAGACGTGTTTATGAGTTCATATCATTAAGAAACTATAGTAGCGCTTATTTCAGCGTAAGCGAAGAAATATATATATCTACAACTCATTACCATATAATCTTCATGGTTCAATATATTATAAACAGTATCAAAAGAAAGCCTACATGCCATTGGAATTATATATAAACTTGCAATGTACATGACTACCAAACAAAATATAAAACATAAATTTCTGGCTAGATAGCCATAAGGTAAGATCTTGAGTTGATTTCCTAAATTACATATTAATTCTAGTATCTTCATTCAAGTATTCCAAAAACACAAGGTTCAATGAATAGAATATCCATAGAGGGAACAACTTGTAGAACCCAGTATAGCTGGTTTGAACTAGAACATTTTGGAAGCAAAACAAAAAAACAAGAGAACCCAGAAGCATGAACAAGATTCCATTAATGCCTCTACCGAATAGGAACAAGTGTGGTATTTAGTAACTCGTATGAAGAAAAAGGCAAAAATCCACCGATCCAAGCAACCATACGATTTGTTAGTCATTGTTGACCCTATTCTTTTATTGAACAAGATCAGAAAAGAATCGCTGTGAGGGTACCTGCGCAAAATGAACATGGAAATCACTATTTAGTGCATAGTTGGGAACAATAACATGATACACTAGTAAAGAGGTTCTGAGATTTCCAGAAAACTAACAATCAAGATTACCTTCTGGTTTGCAGTTGAAGCAGTTTCTCCCTCATTCTCTTGCTGCAACAGGAACAAAAATTAGATTTGGAATGAAAACCATGCATAGTGAAACCTGGGAGAAATAAGTTATAAGTCGTATATGTAACTAGAATGAAGAGCATGCACCTGAGAAAGTAAAGGAGAACAAACAGTGAAGTCTCTGCCCAATGTCTAAAACCCCGGTAGCCATAAATGATCTGCGGGGGGGGGGGCATTTCATAATAGGTTACCACAAAGGATTTTCTTTTTTGACATACAAGGGAACAAGAAATGGGAAGAGTAAATTAGTGTCATTATACCTGGAGGATTAAGTGTAGGATAACACTCTAACATTATAGAGCCTAATAGGAACTGGGGAAACTTGTAAAATACCAAGAGTATATCTGATCCGGATCTTGGGAGGAGGCCCCCATGATCTAAAAGATTGAAATGGATCTTGGGAGGAGAGACCCCCAAGATCTGAAAATTTGAATTGCCGGAAGAAAATAGGAGAATGCCCAATAAACAAAACCACAAAGAAACTTTTTATTAAAACCGATAATAAGTGTAAAGGCTACATTGTGGCGGACAATCTCTCCTTTTACAAAATGTGACTTGTTACTTATAGTTTTTTTCAGTTACAATACCATGGGTCAATTCCATGGGTGAATGAATACCATGGGTGGATTTTACAATACCACGAGCAGATGCCATTTACAATACCATGGGTAAATTCCATGGGTCAATGAACAATATGGGTGGATGAGTACCATGGGTTGATGCCATTTTCCATTTGGATCATTTCTCCCTCGTTAAGAAGCAATGGTCCCCATTGCGTAAAGTTCCCTCCTGCGAAGCCTTTGTTGAATATGAAGAGCCACTGAAGATAAGGGTTTGATGTGGTTAACCCAAAACCCTGATAAACGAAAATCCGATGATAGAGATACCCTGTAATGCTTGTGACCAACTGTGATTCTGACAGTGTGCGGCCTAGCAAATGGACTTCGATGACAAGGATTTTATACGGTTGACCCATAACCATGATGTTGGTTGTTGATGAAGTAGCAGGTGTCTACATAGCCTGGGGTGGGAGGGCACGTCTCTAAATAACCCAAGTCGAATGCTACTATGTTGAAACTGATGGATGTGAAGCAGGTGCCTACTAAAGTGGGGTGGGAGGGCACGTCTCCAATGGAAACCCACTCCGAATGTTGCTCCAGAATTAAAATGGACATAACTCGGCCAATATAACTCAGAATATTTATTATAACCTGTTCTTAGAAGCAGAAGGATTATTTTGCATCTTCCAATGAGTTGGAAATCCTTATCTGGACACTCTGAGATCTCATATTCACACTGCAACAGTTCCGCCGTCACAAAAATTCTGATAAAATAGCTGATTTTAAATCAGCGATATCTCCCACATCCGAACTCCGATTCGACCCATTTTTTTTTTTGAAATTGGGTGATTTTTCGAGAGGAATCCAGATCTGGTATTTGTTTTTGTAAATTTTGTACCAAATGTTTCAGATCTGATCTGCAAAGTCGCCGCCCAAAAAAATTCCTGCAAAAAAAATTGAGACTGAAATATGCATGAAACCCTCATTCCCATGGAATCGTAACCTGCTCTGATACCACTGATCCGGATCTTGGGAGGAGGCCCCCAAGATCTAAAAGATTGAAATGGATCTTGGGAGGAGAGACCCCCAAGATCTGTCGAGAGGAATCCAGATCTGGTATTTGTTTTTGTAAATTTTGTACCAAATGTTTCAGATCTGATCTACAAAGGCGCCGCCCAAAAAAATTCCTGCAAAAAAAATTGAGACTGAAATATGTATGAAACCCTCATTCCCATGGAATCATAACCTGCTCTGATACCATTGATCCGGATCTTGGGAGGAGGCCCCCAAGATCTAAAAGATTGAAATGGATCTTGAGGTAGAGAGACCCCCAAGATCTGAAAACTTGAAATGCTAGAAGAAAAAGAGGAGAATGCCCAAAAAGCAACACCACAAAGAAACTTTTTATTAAAACCGACTAATTTGGATTTAAACATAAATGCAAAAAAAATCCAGAGGTAACCATAGAGACAGATATGCAGCAGAAATAATATTTCTTTTCATTAATGGAAAATACTAAAATATGCTTACAACCAGAAATGGAAATAAACCAGCTAGGGCGATGGTAGCTTATCTCTGAGAAGAGATGTGTGGCTACATGCCTCTAAACTGTAAAGGCTACATTGTGGCGGACAATCTCTCCTTTTACAAAATGTGACTTGTTACTTATAGTTTTTTTCAGTTACAATACCACAGGTCAATTCCATGGGTGAATGAATACCATGGGTGGATTTTACAATACCACGAGCAGATGTCATTTACAATACCATGAGTAAATTCCATGGGTCAATGAACAATATGGGTGGATGAGTACCATGGGTTGATGCCATTTTCCATTTGGATCAATATCATTACCTAGAGTGGGTGCAGCATATGGTAACCAATTGAAGAACCCAACAAAAACCCACGACCCTTTGTTCCTCTAAACTAGGAATTGAGTACACAAGCCCTCAAATCTTGCTCAAAAAAAGAAAAGGAAACCTACAATTGGAGAAAAAGAAACGACATAAAGTAAGTGGCCATTCAAACAACATCCCAATGAATTGCCAAAATAAAACGGGAAAGGAAAAATTCCCGTTCTGCAAATTGCAAAAGGAAAGTGATGGTTCAACTTACCTGAGTTACTGAGGTTGTAGCTGTACACTTCAGTGGTAAATCTGGTTTAAGACACATAGTGCACAAAAAATAGCCTTTGTGAGCTCCTCTGCCTTTACTTGAAGCTTGGTGCATACATAATTAAACAAAAAAACTTTAATGGAATGAACGGAGTAAACCCAGTGAAAGCGAAGATACACATGGAGAATACATCAAATCGTTACTGCCTAGTTGGGAACGTGTTACCTGGTTGGGGTGGAAATTAGGTTTTTTTCGTGGTCCAAACTATGGTCTGGCTGCCATCCTCCAAGTGGCTAGTACTAGAGTTGCAAGAAAGATTATCAAACCTTACCCTAGGAGAAAAACCATCTGACAAGAAAAATGGGCTAGAAATAACACTATTTAGAAGAGGATACGGGTTTTCCACGAACGCATGGCCTCTGTCGATTTTCCTGAGCGTAACATGGTGTAGGAAAGAGCATAGATGAACCTTCCAAATGCTAAAGGAAAAGGAAAGAGGAATGCAAGTAGGGTTCGATGAATGAGCCTTCACCGTTGGATTCTATTGTTCCATCTCCAACGTGCACTTAACCCAAGGTCTGTGCCTTCACGTGAATTTCACATGGTGCTTATTGAGTTGAAACGAGGGGATTGGTTCCCCAATATGTTGGGCGTACTGACCTTTATAACCATTGACACTTCATTACATCAATAGTAAATAAGGAGTAATAAAATATGACTCCAAGGTCAAAACATTATTCATACCTATAACCATACATAAGTTCTCAAACCATTTTTAATGTTCCTATTGATATCGATGCATAGGTAAAATAAAATGTGGGAGGGTATACTCCATGGGGTTAGGGAACCTAGGCATTAACTACCTAGTTAGGGTAATACTACTAAGTCGAGGACTACCTTGGGAAATAAAACAAAGGTAAAGAAGCATATGTGGTCACTATAGTTGAAGAGGTGGTGGATTACCTCATCATACAACATTGCAATTATAGAGCATAGAAGAAGAATATATAATCTATGGACAGAGATAGTGGACTCCAGTAATAACATAAGAACCAATCATCATTAATTCTATTGCATTTGATTGTTGAACTATTCTTAGTAACAATATATAATCTCGAAAATAAAAATAAAAATTGTTTTACAATGCTTTAATAAAAGTAGAAGGAGGGGTTTGACAAATGGTATCAGAGCCTCAGGTTCAAAAACTAGGGCTTAATGGAACCACTACAATAGTAACTAAGTAGAGAAGACAATTATACTGTGTGAAATGAGTAATGGTTAGTTGATCTAACTTGTAGCTGTAATATGTTGTATAGGGTAGCATGTAATGACCAACAACAATAAATGGAAGAGGACCCTCCTCTAGCTATAACAACGGGCGAGGGCTTGTATGTTGAGTTAGGAAATGGACAAGAACCACCAAAATCCGAATTTCTAGACATTATTAGGGGTTTACAAAAAAAATTGGGCTACCTTAGGACCAACAATGAACGATTGTCAAAGGCCAACGAGGAACATGAGAGAATGATTAAAGGATTGACAGAAAAGTATAGTAAAAAAACGGTGGAACTTGTTGTGGAAAATGAAGGCAAAAAGAGTATAGAATCAAAAAAATCTGAGAGTGGAGAGGATTCTGATAGAACATTTCCTCGAAGACATAAGAGAAAGAAACAAATTGAGTTGCAAGGGGAATTCCAGAAAATCAAGCCCCTTACTTTTGATGTGGAAAGGGAGGAGGATGCAGAGGCTTAGTTACTTAATATGACTAAATACTTTTAGGTATATGATTATGAAAGCAACTTAAAGGCCAAATTGGCTATTTAACATCTATAAGGTAAGGCTTCCGTTGGTGGAAAGAGGCTAAGAGTGTGCATTTTCTTGAAGAAAAGACGATACCTTGGGAGGAGTTCTAGAAGCAGTTCAAAAATCGATATTTGAGTGAACACTATTATGATGACCGTGCCAAGGAGTTCCATGAACTAAGGTTGGGAAAACTCTTGATGGATGAATCTGTGACAAAGTTCACCAATTTTTTGTGGTACGTACCTTACATCAAGGAAGAAAAAGCTAAGGTACATAGATTTGTGAACTGTTTGCCTACGATTTACAAGGAACAAATTGAGTTTGACAATCTGAAGACGATTGATGAAGCGATAAGGAAGGCCAGGTTATGTTATCAACACTTAAAAAATAAAGGTGAAGGCTTTAAATTTTGGTAAAATAAGGATATAACGAAATCTATAGTGGGAGTTAAGCGACAAAAACCTGGATATCTTAAGAAATTTTGCAAGGATCATCAAAGGAAAAAGTTCAGTAAGATGAATGTAAATCAACCGACACACTCTCAAGTAAGTTCAAAACCTATGGACCTGAATGTTAAAAGGAGTAATGGGGACAAGGAAAAATGAACACTGAAATGCTGGGGGTGTGGCAAACCCCATTTTTTAAGGGACTGTCGACATAATCCAAAATCTATACAACATTTACAAGCTGTCTATGAAGCTACTACTGTGAATGATTTTTCTAGGAATATTCCCAAAATAAACACAACCTTGGAAGATAGACAAGCAGAGCATCAATACATAATGATTGAAATGGTAGATATTATTTTCAAACAACCTATTTCTATTTTAATAGATCCCGTGGATAGCTTAAGTTATATTGGACCACAGATAGTGGAAAAGTGTAAACTTAAAATTGAAAAATGTAAAACATCTTGGTTGGTACAACTTGCAACTGGTTCCAAGAGAAGGGTAGTCAATCAAGTAAAGAAATGCCATGTTAATTTAAATGGTTACTTGACAACATTGAATTTGAATGTACTTTCGCTAGGATCATATGATGTATTAATACGTATGGATTGGTTGGAAAAACAGAAAGCCATTATAAATTGCTTAACAAAAACAATGACTTGTGAAAATCAACAAGGGTAGACTCAAGTAATTCAGGGTGTGCCAAAACCCATATCAGTCAGAAAAATTACAATTGTACAAATGAAAAAAAGTGCTCGGAAAGGGTGCAAATTATTTATGGTTCATGTAGAAGTGGGTGAAAAATATCCTTTAAATACCATTCCAATTATTAAGGACTATCGAGATGTTTTTCCAGAATAGATTCCCAGATTACCCTCATAGAGACATCGATTTTTCCATTTATTTAGTAACTAGTGCAACCCCAATGTTTAGATAACCCTAACAGATGAGCCCACCCAAATTATTGGAACTAAAGATGCAATTGCAAGAGTTTCTAGACAAAGGATATATTAGGCCTAGTGTGTCACCATGGGGGGCACTGGTGTTATTCGTTAAAAATAAATATGGCACATTTAGGATGTGCATCGACTATCGACAACTAAATAAGTTAACCATCAAGAATAAGTATCCATTGCCCTGCATTGACGACCTGTTTGACCAATTATGAGGGGCGACCATCTTTCTAAAAATTGACTTAAGAACAAGGTATCACCAATTAAGGATCATAAGTGAGGATATTCACAAGACAACCTTTAGTACACGATATGGGCACTATGAATTCGTAGTATTACCATTCAACCTTACTAATGCTCCAACAACCTTCATGTGCTTGATGAATAACATACTCAACAAATATTTAGACAAATTTGTGCTGGTGTTTATTGACGATATCCTGGTATATTTCAGAAATGAAGAAGAACATAAAGAACACTTAAAATTGGTATTGCAAACTTTAAGGGAAAATCAACTGTATGCGAAATTCAACAAATGTGAATTTTACAAAACCATAATACAATACTTGGGTCACGTCATTTCTAAGGAAGGATTAGCGGTTGATCCTGAAAAGGTTAAAGCTATGATTAATTGGCCCATACCAAAGGATGTGTCCCCTGTTCGATCATTTATGGGATTATCAGGGTTTTTCCGCATGTTTATAGAGGGGTTTTCTAGAATATCCTATCTTATCCTATCACATCATTACAGAAAAAGGAGCAAAATTTGAATGGATTTCTGAATGTCATAATAGTTTTGAAAAACTGAAGCAATTACTCACAACGACTCCCATTTTAAAACTTGCAGATCCTAATAGGGAGTTCACTGTCTGCATTGATGCTTGTATGGAGGGATTAAGGGGAGTTCTACTGCAAGATAGTTCTGTTATAGTCTATGAGTCTAGAAAGTTAAAAATCCATGCAAGAAACTATGTTATATATGATTTAGAATTAGCTATTGTCATACATGCCTTGAAAATGTGGAGGCATTATCTGTTAGGAAAAAAATTCACTTTAGTAACTGACCATATCAGCTTAAAATATCTCTTCATCAACCAAATCTCAACGCGAGACACACTAGATGAATGGCGTTCCATAGTGAATTTGAATTCAACATAAAACATAAAGGGGCAAAGAAAACAAGATAGCATATGCCTTGAGCATACATGCTTACAATCTCATGGAGGTGACAATTAGCAACACTAAAACAAATTTCATAGAGAAGATTTAGAACTCTATAATTAATGACCCAAAATACCTAGAAATACAACAAAAATTACAACAAATTCACATTCCTGGTTATACATAAAGCTCTGAAAAATTGTTGTTATACAGGAAGAGATTGTATGTCCCCAATATATCTGCTCTGAAACATATGATACTTGATGAGTATCATAAGAAACCATACGTATGACATCCTGGGTACCAAACGATGATCACGACATTAAGGAAAATCTTCTTTTGGCTCAGTATGAAGAAAGAAGTGGAAAAATACCTATCAAGGTGTTTAGAGTTTCAATAGGTAAATGTAGAACATCAATACCCTACTGGGATGTTGAATCCACTACCTATTCCAGAATGGAAGTGGGAGATAATCTCCCTAGATTTTATCACTAGATTACCGAGAACTAAAAGACAACACGAATCCATTATGGTGGTGGTGGATACATTCAGTAAGGAAGCCCATTTCATACTAGTGCAATCTACTTATGGTACCTCACGGGCCGCCAATATTTTTATGAAGGAAATTTTACGGTTTCACGGGGTACCTAAAATGATAGTGTCAGATAGAGATTCCAAATTCACCTCAAATTTTTGGAAGTCATTTTTTGGGGGCATGGGTACTAAATTAAATTTTAGTATGACATCCATCCTCAAACGGATGGAAAAATTGAAAGAACCAATCAAATTTTAGAAGACATGCTCCAAATGTATGTTATGGACAAGCCTACAAAATGGGAAGATTTTCTACATTTAATTGAATTCACCTACAACAATAGTTATCATACATCTATAAAAATGAGCCCTTTCGAAGCCTTGTATGGTAGGAAATTCCATACACCCCTCAGTTGGAGTCAACTAGAGGATAAACTGATTTTAGGGCTGAAGGCATTGCAAGAAACTAGGCAGACGGTGCGAAGAATTTAGTAGAATATAAAAATAGCACAAGACCGACATAAGAGTTATGCAAACATGAAAAGAACATACAAAGAATTCAAAATTGGGGATCATGTGTACTTGAGGGTGAAACCAAGGAAAATTACATTAAGGATGGGAACCTGTCCAAAATTAGCACCATAGTTTTGTGGACCATTTGAAATTTTGGATCGGGTTGGACCAGTAGCTTATCAATTAACATTACCCAGTCACATTAAAGTTCATAATGTCTTTCATGTGTCTTTACTTAAAAAATATATACATGATAGTTCTCAAATTATTGATTGGAAAATGTTACAGGTGGAACTTGAAGGTGACTCCCTGGCAGAACCTCTCTCTATTCTAGATAGGAAAGAGATTTGGCTTTGGAATCGAGTCGTCATTCGAGTTAAAGTGAAATGGAAGCACTTTACTCCATAGGAGGCTACCTGAGAGCGAGAAGACGAGATGCAAAATAACTATCCAAAATATTTTCAGAAAGAAGAAACTCAGAATTAAACACCAAGGACGATGTAGCTAAAAGGGGGAAAAATGTGATATTCCTAGGGTTTTGGTAATAATTAACATTGTTTATTTTTGAAACAAATAACATTGATCAAACTATGATTGGTTGGAATGGTATTTCCATAACTTGTGCAAATGAACACAATACAAGTGGTTATGAGATGAGTATTATAAAAATAAAAATAAAAATTGGAATGGAAATTACTTAAATGAAATGCTTGAGTAATGCGATAATTTTCAAATTTAATCTTAGGTAAGATTGGGACAAATCTTGAACAACCATAAGAATACCATTGTAATTCCTCCATAGATTTGCTGCGGCTCTGAGAGATCAGGCTAGCCCTCAGCTCTGTCCCCTGAGATCCGCTCCTCGCGTGTCTTGCAGACTGCGCGCGAGCCCGCACTCTGCCGCCCAGCTCACTGCGGGTGTGTTCGCACGAAGCTCCTCCCTACCATGTGGTCGGCCTGATCCATGGAGGTTTGAGCTGCCCCTGATCGTTTTTGGCAGGCTCCCCTCAGAGCTTGCGTCCATGGAGGTGCTGGGCACACCCCAGGCGCCTATCTCCCCTCCCCCCCCACCGATCTCATCAGCTGAGGCTTTTAACCGGCTCTTGGAAGGACTCCCTAAGAAGAAGAATGTCGAAGCTGCGAAATTCGTCAAGAAACTGGACGATATTCCAGAGATCTCCCTTCCTCCGGAAACCCCGATTCAGGTTGCATTGTCCTTGTCCGAGCGAGCTCTTATCGGCCAGTTCACTGGACTATGGCCATCCCCCAAATCCACTGAGAGTTGGGTCAAAAGAAACTGGGCGCCGTTGATCAAAGAAAGTGTGACCTCTTACTTTCTAGGGCGAGGATTCTTCCTCTTCGAATTTACCTCAAAGGACGACAAAGACCTGATCTTTCGAAACGGCCCCTACTTCATGGGCCCTCAGGGTCTGTACCTGAACAAATGGACTCCGGACTTCGATCCAGCAGTAGATGTACCCAAAGCTGTCCCAGTGTGGGTCAGGCTTCCAAACCTCCCAGTGCATTGCTGGAATTGGGATTCATTGATGCACATAGGAAATGCCCTGGGGAAATTCATAGATCGAGCGAATAACAAGGATCAATATGATTGTGCCAGGATCTGCGTGGAGGTAGATCTGGAGGTGGGACTTCCAGAGGCCATCAAAATCAAGGTAGGAAGCTGGACACATATGCAGAAACTAGACTATGAACAACTGCCCTTCAAATGCCGGAAATGCCATGTTTATGGCCACTTCACCAGAAGCTGTCCGTCCAATATTGAAACTGTGCAAGGGAAGGAGGACGGCTGGAACCAAGTCAAACGATCTAAAACTTCTCTCAAGGCACAGAAGGCGGGAGGCACTAATGGTAAAGATCCTCATCAGGGCCCTGCTCAGCAGATCCCGCCTAAGACTGCTCCAGAAAACAGGTTCGATCCTCTTAGCTCTCAACCAGAGGACACCCATGAAGTCGTGGCCCAGAAATCAGTGACTCCAGAGAAAGGTAGTCAGCCCAACCTTTCCAAGGACTCAGGCATTGCAGAAAGCTCAAAAGGAACCCCAGACGAAGTTGAGGAAGAGGACCAAGAATCGGAAGACTCGGAGGAGGAAGGAGAAATAGGAGATTCCCAAGCCTCTGTAAGGAGATCTACAAGAGGGCGCAAAACAGATTGGGAGAAAAGGGAGTATGAAACGTACAAGGACAAGTTGCAGGGCAGCCAACCAACTTTGGAGAGGCTGTTAGCAAAAAAGCTGAAGATGGCTAGAAACCAGCATCAAGGCTCCAAGGGAGCCCACCAAAGCAAAGGTAAATAATGAAAATAATCTCCTGGAACTGTAGGGGTATGGGGAGCAAAATCAAAGAAGAGGCTATAAGAAATTTAATAAGAATAGAAGCCCCGGACATACTCCTTCTCCAGGAGACTAAGATGGAGGATTCAGACTTCCTTCATTCAAGTAGAAAACTCTGGAATAAGAGCAAAGCAGTAGCTGTCTCAGCCCGAGGAGCCTCTGGAGGGCTGGGAACCCTTTGGAATGATAGCATGTTCTCGCTAATAACTGAGATTTCAAACACCCACTGGTTGATGCTAAAGATGCAACATTTAGTTACTAAAGAAATCTTTTGCCTCTTCAATGTTTATGTGCCGGTCAATGCTGGAGAAAAAAAGACCTGCTGGGACTCAATAAGAAACCAAGCAGATCTGGGCATTCTAGAAAACACCATCATTGCAGGAGATCTAAATCTCACACTGCATTCTTCAGAAAAGCGTGGAGGAAGCATTGTGCGAGACCCGGCAAGGGAATGGGCAGAGGATCTCCTTCAAGATTGGGATCTGTTAGATATCAAGCCTATTTCTGGTAAGTACACGTGGTCAAATAAAAGAATAGGGCCTGGGCACATTGCAGCAAGGCTGGATAGATTCTTTGTGCAAAGTTCCTTCCTATTGCTTGGTTTAGATGCTAGTATGCATATTCTTCCTTGTAGCACCTCTGACCACAACCCTATCAAGCTGATCCTACGAGCTCACTCTGATCATGACCCCATCCCCTTCAAGTTCAACCCTCTTTGGATCAAGGAACCTAGCTTTTTGCAGATAGTCAAGCAAAGTTGGTCCCAGCCAGTCAACGGATCTCCATTTTTCATATGGGAAGAAAAACTCAGAAGAGTGAAATCTGCCCTAAAGTGCTGGGCCGAAACTCTTCCTAATCCAGCTGCTGAAAGGAAAAAATCCAAATTCTTCTAGATGCCCACCATCTGCTCTCGAAGGAGGCACACATCTCCAAAGAAATCCTTGACAAAGAGGTCCATCTCCAACAACAATATCATAAAGCCTGCCTGGACGAAGAGGAAACATGGAGGATTAAATCTCGCTGCCTTTGGCTCAAAGCAGGAGATAGAAACTCTTCATATTTCCACAAGCAATCTCAAGCCAGAAAAAGCTTCAACTACATAGCTAAAATCAAAGAAGAATCTATTATCCATAAAGACTTTACAGGCATCAAGCAAGCAGCCTTTCTCCACTTCCAAAAACTGTATAGCGAAGAGGTGAATGTGACTCAGAACTCTTGTCTTCTGGACGGGGTTCCCTCTTCAATCTAAGCTGAAATGAATCACCATCTAGAAGCCAAAGTCACCATGGACGAGGTCAAAAATGCTCTCTTTTCCATGGACCCAGACAAAGCCCCAGGTCCTGACGGTTTCTCTGCCAGGTTTCTCCAATCCTGCTGGCACATTGTGGGAAAAGATCTCCATAAAATGGTCCAAAAATCGCAAGCCTGTCAGAAAATTGGAGGAAGCACAAATTCCTTGTTCCTTGCACTTATTCCTAAGGAGAAGGGCACCAACTCCTTTAATAGATTTCGTCCCATATCTCTTTGTAACATTGGCTACAAACTGATCACCAAAATCATTGCTAGCAGGCTGAAACACATCCTCCCTAAAATCATTCCAGAGAATCAAGGGGGCTTCATTCATGGAAGACAGCTGGTGGACAACTTCATTTTAGTTCAAGAGGCAATCCTATCAAGCCATCAGCGCAAGGAAAGAGGTATGGTCATCAAACTGGACTTAGCAAATGCTTTTGATCGTGTTAGACATAGCTTTCTATTGAATGTTTTGCAAAAATTTGGATTTGGAGAGAGATTTATAAACTGGATTCGGGCTTGCATCTCGGAGCCATGGATAGCTCCTCTAATTAACGACAGAGCTGCTGGTTTCTTTAAAGCTACAAGAGGATTAAGGCAGGGCTGCCCCCTGTCCCTGCTGTTGTTTGTTATTCAAGCCTCCGTTCTCAGCTTTCACTTAAATAAAAAAAATGCAAGATCAGGAGATTCCAGGGATTTGCATTGCGAGGGGAGTTCAGAATGTAAACCATGCCCTGTTTGCAGACGATACATTGCTTCTTGGGGCCGCTTCGATCCACTCAGCCAACAGATTCAAAGAGGCTCTTGATGAGTTTTGCATGATGTCTGGAAGTAGTCTCAACAAGGGAAAGTGACACATCTACTGCTGGAATACCACGTGCTCTTTGCTTAATTCCATTTCCAGATGCTTAGGATTTGCTGTCTCCTCTGTATGGACCTCGTTTAAGTATCTAGGGCTACCTATCTTCCTCAAGCGTGCCTATAGCAGGGATTGGCTTCCTCAACTAGAAAAATTCAAGATCAAACTCCAGGCATGGGGCTTTAACTGGCTAAATATTGCAGGCAAGTCAGTCCTTATCAAAGCCGTTCTCTGCAGTCTCCCCTTATTTCAGTTCTCAGTGCTTCTAGCTCCTATCGGCATTCTTCAGAAAATGGACCAGCACATTCGAAATTTCTTCTGGAAGGGGGGCAAGCAAAATGAGAGGAAAATCCCTCTTGTCAATTGGGAGACAGTCCTCAAACCTCAGATGGAGGGAGGTCTAAACTTCAAGAAGCTTCCCCTGCAGAACATCGCCATGGGAGCCAAGCTTCTCTGGAAAATCATAGCGCCCAAGCCTGGCTGGGCTCAGCTAGCGCTTTGGAGGAAATACTTCAAAGGTGAGAGGACAAGATGTCTGGATGGGCCTCTTCCCCAAGGCACCTCTTCATTTGCTAGACTCTGCTCCAAAGTTGTCCCTCTGATCCGCTCCAAGGCCTACTGGATCCCTGGAAATGGGAAAAAAATTAACATATGGACAGATCGCATCATGGATCGTGATCCGATCGGTGATTGCCCATCCGTGAAGACGCTGCGAGATTGGCTAACAGATTAAGGTAAATCCACACTGTGGGATCTCTCCACATGGGAAGGGACGCGTTGGGCTAGCTGGAGCTTCTTTGATCTACCTTCGGAACTCCTTCAGGACGCCCACTGCCTCCGCGCTATGCTAAATGGAGCTGCCCAAAATACAGGCGTGGCTGGGGTTCTTTAACTGCGGGTTACACTGTTGCTCATGGCTATACGAACCTCACCTCAATACCAAATGTCCCTCTCGATCCGGCCCCGTGGAAGACTGTTTGGGGCATCCCATCACTGCCCAACATTGACATGTTCAGTTGGCTCCTTTGCCATAGAAAAATTCTCACTGACGACAACCTGCAGAGGCGTGGATTTTATGGCCCGTCTAGATGCTCCCTATGCAGAGAGAAGGCGGAATGTGCCACGCATCTCATTTTAAAATGCAAATTTGCAGTGCAGGTCTGGAGAGAGCTGATGGACCATTGGAATCCAAATTTCGACCTTCCTGCCTCCATAACTGATCTTTTCACTAACTGGCAGAACAGATATCCAGGTCCCCCCCAAAAAACAAAGTGATTAAAGTCGCCTGGTCTTCTCTCCTCAAAATTTGTTGCTGGCAGATCTGGCTAGAGCGAAACAGCAGAATCTTCAGAAACATCCAGCACGATGTCAAGGTGGTAGCGGCTAAGATAAAGATACAGCTAAAAGAATGCCTGGAGGATCAAAAAGACGACTCGAATCTTAATCAGCTCGATACTATTTGGGGGACCTCCTTAAACCTGCAATTCCGTCAAGCCGACAGAAACATTTTCTCTCCTGAGGAATGGCAAATAAGGGGGATGAAAAAGGAAGAATTTCAAGACTGGATCTCCAACCATAAGGTGCATTCTCTCTTCTTCGATGGGGCAGCAAAAGGAAATCCTGGCAAGGCTGGGGCAGGAGGAACGATTAAAAACACTAAAGGCATACTGATCCACAGCTTTGCCCGGGGTCTGGGGTTCAATTCCAGCATTCAAGCGGAAGCATTGGCCCTCCACCAAGGTTTGAAGCTGCTCTTGAAGCTGGAAATTAAGGAGGCAATCATACTTGGGGACTCCCAAGTGATTATACAACTCATGGTGGCCAATATTTCCCCTCGAGACTTAAGATTAGCAAGGCTGATTCATAGAATCAAAAGCTTGGGGAAGCTATTCCAAAACCTGAAATATTTTCATGTACTGAGAGACAACAACAAAGAAGCAGATCGTGAAGCTAATAAAGCTGTACTTCTCTCTGTCGGGGCAATGATAAGGGACGGGGATGAAACATGGGATCCAATTCCATAATCATTTCAGCAGATATGTTTTATTGTTTGATTCTAAATCAGTTTGTTTGCATATTCAAGCTTGGGAAAATCACAGAAATCAACTCCATTGTTGAACCCAAAAAGAGCTGGAAGCGGAATACAAACCCCTCAGTACCTCAGGAGGTCGATTCTATTTGGATCTGGACAACTCCCATTGTAATCAAAATTCTGGCATTTAGGCCAATCAACTAATACAATCCATAACCGTTCTTGTGAAAAAAAAACATTGGGAAAAATCTTCCATGGGAGATAGATGTTTCCAATATGTAAATATTTAATGGATGGGAGAAAAAGATCCATTGAATCTTCTAGATGGAGAAATATGCTAACTATATGGAAAGATAAAGCACCGCTGGAGATAAATGCAGGCTTTAGTAGCAAAAAGATTTCCATAAAAGTGTGACGCTGCTAATAGAAAAAAAATTAATGGAAGTGTTATCACTCAGGTTGTCCTTAAGCTCCGGAAAAGGATACGGCCGAGGTAACCACAGACCAACTTTGGACTGCAGGTTCTAGCCAACCTGCAATCAGAGAGGGCTCTCTCTTTTAGGTTTAGCTTTGTTTGGAAAGGATTTTAGGCTAGGTCTTGAGTTCAGAGGGTTTTTGTTTTGTTTTTGGTGGGAAGGAAGATGTCTCAAGTAGAGAGGCAAAACATAGTCTGGTAAGTTTCAAACCATTGGGCATGGAGTCAAGGAGTCGGACTGCTGGTGCGTTTTCTTGGTCACAAGAGAAATAAGGAGCAAGGTAGCTGCTCATGAAACAACACTTAAAGCTTAAAAGGATGGAATGAGGGATAAGGAATGAGAGGCAACAAAGAATCTCTCACTCGGCTTAAAAGGGGGAAGGTGAATGAGCTCTGTCTAGGAGCAATTAAGAATTCCTAGACAACTGTCAAAGATGAATGGATTAGGGGAAACATGAGCCATAGGGAATTCATATTCATTACTAACCCAGATGAAAACATAAAGAAATAGCAGAAAATGAGCATAGAGGGCAGTTAAACCAATTCTAGACTATTCTTTCTTTCTACTATTTTAGACGGTATATCAATGGAAAAACAGAGGTAGGAAAACTTATTGAGTCATGTTGCAGCACAAGAATTCCAAATTCACTTCTTCAGAACCATTAGACACAGAGCAGACAGTCTTTCCCCCAAGCCTTTCAGCAGTCTTTGATTACAGAAAACATATCAGACATACAGTGCGAGTCTCCACTGAAGACTATCAACCAACCGACCCTTTAAACAATACAGAGGGTCGTATATATAGGGAAGATTTATCCAAATTTATCTATTACAGCCGACCTAACAGGTCTGACAGAAAACTGATTACTTTAACCTAATCTTATCCAGAAATAAATGCCAGAAAATATCTTTGAGCTATGCTGGGGGCAGCTGTATCAAAATGAGTTAATGTCTGTCCTGGTGGCTCTGTGCTGTTCGTCTGTCATAACTGTGCATTGGTCTTTGCACCATTGCTGTTCGGCGGTATTGAATGCTTTTGACTGTGATTTGAGAGCTAGGATGGGCTTACTCCTCTTGATTTGACTTTCTGGGGGGCTCATCAATGTTCAGGTGCTTTGAGCCCCTAAAAAATCTTGACTGATACTCTTTGGCTCTTCTTCTTCCTCTGATACTCTTTGGCAATAAATTGATGCTGTTCTGACGTGCTGTGGGTTAAATCATCATTTATTGGCCGCTGTTCGGCCTCTGTTTTCTTCAAAACTGTTTTCTGGTCCTTCCGGCAAGCTTCGCGAAGAAAAATGGGTCATTCGGCGCCTTTCGGGCCTGCTGGGGGCCGCAGAATAAAAAGATTCCCTAAAGATTCCCCATTCAGGCCCAAAAAATCTAGCGATGAGCATCAAAAAGTGCCTCAGAATCTGATTCCGAGGCCCCGAAGTGCAATTTTTGCCCTTCGCGCCAAAAAAGTGCTGATGTCGTCAACATGACGTGACGTTGTACGGCGGGTGACGTCAGCATGATGACGTGGTGGGATGACGTTAGCATGACGTGACATTGTACAACGGGTGACGTCAGCGATGACGTCAGCATGATGTCATCATGTACGGACGGTGACGTGGCATGACACATGGCAAGGGGCCACGCAAGCAGATGACTCGACATGTAACTGGGCAGAGGAGGGTGACATAAGCGGTGACTGTGCAGGGGGGTGACGTAAGCGGTGACGTCACTGGGCAGGAGGCGGTAGGTGGTTTTGTGGCGCACCACCTTTGGGGGGGGAAGCGGTTTTGTCAGAGGGGGCTTCGCCACAGCCCAGGAGTTGACGCGTGGCGGGAGGTACGGCAGTAATACCGCCCATCTCCCAGACGCTAAAGCTCGGGCGTTTTGGAGATGGGACGACCCGCGCACCGTCGATCTACGGGGCGGACGATCGGATGGCTGGCGGGAAGGACGAGGCGACGGCTGGTTAGGGCGGGGAATATGCGCAGAATATTCCCTTTTAAATATAGCACGCGGTGGGTTTAAAACTTAGGTTTATGTGGGTTATGGGGGTTATATGGGTTTAATACGCGCGGGTCAATGTATTTGTGCACAAAACTTTGGTTTAGGGGCGGAAAAGGGGGTTTTTGAGGGTTTAGGGCTAGGGGAGAGGTTATTAATCTGGCCAGGTGTCAGATTAATCCCTGCTATGACACGGATGGGCTAAAACAGCCCCAGATGGACCATTTTTCCCGGACTTATAAAAATATGGCTATATTGCCAGGGAGGGATATTTATATAGGGGAATTTTATATACAAAGTTTTAATAGGGGAAAGGGGAAAACTGATAGGGAGTTATATAATACTGTTAGTAGTTAATATGAAGGTGATAAGCAGGCGCCAAGGTCAGGGACCTTAGGCTAATTTTGGGGAAAAGACTTTGAAATGGAGTCCTTGAGTGAAGCAGATCTTCACCAAGGCAACTGATATGGATGATGATGCAACTAAGAGGAATCAAGCAGATCTTGACCTCTTTGGGAAGTTAGTAAGTGACTCGGGAATTTAGAAGAAGGGGGAGTTAGTGATGTCCACCTTTGAGCCCTTTTGCATGAAAACTGCCTGCACTGTGATCTGAAAAGATAAAACACTTTGTACCACAAAATTGATCACAAATTATCATTCTGCAACCACACAGCTACCTACCCGGCCTACTCTCCTAACATTTTTTCTTCTTTTTGTTTTGGGTGCACTTAGACTTGCAGACCCAGATTTACAATTTTTCTTTTGAATTTTTCCTATCTAAATCTACACTTATTTCTGCCAGGGCCCAGTTTAAGCAGTTGGGTCCCTTTGATTCTCTACCTATCTATAGATCTGCCAAGATTGCACTGTTTGGACAGATATCATTCTCTATATTCTAAAACAGGAAATTGAAACCTAGGGAGGCCAAGATTTAGCTGTTTGGCCTTCCCTTAACTGAAAAACTCACCAAAAATGGAATACAGCAGTGGCATTTGGACTAGCACACTTTCATGGCTTCTTGTGGAAATATGGAACACTGCAGCTTACAAAGTATGACATATTTGGCATGTAAAAATGTCAATCATGAAAGATGAATACCTGTTGCAGCAGGAGGCTAACAGGAAGAAAAGGTAGAAATATGCCAATTGGGAGGATGAAGGGGCGACTGAAGCTCTGAGGGATATGACTGGAAATTGGTCTTGACTTGGGGGGAACTGGTGGTCAGTTCATGGTTGGGAGGAACAATGTACTCATTCAGTGATTTTCCCTTATTCTGGTTAGAAATTATGCGTGCTTAATTCTGTTGGTAAATAAATAAATATATTTTCATTCTTAAAATATGTGATGAAATTAGTGTTTTAAATTTGTAGTACTAGAACTATGCTTCTGTACATCTAAGTTGTCAAAATGACTGTAGGATAGAGAAATTTCATATTTATTTGATATCCCTGTATAGTGACAGAGAGGATTTAGATATTAGTCTGTAGGTGGAAAGAGAGCATATGTTAGAATATGTATCTGAGATTGATAGTTGGACCAACTATGGAGGTAGGAGCAACTAGTATGATTACAAGTAGTATTTCACTGTTCTTACTTGCATACTGTATTAATGATATTCCAATTATTGCTAGAATTATTATTATGTTATGCACTGACATAATTATGATTTTCTCTCTCTGCATAAGAACTGTGCAAAGGAAAATTTAATGATAATTGAGTCCATGGGGTGAAAATAAATTACACTCAGAATATCTAGAGCTCAGACCTCTTCTAATTCCTTTTTAAAATTGAAGGCAACTCAATCAAGCAAAACCATGACCTGAAGAGAAAGGTAAGAACCCGTAGGAAACTAAAGAATGAAAAAAAAATTAGAAAATATTTGATGTAGGCAAATAGTCATTATAGCATAGAAATTAAATTTATGTGGGTTAATAAGTAAACATAATCACATCATCGATAATATGATATGGGTAATATCATATTCTTAATCAGTAATGCACAAAATAAGAAGATCTGCAAAAAAAGAGACCTTTCAACTTATAATACGCACAAAAAATGGGAAACATGGAAGAATCAAAGCACCTATAGTCCTCAGGCTAATAAATACATTTATTATGAATATACCTAGTGAATTAACAAGCTTTGAACATAGGTACACGGACTTAACAGCCGAATTCGACAAACCAGTTAAACTCAGAGCCATGTACATTAATTAAGCCAATGGATAGAAAAACACTCATACGTGTTTATGAGTTCAGATCATTAAGAAATTACAGTAGAACTTTTTTCAGCGTAAGCGAAGAAATATATATCTACAACTCATTACCAAATAATCTTCGTGGTTCAGTATATTATAAATGTGAGTGCAACCACATAACACCGGAATTCTATTTCTCATTCAATGTAAAAACAATATCAAAAGAAGGCCTACATGCCATTGAAATTATATATAAACTTGTAGTGTACATGACTATCAAGCAAAATATATCAAAAAAATATATATATGTAAACCGAGAATTGAGTACACAAGCCTTCAAACCTTGCTAAAAAAAGGGAAACCTGCAATTGGGGAAAAATAAACGACAAAGAGTAAGTGGCCATTTAAACAACATCCCAACGAATTGCCAAAAGAAAATGGTAAAGGCAAAATTCTTTTTCTACAAATTGCAAAAGGGAAGCGATGGTTCAACTTACCTGAGTTACCGAGGTTACGACTGTATGCTTTAGTGGTAAATCTGGTATAAGACACATAGTGCACATAAAATAACCTTTGTGTGCTCCTCTGTCTTGACTTGAAGCTTGGCGCATACATAATTAAACAGAAAACCCTTAATGGAACGAAAAGAGTAAACCCTAGTGAAAGCAAAGATGCAAATGAAGAATACATCAAACCATTACTACCTAGTTGGGAATGTGTTACCTAGATGGGGTGGAAATGAGTTTGTTTTCATGACCCAAAATATGGTCTGGCTGCCATCCTCGAAGTGGTTGTTACCAAAGTTTCAAGAACAATGACCAGACCTTACCCTAGGAGAAAAACCACCCGACAGGAAAAATGGGCTAGAAATAACACTATTTAGCAGAGGATAAGGGTTTTCCATGAACGCATGGCATTTGTTGATTTTCCTTGGTGTAACAAGACGTAGGACATAACAAAGATGAACCTGACAAATGCTAAAGGAAAAGGAAAGATGAATGCAAGGAGGCTTCGATGGATGAGCCTCCACCGTTGTATTTCGTCGTTCCATCTCCACTGTGCTCTTAACCCAAGGTCTATGCCTTCACGTGAATTGCACATGGCGCCTATCGAGTTGGAACGAGGGGATTGGTTCCCCAATCTGTTGGGCATACCAACCTTTATAACCATTGATGACGATTCCTATTTCCAACCGCATAGCATTATAAATGCGCGCTGACAAACGAGGGAAATAGTGCTCGCCCTTTCTCTCCACAACACGTGAACAAATGGATGGAGCGTGGAGAGAGAGGGCGAGCGCTATTTCCCTCGCTTATCAGTCGCATTTATAATGCTATAGGGTTGGAAATAGCATTCGCCACCATTGACATTGCATTACATCAATAGTAAATAAGGAGTAATAAAATATGACTCTGGGGTCGAAACCATACTCATACCTATAACCATACATAAGTTCTCAAACCATTTTCGATTTTCCTTTTGATATTGATGCACATGTAAAATAAAATGTGGGAGGGTATACACTATGAGGTTAGGGGGCCTAGGGCATTGAATACCCAGTTAGGTTAATACTTCTAAGTCAAGGACTACCTTGCGAAATAAAACAAAGATAAAGAAGCTTATGTGGTCATTATAGTTGGAGAGGTGGTAGATTAACTCGTCATACAACATTGCAACTATAGAGCATAGAAGAATAATATATAATCTATGGACATAGATAGTGGACTCCAGTGATAACATAAGAACCAATCATCATTAATTCTATTGCATTTGATTGTTGAACTATTCTTAATAACGATATATAATCTGGAAAAATAAACAAATTGTTTTACAATGCTTTAATAAAAGTAGGAGGGGTGTGACAATATTGGAATAAAATCTCCATATTAACACTTAATTGGCTTTAATATATTAAAAATTGGATTCAATCTCTTTTTTTGACTAACTTCACGACAATAATATAGTGAATACAAAAATATTCAAATAAATAAAATAAAATATATTACTTTTAAAATTTGTTTTTAATTTGTTTTTACTATTCTTTAAAAGTGTTACAACTTTAAATGTGATGATAATATAAAAGAAATTATCTAATGCATTTACTCCGTTATTTAAATATTTATGACATAAAATTAAATTAGTTATCACCATTCAACATCAATAGCCTAGTGTGATTGTTCTAAAAGTTTCTCTCCGTCCATGCGTAATCTTCCATTCACATGCATGGATGGGGTTGACAATGAAAACGTATGAGTCATTTATCAATTGCAATATTTATTTTTTAGTGACCATTCTACTTCCTTTTCTTCTGGGAATTCTTCTAAGGTGACCTCTTCCCATGTTTCTCTATCAACATATCTTTCAATGTCTAGTTTTGACAAATGAACATAAGGAGCAAAATTCTATCGAACTGTGATCGTTAATATTCTCCCAATCAGATCATAAGACCCACTGATTTCGTTCATGAATTTCATCTTTGCTACCAAAAGCTCAATCTCGCCATAAATATCAGATGTACAAGGGGGCCTGAAACCAATTCTCTGCCCTTGATTTGACCGTGCCCATCTTTTCCATTAAAAGAGACACATCCATTAAATGTGTGGTTTATGTTTATCCACAATTAAAATAAGTTTTTTATTATAAATAGAACATGACATAAACAAAGTGACAGGGACTCACTACTACGCAACAATTTTTTTTTCCTATTAAGAATGAATAAGAAGAAAATATAATTAATTTTTATTATTTAAATTTTTATTTAAAACATTAATAAAAAGTTTTTGAGTTTTTTCATTGTGAATATTATAGTTCTTAAATTTATCTATATAAATTAATATGTCTTTTTTTCCAGTAAAAAATCGTAATTTCATTCATAGAAATGATTGAAAATTAAATTCTGCAAATACAAATCCTGTGTATATTCATTCATTAGAAAAATTAAAAAAATACATCTATGAGAGCTCATGAGAAACAAGACCTCCTATTTCATTCTAAACAACATTATTTTGCTCAAACCATAATACAAAAAATACAAAAAAAATTACATTAGAGGAAATTTCAGTCTAAAAGTGGCCTCTTAAGGAAAAATCAAGAAATTAATAAAAAATGCTGACAATATTTTAATATTACTTCACTTTTATTTATGTTCCACAAATGGAGTTTTCTTTAGTGAGACTTTTTGGACTTTTTGGTGCCGAAATCTCGCGGCAAAATTTGAGGTGAAATCTTGATTTTTGTTTTTTCATTGTACATATAGATTCAACCCACCCATCGGAAAAACCCATCAGAAAAATTTCTTTGAATAACACAATTGGTTAACAAAATAGTCTCAAATTTCTGCATAAAATCCTAATCAAAACGGAAAGTTTGTTAATTAAATCTCTTTAAATTTTTATGTAAAATTCTAAATATAAGAGACTTTATTATGTAGAAAAAAAAATGGAAAAAAGAAAGAAAAAGAAAGCATTATTCATTAAGAAAGACCAATAATATTAATAACATTATTTTCAAAGTTTTTTTGTTTTTAAAGATTAGAGTGTTTTTTGGGAATTTAAATTTACAACACAATTTCTTTTAATATTTTGTGGGGAAAATATTTGACATGCATGATTTTCCTCCCTAAGTTTTTCCAAAATCCTTATTTTCATCAATTTTTTCTTAAAAACTATATCATATTAAAAAAAATTAAATTAATTATTAATATTGTTTAATTCTAAAAATTGATTGTGTTATAATTTATAACTAAAATTTCACTTATATTTCTCAGGTTTGGAAACTTTCTCAGGAAAAACTTTGCAAAATTTCTCCGAGTGCGAAAATTTCTCTCGCTCATTTCATGAGATTATCTTCCAATGTAATGGCGCGACAAAATTTCTCTAGCAAGATTAACATTTCATCATATTATCTCCAAATGTAATGATCATAGTGGCAAAATTTCTCACGGGAGACGGAGCTATGCTAATAATGACAAAGTTTCATCTACATTTTATGGGTTTTTGCAAAAAAATTACATTTACACTAAAATTTCATAAGGGTTTGTGAATTTTCTCTCAGGAGATTGATTATAATGGAAAAAATTTATCCATATTTCATGGGGTTTGCAAAATCTCTTCAGTGAGGCTAAAATTTCATCAGGGGTTTGCAAAATTTCTCCCGGGAGATTGATTATCTCCAAATTTAATGGAGCAATGTTCATAGAGGGAAAATTTCATCAATATTTCATGGGGGTTTACAAAATTTCTCCCGGGATACTGATTATTTGGGCGATTGAGTGAAATCTGTTGTGATTTTTTGATAAATAATGGAGCAAAATTCCGCCTAGATCATTTTATTCATTGTTCAATTGGGAGAGCAATTTTTTTCACTTTGGACGCTTCTTCTA
Source organism: Pinus tabuliformis (assembly GCA_031772625.1). Classification (NCBI taxonomy): domain Eukaryota; kingdom Viridiplantae; phylum Streptophyta; class Pinopsida; order Pinales; family Pinaceae; genus Pinus; species Pinus tabuliformis. Next base: position 1,156,760,565 of record CM062809.1, on the reverse strand, counting down.
GTACTTCTTGATCAACTACATCTACTCTTGGAGGATTTTCAAGAGGAATACACTGTTAATGTCGGTTATTTGTATCTACTCTTGGAGGATTTTCAAGAGGAATACACTGTTAATGTAGAGTGGGCAAGGAATCCAAAAATGAATTCAAAAGATATCTTCTTCAAATAGAGGGGTGTTTTGCAGGTATGGTGATTCATCTTTCCCTTTCAAATGATATTTGCATTTTCCTGAATGTACTAATTCCAAATTCGCTACAGGTTCTCTTGTATCTAGATCTTTATATAATTAACCCAATCCTGCAATTCAATATCATTAGAGGGAATTAGAGGATGAAAGACGCACTCTCACGAACACAAAAGTTCTGGCAAAGGTGGTCGATTAGGTTCCAAATGTAGGGGATATTAGAGGCTGCTACACACAATATATGTACATTGTATACATATATTGGAAAGGAAACCTTGTATCTTCTGATGCGAGGAGGCCTTGCCAAGGGATGGACTGCTCGAGATGGGGGTGTCAACGAAACTTGGAAGGTGTGTGACTGCATGGAAGGGGGTGACCAGATTTCCTGAGGGACTGTGTAACAGAGAAGGGAAGGCCAGGGATGTATTTGATTTGGTCATTAGCATTTCCATATGGAATCAAATGCACATTGGGAGTGCGCCCTAGAACAATGAGTCGGTAACTGTTTACTGAGAGGACACACGACAAAGGATTATAGCACTGGACATTGGATGCAGATTTGACCTTGCAGTGGATTCTTGAATTTCTGGGAAGGAGGTGAATCTTGGTATTACTTTGAGGGCAGAGGTGTGAGCCTCTGGATTCCCTTGTTGTAGATGTAGGCATCGTATCCTTTTATATGCTTGTTGAAATAATGTATATATGTGTGTATTATTTTAAATATTATATTGAGTTAGATTTATAAAGCTCCATATACAGTACGATTATTTGCTGGGTGAAGCAAATGTGTATGTGTGTATATGTGGTTATTATTGTAAATGCCATAATGATTTGTGTTATAAAGCTCCAGTAAATGGTATGATTGTCATGTGCCAACAATGGTCATTGTAAATAATGCAACGAGCTATGTTATAAATCTCCATGGGCAGTATGTTTTGTTTTAAACAATATTGTTGGTTATAGGTGTCATTGAACACTGAGGGCGATGTTACTCCAAGGGGGAGGGTTCTGTAACAACCCTGGTTAAAAATACATGAAAAAATATATAAGACCACGGTGATGTGACACATATTCCAAGCTGAATGGTGGGAAAAAAACATCATAGTGGGTGTTCATTTAGTTTATTATGGCTAAGGCTTTGGAAAGACAAAATGACATTTTGACACATTTATTTATGAAAATAATGGAAATTAGAAAAAAAGGGAGGTGAAAGGTCAAAGGTTGCATGTGAGGAGGAAAATAATGGAAAATGAAGAAAATAAAGGCCTCATTCATAAAAAGGTCTCTGAGGATCAATACACAAAATTTTGTCAGTTTAATTTTTGGAGCTCTCTCATTATTCTCTCTCTCTCATACTCTTGGATACTTATTGTTTTCTTGGAGTACTCTTGGAGAGCGTGGCATACTTAGATTTTTGGAGAAAGAAGGAAAAGGAAGAGCGGGAAGGCACAAAAGGACATCGGGATCAACAACTACAACAGATTTGGCTTGCAGGTACCCAGTTGCATGTATGTTTTCCTCACTAGTTTTGGCATGCATGACATATGCATGTGGTTTATTAGTCATGATCTATCACTGTCATGAAAGATTTCCTGGATTGACAGTGGACTGCCTAGCCTTGCCATTTCCTGGATAGCCATGGTGATTGTAGATTTATTTCCTTGTTTTGTTTTGGTTGGTTCTCATGTTTCCTTAGCTTGGGTTGAGTTACTAGTCTTGGAAGCCTTGGTTGCAAAAACGATCTAGAAGCCCTTGGTGGGTTGAGTTACTAGTCCCAGAATCCCTGGTTGGAAAAACGCTCTAAAAGCCTCACAAACATTGTGGGTTGAGTTAAGCCTTGGTTGGATAAACACTCTGGAGCACTAGAAGGCTTGGATAGAGACCAATCTGATGATGGTTTTGTGATTTCCGACCGTGAGGTGGAATCACTGTTTGATGAGTTGAGGTGGATGGCCTCTGGAAGCCTTGGATGGTTTTGGATTGATGTGTTCTATGAGATCCCACATTCATGCTTGGAATATGGTACGAACGTGAATGGCTAAAGAGATATTTGGATTAGCCATTCTACAGTCGGGTGGAACGTGGTAGTCCCATACTGGGTTGACTTTTGCATCATTAATATGAGGTTATTTCTCCTTGTTATCTCATGAGTATTATACTCATTTATATGTGGATTATATGGTTGATGTTTCCTTGGTACTTCTGTTGTTATTATGCTGGTTATGAATATGTATTATGACAGTGGCTATGTATGGATCTCATCATGTTTCTACTTGTAAATGAATGAACAATGTGTCAATGGCTTAGCGGATGAAACTACAACTAATGTGAAAATGAAACAATGCTTCATAAAAAATCTTAGATAAGTATGAGACCCCTATTCTTAGATTTGTTATTTAAACCTGCAGATTGCATTGGATGCCTAGTGTTTGACAGAATGTCAGTCTCGGTTTGGGATGGTCATGCCTAGTCCTCGAGTTAGTTTTGGTTTATTAGTCTTGTCATCACGTGTTTAATGGATTTCGGAAGTTACAACAAGTTCTGGGTAGTGGCCGAAATTCTAAGCTTGAAAAGTGCCTTAAATTCCCCGGACTATGGCACAGGTCTGTTGGAAATAGTACCTGGACGCAGGCATGTAGTCTTGTGGGAGCATCCAGAGCCTCCTGGATGCTGGCATGACCATAACATGGGAGCGTCCATAGGTCAAGTGGTCCAAAATCTCAGTGGGACCTAGGGGCTGGTTGGTAGAAAGGTTGGGATGGTTCTTGAGGGTCCTAATGCTGATGTTGAAGGTCTGTATGGTGTGTTTCCATTGGTTCCACTTCCTTAATGTAACTTGGGAGGTCAAATCGTATCATAGCGTCCTATTGTCACATGTTTACCCTGGTTGGCTGGTTACTTGGGTAGATGTGGGAGGAGGATGTTATAGAGCCGAGTGGGATCAAATCTCTTTTCGCTCTATATTAATAGATTTGATCCCTCTCAACCCTTGGTAGATCCAAAGTTAAGATGTATCTAGACTGGTATATAATTTAGTTAAGTGTAGAAATTAACATATATAATATGTTAAATTTCAAGGAGCTCTACATATTTTATTATTTTTGAAATTGAACTTATGATCTTTTATGAGGAAGTATAAGCTTTTAATGATTAAACCGACTCAAGCTACACATTTTAAGAAATTATTACTAGTACAACTATGTAAATTAAATGATTGATAAATAATGATAATCATCAATCTATAGTAAGTTTCAAGACACATATCTCATAATATATCTCACATTATCAATATTAAAAAAGGCATAGGCTAGCCTTTTTCAACGTAATTCACCAAAATCCGGGGATATAATTTCAAGCAAGAATGTGATTTTTTGTTGTTTAAAATATATTTTTAAATGCATAAATGGATTTATCACCCTGAAAATCTCTAAGGCACTCGAATTATACGATTAAACAATTTAAACTCAAGTTTTAAAAATCTTTGTTGGATTTTGATTAAAATTAACAAGAAAACATATATCAAAAAAGGTCATTTCGTGTATAAGTTAGACTACGCCTTTAAAAAATCATAAAAACTAACTAAATTATACTTTTATTATTATTGTTTATATATATATATATATGGGAAAAACATAATAAGGTATCAATAAGCAATGAAAATATAATGCCATAAATAAAACTAAATTGAATTTGAATTTGAAGTTTGTAAATAATGACTTTTTTTGTTTTCAAATTAAATTGAAAAGAAAAAATGACAACTAATTTTAAAAGAAACCCAAACCCTCTTTATCTATGACTATTACTAAAAATATTTCATGAATATGATGTCAAGGTTAAATCCTTACGATCCAGGTAATAATTATTGATAATTAAATTAATATTTTGAATTCTTATTCCAAAATAAACACAAACACACATAAAAACATAATTAAATATTTAAATTCATATTTCAATAAATATATTCTCAAAACAATTTATTTTTTTAATCATTAAAAAATAATTATTAAAATATTAGAATTCATATTTTATTACCTACATATTTTAAAGACATTTTATTTATATAATTAAAATTTAATATTTTGAAGTTTATTTATTTATTTTGTTAAGCTTGGCAGGTCCATTTCATTTTCTATTCAAACATAGGCAAATTTACACCACATAGATTGGCTAGGTGGCCTCAACTTGCCCCGGAGGGAAACCAAGTCTGTTGGCCACCTATCCGCATTGTAAGCCATCAAAAAACAATAGAGTTTTAATCTCTCTAACCAAGCTATATATGTCTCTGTTTCATGTCCATATTCTAGATTTCTAGCTATACATATACTTGCATGAAGAAAATTAAAAGCTATCCGCATATAAAACAAAAGTAAACATAGGGAAATGACTAGCCCTTCTGCTCCTTTGAGGCCGATTCCATAGGTGTCGGGTCCTTAACTGTTGATCCAGGCATCTCAGACAGTTCTAAGATGCATGAAATGTGTCTTTCAATTCTATCCAACCAGATGTCTTGCTTATGGAGCTGGAAGTGAATTTTTCTGTAGGTCTTGCTTGTAGCTCAACATGTCTTGGAGTGAGACCGCCATGCCCATCGAGATTTGTTCCATGGATTTGTCCAACAAGCTCTTTATTAACCGATAAAGATATAAGGTTTTCTTGAACTGCGTGATTCTTCCTCTGGTGTTGCCCGGGTCCGGGACTAAGGTCCTCCAATTTTCCATATCCTCCTCTGTCTCACTGCCCTACTTTATTTCCTCTTCCCACTCTTCTAACAGCTTCTGAATTCCCTCATCAGTACCCTCACAGTAGGCCTCAACGACTTCAGTGATATGGTGTTCTACCGACTTTCTTCCCTTGCAAGGCTTTGACGTATTTGGATCCTTATCCTTCCTAGGGTCCTGTCCCCTCCTTCCTTGTCCAATGCCTTTCGTAGGCTGAGCCATATCATAAATTCCCAAGACCTGTTCACAGCGACAGTTCGTTAATCTAAAACAATTTAATATAATTTGGTTCCTTCCTTGAATTTCATTTTCGGTGAGATAAACCACACCGTGCTCCTCCTCAATCCTTTCCCTATCGGAGTCAGAGCCAGGATGGTCGAGAGAACAATCCCTAGAGGGGGTCTGCCTCCAACAACCCTCTGTCACTCCCCTCCTCCATACCCAATACCTTCCAGTCACAGTCAGGTAAGCCACCCCTTTCCAAAGCCAAACGCGCGAGCCCACCCTCACTCCATTAGATTTCCAAGCAGTAATTGGTAACCCTTCCCCCTCTGCCCAAGAAATTTTAGCGTTGCCACTCTCTTTTTCATACTCAGCTTTCCACTCTAAGTCCTTGGCATTTCCATATTCCCAGTGGGGATGCCCATTATCCCAGCAAGTGCTTTGGCTGCAGTAGCATGGCCTGCCTCCTATGCACCGTGTTGACTGCTCCCCCCTTCCCCCAGCATCCATCTCATTGTCATCACTCACGTGCCTTCTACGACCAACTCCCACCAACTTCGGTTAACAGAACCTGGGTTCTCCAAACCAGACGACATAGGGTCAACACAACAGAGGCCATAGGAAATATTCGACAGACACAAGATATAAACATAGAACCAGGCAATTGCTACCAATTTCCTACCCATTGCCACCAACAATTCTCAACCCCCCAATTGATCTTCCTATTGTCCCCCCTCTCCCACCAGCAAAACCCCAAGCAAGACATCATTGCAATGGAGGAGAAAGGCCGAAAAACATACTCGTATATAGATGTAGGTCGTTTCCAAGCTTGGAGCTGAAAAAGTCGTCGCCTTCCCGTTCCTTTGCAACACCTCCTTCTTTTGCAAGCCAAAACTCCAACTTCGCCCTCTTGCCTGCCGTATTCTCCTTTACATCCTACCTCACCTCCTTCCCTGCCACCTTTCCCACCACCCTTGCATGCACTCATGCCAAGGGTCGTCGCACCCATCGCCTTGAGCGTGTGGGGGGCGGAAGTACATGTCTCAGAGGTACATATCATTACTATACCTAGACTGTCCCAACCACTGGCTCACACCCCGATCAAGGTATTTTGAAGTTTAATTTAAAAATCAAAAGCATGTATAAAAACCCACACAACACTCCACCACAAACTCAATACGTTCAATACATTCAAACCATTAATCTTTGTTGGTAGATTAAGACCATCATAGATAATATTTTAGTAGAAAGATTGATCTTTGTAAGGTTTTGGTAGAAAGATTAATCTTTGTTAGTAGATTAAGACCATCATAAATAAGGTCTTGGTAGAAAGAAGTGAGATACTAAGAAATTCTCCTCAACATCAATTGCAATTAAAGAAATTGGACAACAAAATGTCCACTTTGACAAAGTAAATTAGAGTTCTATACTTCCCTCACAATGATGAAGAGGTTAGCATGATAATTTTTATATTTTGATATTTAAGCCATTATAGGTTAGTGAACCATTTCCCTTATAAAATTAGATTTTTTGTTTTACAATTTTGTGTCAAATAAGTGCTATTATATTTTGGATTTTTAAATTTTTTTTATCTACATTTTAAAATTATAAATTAGAGTGTAATATGCACGATTTTAATGCTTTGAAGCGCTTTTTAATATTAAATCTATTTATATAATTTAATTGTAAAATTTTAATTAAAAAACTTAAAATTTCGAATAATAACACTAAACAATTATTTTTTTTTTTAAATAATTTTCCTTTCCATGTAAATTATATTAATTAAGTTAAAATAACTAGCCCTAGGGTTACTGGCTTGCGGCTAAAAAGTACACAGGTTTTGTCCTCGTGGGGCAACTACCTATTTTATTTATTTTCAACCAAAGAAAATTATGAAGCAAATGATACACGATGATCAAATTTGAATATATAATCAATGTTTAAACACTTAGAGGGAATATTCTGAATATAACGACAACAGTCGCTTTGGCCGAGTGGTTAAGGCGTGTGCCTGCTAAGTACATGGGGTTTCCCCGCGAGAGTTCGAATCTCTCAGGCGACGTTCTTTCCAGTTTTGTTAAAATTCCGTTCGCCGATATGATTTCATAGAAAATTAGTTCTATTAAATAATCAGTAAAATTTTCGTGGCAGACATTTTAACTCTAGCTCAATTTTACTACTCACCGAAGATTATTTGGATGAACCCGGGTTCCACTCCAACAAAGTCAGTAATCCAGTCGAATCTAAAAGAAGCGTTTGTAGTCCAACGGTTAGGATAATTGCCTTCCAAGCAATAGACCCGGGTTCGACTCCCGGCAGACGCAAACATATATTTATGTACTTGTTAGGCCTTGCTCAGGAAAAGCCACGACTCCCGGCAGGCAGACGCTAATATATATTTACGTACTTCACGCCAATGTATATTTATGTACTTGTTAGGCCTTGGTCAAGAAAAGCCACTAACTCCCCGCAAATTCAAACACTTAATATTTATGTACTTCACGCTAATATATATTTATGTACTTGTTAGGCCTTGGTCAAGAAAAGCCACTAACTCCGCGCAAATTCAAACACCACTACTTCTGTGGGATATTTTGAAATTTTTTGCCCAGATTTCAGTCACTTTGGTTGTCTGGGCAATTCCTTCTGTCTGGTTAGACGACTCCATTTTATATTAATCAATATGAAATTTTGACCATTTTAAAATAAAAAAATGCTGCACAATAAAATTTGGGAAGAATCATTTTAGAAAAAAATATAAATTGACCATTTTTTTTGAAAAAACATGGAAAATTAACTCAAATACAAATATTAACTCCTAAAATTTTCATTTTCATCCTCATCATGAAATAAATCTATATATATTAATTCAGAAACCCTAAAAATAATATTCCATTACAATGCATACGCACACAATGCATGACACTTCATATTTCCTAAAATCCTAACTCTCCCTACCTCTGGTTTCAATTCTTTCAAGTTAGCCAAGAGTGTGTTAGAGTGAGAGGTATAAAAACCCTAATCTTCATAGCGTGCATGCTAGCAACAAACCATAGAAATTTAAACACAATATTTGAAGAAATTGAGCTATATCATATTTATAATTTATTTTAATTTATAAGAGAATTTTTAAATCCATGACTGTGTGAACAATTATCAAAATGAATAACTTGATAATAAAATTGCTTATGGAAAATGTTTTAATGTGATAATCATATTATAATCAGAAAATATTTACAGTAACAAGGTTGTTTATATTTGCTTTTTTAAAATGTTTTAATGTGATAATTATGTTAGCTCCTAACCGTCGCCAATTTATTATGGGCAACAGTCTGCCACCGTTTCTTTAAATTATGGAAACCAACTGCAGTTATTTCTTTAAATTATGGAAACCAATTGCAGTTAAATTAATTTCTTGTTGGAAGCTCCTGGAGTAGTCCATTACTCTTTCTGCAATTCTCTACCATGATCTGTGGAACACTTGACACATAGCCAACAGAAGCTTGATGGAAGCTTGGTTATAAATACTTCTGTTTGGTCCCCAAGCTCACTAACTCAATCCCCTTTAGTCTTACACCATCAAGTTAGAGTGAGCAGAGCTTGAAAGTGCCACGCGGGTGAAAGAAAAAATCTGCAGAGGGTGAATGGCCTCGTGTCTTTGAGTAGTCAAATCCATTGTATTTTTGCACTGTCTGTTTCGGTAAGGTTCGTCTCTGCATATACTCTTGGCGATGGAGGGCCTGTAACCCTTCCAATGTTCACCACTGTTGGCTATTCTCGGTTGTCGAGTTGATACGTCGGCTCTCCACTTTTCCAAGGAGTTTTCGACACCAGGAGACCATCCCTCAGTCTGTTGACCTTCCTCCTTCGCATGTAGGCTCAAACCATTAGTGTTTTGCTTCAGAACTACCGGTTTTAATAGAGCCAAGCCAGCAGAGAGAAGAAACTTGTATATTGAGGGTTCGAAGCTCTGAAAGGCAGTTGTTGGAGTTTTTTCAAAGGCAGTTGATGCTGGAGGTCCGAGCAGCTTTATTTCAGCGTTTCCATTATCTCGTACAACAACAAATTGGGGTAACTACAAGCAATCTTGCTTTTATTTGATATCAGAGTGTGAGCTAGCATCAATGGCCGGAGGTATAATTTATTGGGTATTAAAGTTTTTCGATTCTTTTAAGTGTTTATTCCGCATTATAGAATCGTTTTTTATACTAACAAATCATATTTTAACCCAAAGCAAAAAATTAAACTACGAAACTTTCTTCTGCCTTATAATTCAAATTATAATATATCTCTCCAACACCAATAAAATTATATATAAAATCTCAATTTATATATGCCATGAAATTTTTTTCATATATAATTGATGATCTGAATTAATACATTATTTTTTTATATTATTTTTAATTTAGTAATTTTAAATGATGGAAATTCATACCATATCAATTGTAATTATTTCTATTTAAATATATAATTAAAAATGTTTTTCATTACAATTCTTAGACCTTAATTAAAAATGTTTTTCATTACAATTCTTAAACCTTTCCCACATTAGCATACTTATTTATAAAATCAATTTAAAAAAGACGCATACACTATAAGCTTAAAATATATGTTTTTAATAATCTTAATTGTTTTTAAATTGTTCTTAATTCAATAAATTTTGCATCATACACATAATAAGTTATTTGCATTATACCCATAATACCACACAAGTAAGCATAATACATATAATGTCGTCCTTTTAAACTTTACCAGCGAGGATACACCAAACTGTGAATTAAACGATCACTTTCGGTATATATATGCAGACTAGGAGACCCATATGCATCTCTGCAGACTAGGAGACCCGACAATATGAATCCCTCCGCCCCCATTCAGTGAAAGCCAAAGGAGAGTGTAAAGTGAGTGGGTTTATAATTATTATAAATAAAGATGTATTCATATACTAAAATTAAATAAAATAAAATAATAATAATAAATATTTGTTAAATGTCAAATTTTACTAGCACAATGAGTTGAGTTGATGATGGTTTTTGTTAGTGAGACGATTGAGGATCAAATTTTAGGGGGTGGTTGTGCTTTGTGTTAGACATACTAAAGCATCTAGTCACTAGTGGATCACTTAAGGGTTAGTGATCCACTAATGACTTAGATTACCCTAAATAGCGACTCCTCAAACCACACATCAAACTTAGAAGATCACAAACAACTTGAAAAAAAATAAAAAATTACTAAATAAAATAATAAAATAATTGGATTTTTTTAATGTTCTTAATTTAATATATATATATATATATGTTAGTATTATAAACAAATTTAGTATTATTAATTTTTTAATTAAATTATGATTATGATATGCAATTTTAATTTTAATTATTAAAAAAATATAAATATTATAATACATTTAATTAATTATAAAAAATATTTTCTGATAATATTTTAATATTTATTTATCTTTATGCTAATATAATATTAATTTTATAAATTTAAAATCAATTATTATTAAAAATATTACTTTATTTATATATAATAAATTTTATTTGTTTTAATAATATAATAACTGTTAATTGTTGGAGATCAGATGCACAACAAAATAAAATAAAATATATACACAGCAATCAAAAAATCATGCACAGGGACACAACTTTTAACGTGGTTCACCCAACCAATCTGGGCTACGTCCACCAAACTAAGGCATCGACAATTCTCATTAATCAAACAGGAGATTACATCCATTAAACTCTCACTCTATCACCCAGCTATCCGTATGACCACCTATTTTATAACAGGGAGAATCTAACTGCCTCTCACATCAAATTTAGGATGCATTAATTTTCTCCCAACAACCTGGAGCTAATCCAACAACAGATATCTATTGTTGTCACACACTGGGATTCTTTCCTATTTTGTCTAAAACAGAAAAATCTCAACAATCTCCACCTTGACAACAATTAGCCTGATGCCATGTTTGTTTATTATTTTTATCTTTTCTGCAAGCCAAGAGAAGCCAAACACCAACGTAGCTTCTCTAACAAAACTGGTTTCGTGAACATGTCTGCACAGTTTTCCTTTGTTTGCACCTATTCAAGAGAGACTCCCCTTTCAGTGATAACATGTCTTACAAAATGGTACTTAATTGGAATATGCTTTGATTTACTATGATAGGCCGGATTCTTAGCCAAATGTATTGCACTTTGACTGTCACAAAGTAACCTGATGTTGTCCTGTAACCTACCAAACTCACCAAGCAAACCTTTCAACCAAACTGCCTCTTTGCAAGCATGCGAAGCAGCAATATATTCTACTTCAGTAGTGGATAAAGCAACAATGTTTTGTAGCTTTGACATCCAGCTAATAGCTCCACCTGCAAGAGTAAAGACATACCCTGAAGTTGACCTTCTCTTATCCAAATCACCTGCAAAATCAGAATCAACATATCCGCAAACAGATTCACTACCCTTATTGTAAGTTATACAATAACTACTTGTGCCTCTTAAATACCGAAGCACCCATTTCACTGCTGACCAGTGTTCTTTACCCGGATTTGCCATGTACCTGCTGACAACCCCAACTGCATGTGAAATATCTGGTCGCGTACACACCATCGCATACATCAAACATCCTACTACATTGGTATATGGAATTCGAGACATATAATCCTTTTCTTCATCTGTATTAGGACATAAACTAGAAGAAAGCTTGAAATGGGAAGCTAAAGGGACTGACACAGGCTTCACATTATTCATACCAAAACTCAAAAGTATTTTCTCAACATACTTCTGTTGTGATAGCCACAACTTACCATTACTCCGGTCTCTGAAAATCTCCATGCCCAAAATCTGTCTTGCTACTCCAAGATCTTTCATATCAAACGCCCTTGCCATCTGAGTCTTCAACCTGTTGATTTCTTCAATGCTTTTGCTTGCTAAAAGCATATCATCAACATACAACACTAAGATAATGAACATGCCATTATTTAACTGCTTAAAGTAAACACAATGATCATATTCACTTCTTACATATTTCTGACTCAACATGAAAGAATCAAACTTCTTATACCACTGCCGAGGCGACTGCTTCAGGCCATATAATGACTTCTTGAGCCTGCAGACAAATTTCTCATTGCGACGCTGAACAAACCCTTCCGGTTGTTCCATATAAATTTCCTCATCTAACTCACCATGTAAAAAAGCAGTCTTAACATCTAGTTGCTGTAATTCTAAATCAAGCAAAGCCACTAATGCTAACACAATTCTAATTGAAACAATTTTAACCACTGGTGAAAATATCTCATGAAAGTCTATGCCAGCTTTCTGAGAAAACCCTTTTGCAACCAACCTCGCTTTGTACCTGTCTTCCGTATCATTCACACCCCGTTTCAGCTTGAAAACCCATTTACACCCCACAGTTTTCCTGCCTTTTGGAAGCTCAACCAGATCCCATGTACCATTCTTACTTAAGGCCATCATTTCTCCTTCATGGCTGCTTTCCACTTGTCACTATTTGAACCTTCTATAGCTTCCTGATAACACAAAGGTTCATCATCATTAGCGATCAAAGCAACTGAAGTAACATGATCATAATACCTTCTCAGAGGGCGTTTGATCCTTGTAGACCTCCTTAAGAATGTTTCTGGTGCTTCCACAATTGGCTGTCTATCATCTGTAGGAACTTCTTCATGATCGCCATCTGAGACCTGTTCATGACCTCCATCTGAACCCTGTTCATAATCTGATTCTGAAACCTGTTCATGACTAGAATCTGAACTATGGTCGTTATGACTATCATTAGAAATGCTGTCAAACTGAATGTGCTGGAAATCAAATACATCATCCTGTTTCAATCTACTATCTACATCTAACTGTACAAGAGAGGATTCATTAAACTTTACATCTCTGTTGATGATGATTTTGCGGGTAGTAGGATCCCACAGTCTATATCCCTTTGTTCCATCACCATACCCAACAAAGACATACCTTTTAGACTTTGGATCTAATTTAGTTCGCTGATGTTTAGGCACTAGAGCATATGCATCACAACCAAATACTCTGAGTTTAGAATAGTCACAAGGGTGTCCTTTCCATACCTCTTGCGGAACCTTGCAGCCTATCGCCGTTGATGGAGACCGGTTTATCACATAACAAGTTGTTGCCACTGCTTCCGTCCACAACTCCTTTTGCAATCCAACGTTACTCAGCATACACCTTGCTCTCTCTAGAAGAGTCCTGTTCATGTGTTCAACAACTCCATTTTGCTGAGGAGTATAAACCGTGGTCTTATGTCTCTCGATCCCTGCATCCTTGCAATAGCTGTCAAACTCCTTGGAAGTAAACTCACCACCATTGTCAGTTCTTAAACATTTTATAGTTCTACCAGTGCTGTTTTCTACCAATGCTCTAAACTGCTTGAAAACTGTAAAAACATCAGACTTCTTTTTCAACATGTAGACCCATACTTTCCGAGAAAAGTCATCAATAAACGATACAAAATATGACGAGCCACCATATGACGCTGTAGGGGCTGGACCCCAAACATCTGAATGGATATAATCAAGTATGCCTTTACTAGTATGTTTGCCTGTTTTAAACTTTTGCTTACTTTGTTTACCAAACAGACAATGTTTACAAAAGTCTAACTTTCCAGATCTTAGATTAGGAAGTAACTTGCGGTCAGCCAAAATTTTCAGCCCTCATTCGCTCATATGGCCCAACCTTTGATGCCAACGGCGAATGGAACTACTGTCCTGTTCAGACACCGACACATGATCTGACCCAGTTCTACCCTCTAATTGAAAAAGATTTCCTACCTTCTTAGCCTTCATCACTAGTAAGATACCTTTATAGATTTTCATAACTCCACCTTGAATTACAGTTTTATATCCATTCGTATCCAGTGCTCCTAATGAAATTAGATTTTTTCTTAGATCTGGTACATGTCTCACATCAGTTAACAATTTGGTTGTGCCATCAAACATTTGTAGTTGTATACTTCCTATTCCAACAATACTGCAAGTGACATCATTACCCATGTACACGACTCCATCATCAACTGATCTATATGTCTTAAACCAATCTTTATGAATACACATGTGGTTAGATGCCCCGGAATCTAACAACCAATGTTGATGATGTTTTGAAACATTTACAGACAATACCTCATCACTCATACTTGAACCAGATACTGAACCTGTATCTGTGGTGTTGACTTCCTTCTTTTCTGTCGAAGAGCCTTCTTTAGCAGCCTGCTTTCACTTCCAGCAATCCTTTTTCAGATTTCCAGCCTTGCCACAATGCCAGCATTTCACCTTTGTCTTCTTTCCTTTGGACTTTGAATGAGAGTCGCTATGCTTTCCCCCGGAGTGTCTCTCTCTTGAGCGACCTCTGGCCATCATTACCTCTGACGTAGAGGTGTCTGCATTCGACCTCTTCCTCGTCTCCTCAGACAACAAGGCTCCAACAACATCGTTAAACTCAAGAATGTCTGTTGTACTAAAGCTTATGGAAGTAACAAAGTGATCCCAGGATTCGGGCAATGAACACAATAGAGTTATTGCCTTATCCTCTGAATCAAATTTCACATCTAGACTGTCTAATTGCACCAGTATGGTATTAAAAACATTCAGGTGATCAGTAATCAAGGTACCTTCTTTCATCCGCAAACCATAAAGCTGCTGTTTCAGGAGAATCCGATTTGTCAAGGATTTCGTCATATACAGCTTCTCCAACTTTGTCCACAAACCAGATGCAGTCTTCTCTGACACGATGTTAAATAAAACATCATCAGCCAAACACAATCGAATTCCGCTCAAGGCTCTGCCATCCAATTCATTCCACTCATCATCTGACACGGCAGAAGGCAGTTTAGACCTGCCCAACAACGCCTTCGCCACGCCCTGCTGTACCAGCAGATCATGCATTTTTACCTTCCAGATCTCAAAATTATTTTTGCCATTAAATTTCTCGATTTCGAATCGGGCACTTTGAGTTTTCGCCATCTCGTCTTAAAACAAAGAATCTCCAATTTCAATTTAACAAAAAAAAACAAAATTGAATCACAATAAATGCCTATGCCTCCGATTATTGTTGTCTTTTAACAAAAAAAAAAACAACCCCCCTGTGCTTTACTGTTTAAACCTCAGAGTTCTATGTAAAAAACAAATGGTGCTTGCTAATAATTACAAGAACCGCGCCAAATCAAAAACGGTGTGAGGAATGACAAATTGGCGCGTTTATACTTCTAAAATTCGCGCTAACCAGAGAATTGGCGCATTGGCGCTCTTAAATAATGTGTTTCTGCACTAATTAAGTTGGTTGGCGCGACTGGTATTGAATTACCCGCGCCAAGCAGAAAACGCACTCACCAAAAACAAAAACGCACTCACCAAAACATTTGCTGGGTGTTCTGGCATTACACGCAGGTTCTGGCAGCTCCAAAGCACAGCAACATACCCACGCTGGTTCAATTCCACGCAGCTGTGTGTATGGTTTACCTCCACGTATGGAAACACTGTGTATATAACAACTCCACGCAGCAATATATCCACTCCACTCCACGCAGCACCAATATATCCACTCCACGCCGTTTTTTTTTTAAATACAGTAATCCACGCCGTTGTTTAATGTATATCCGCACCGTTGTTAATATGTATCAACGCCATTTGATAATATATATCCACGCATGTTTTTAAATACATACCCATGCTGTACGCCGTTTTGAAGTATATTAACGCAGGTGTCCACGCTGATAGTAACATATATCAATGCTGATATAACTACGCCGTTTTTAAATATAGATCCACGTACGCAGTCAGTCACATGTGGTATTGGAGATACACAGTTTTTGTTTTTAAATACACAAATCCACGCCGTTTTGCAGCACCATCAATTACTATGGCGTTTGTGGGCGCATAGAGTTCAACACCATAGCCGCACAAGCACAACACTATATAAATACCAATGCACTACACAATGATTGCAGTTTCCACGCAGGCATCCTCATGCACCAACGATGAATAGCGATGAACAGGCAACAATTATCAACGCACCAGCACCTCCACGCCTTTGCGCTCCACCTCTAACTGTGCCGCTCCTCCAACTCGCTCTGATACCAATTGTTGGAGATCAAATGCACAGCAAAAAAATAAAATATATACACAACAATCAAAAAATTATGCACAGGGACACAGCTTTTAACGTGGTTCACCCAACCAATTTGGGCTACGTCCACCAAACTAAGGCATCGACAATTCTCATTAATCAAACAGGAGATTACATCAATTAAACTCTCACTCTATCACCCAGCTATCCGTATGACCACCTATTTTATAGCAGGGAGAATCTAACTGCCTCTCACATCAAATTTAGGATGCATTAATTTTCTCCCAACAACCTGGAGCTAATCCAGCAACAAATATCTATTGTTGTCACACACTGGGATTCTTTCCTATTTTGTCTAAAACAGAAAAATCTCAACATTAATAAATTTTATGATGTTGATGATGATTAACGTCCACTAAGACTAATGTGGTCCATCGGATTTTAAGAAAAGAAAAAGAATCTAATTGTGATTATTAATTTTTTGTTTCTATAATTAAAAAGAAGGGAAAGAAGGGCTCCAAGATCATTATAGTTGTGCTGGCTTAATAAGTCAAAAAGATTGGAAGTGTGCTAAATGTTGGGGAATTGAGAGCGGATGTGAGTAAGAGTTGGGAAATCTAAAAGGAAGTGTTTTTCATCTTTCACCTTCTTAGTATCACAAATATGACAAATTCTATTGTCCCAAGGAATCTTGGGAGTAGACCACCGCTCAGTTTCACTTCCAAGCTCATGAGAATTAGTTCTTATCCTAGCGTTGTTCATTTTTTTCTTAGTGCTGGTCAACACAAAGAGATAATTCTGGTTATCGATGGTGGGGTTGATCACCTCCTTATAGTATCTTAACTTCCTTTTACCCTCCATCTCATTATCATCCCACAACTTGTCCTTAAAATTAGAGGTAATAGTATCTTTGACACTATCCTTGATTCCCATGATGATCTCCTCCTTAATCCCCCAATGGTTGAGCCAAGAACAAGCATCCTTATGCCACCCGTGCTTAAGGCGAAGGTGGGGGTTTTGACTAAAGTTAGAAGAAATTTTTGGGAGCCTCTTAGATTCCATGTTGTAAAGATTCTTCTTATACATCATATATCTAAACATAACCATACTTTCAATGGGGGACATGCCAACTTCGATCAAGAGGATAGGATAGGGAGTATTTCCCTTGATCTTGAGGTTGTAGGTTATGAATTGCTTTTGAATCATCTCAATCTTTCTCCATGACTCTCTAGATATACTACAACCCCAAACTTCACATCTATATAAGACAACATGGGTGATGAGAGTCTCAAGGAGGAACACTTTTTTACTCCAAATGCAAAATATCAACCGCCTTACAATTGTTTTTAAGCTCATAATAAGCTTTCCAGCCTCCAATAATCCTTTCCTCGATGCTATAATTCTAGTTGAGTTGATGAGGAAAGTCAATACCCAAATATTTATAAGAAGAAATGTGCTCTAAGTAATGGTTATCATAGATGAAATTACCATGGTTGATCTTTTTGGATTTGATGATCATGACATTAGCCTTGTCGGTATTAATTGTCATACCCATCTTGGAGCAGTAAACATGAAGAGTCTTAAGCTGCTTGTCTAGGTCATCATTGATTTTTGCAAGAAGAACGATATCATCAGCATAAAGGAGAAGAGTAATGATTATACCAGCAAGCTCGATGCCCTTGCAACTTGCAGTTTCTAGACACTCCTCTAGCTTATCAATGTAAATGCAAAAAAGGGTAGGGGATAGGTGACACCCTTGCTTAACCCCAATATTGAATTTAATATCTTTAGACCACCCTTCGTTGGTCTTAAGATTGTAACTAACAGTCTCATAGAGGCGGATCACAACAATCCTCAGTTCAATAAGAACCATGATCTCTTCAAGTCTCTCTGAGAGCGTATCTTGAGGAACAATGTCGAAAGCTTTTCTAAAGTCCACAAAATAGCAGAAGATATCGAATTTACTATTGCGACATTCCTCTACAATGATCCCGAGAGAGATAAGGTGGTCGATAGTCAAGTGATGTCTCCTAAAACCAACTTGCCCTTTAGCTCTTTTACAATAGTTTTCAAGCCAAAGGCTAAGCTTCTTTTCCAAAATGAGCCCATATAGCTTGACTAGTATGTGGTTGATCATAATGGTCCTGTAGTTAGAGGGAACACTTTTGTCCCCATTCTTAAAGATAGGCACTTGTGTCCAAAGCTTAGGGAAGCCACCCTTTATCTCCAAATTAAGAAGCTTGTGGAGATGATGAATGAGGATAAATCTTCCCATTTTAAAGATCTCAGCTTGGTATCCTTCAATATCTTTAGCTTTCCCATTAGTGAGCTTATTAATCCTAGACTCAATGTCTTCTAGAGAAAATATATCTTCCTTAATAGGAGTGTTTAAGATGGTGCCCATGGTGTCCGGAGAGTCATACAACTTCTTAAGATAGTTGTCCCAACTTTATAAGGGGGTAGAATTATTATCTTTAGTTTTACGAACAAGCACATTCCGCCAAAAATTTCTGGGCGCAACTTTAGAAAGGTGGAGAAGATGCTCTTGTCTCTTATTGATATATTACTTATTCTTCCTCTTGATGATAGCTTTTTATATACTTATATTCTAGAGCTTAATGATTTCATTAGAAGCGTTTTTGATTGATTTCTTGGCAATTTTACAGTCTTTGTCATGCCAAACATTGGAAGTTCTATTATTTTGCTTATATGAAGTCTCATTAGAGAGGTTGCTAATGGTAGTGGAAACGGTAGTAGTAAAATAGTAATAAATTTGATCAATGTTGTTATTATAAGTTAGGGAGCCTAAATCCATTTCTAAATCCCTTAAGAAAATGTTGACATTACTCCTATCGAAGCGAATGTGTCTTTTGATTTCATTGGTCTCTTGCATGTGGGTGGTATGCATACCAAGATTGAGGGATAAATACAAAGGTCTGTGGTAAGATTCAAGCTCATACTTGTTAAGTAGCTCAAAGTTTGTAATAGGGTTGAGGACATGGGTGTCAGAAATCACATAATCCACAACACTACTACCCATCCCATGAAACAGGTCATCTGACTGGAGAGAGGCCACTTGTTAATACCATTACAAATGATTAGGTCCCGTGAACAACAAAGTTTGAGGAGCTTGGTGCTGAATAAGTTCTCGATTATGTCTTCAGAGTTTCTCTTGAATCTATTAGCTAAGTTACCATCTTCATCAAGCCATAAGGGGTCGGGGTTAGAGTTGTTACTTAACATAATAGCTTGGTTGGTAGCAATGCTTGCATTAAAGTCCCCAAGAAAAAGGATATTCCTTCATTCCTTAGGTTGTAGATGTCTTTTTCTAAGGTATTGAATGGACAATTCTTATCCAAGTTGTTTTTATGATTGGATTTAGAGTTGATAAGATCAAAATAGATGATTGCAAGAAAGATCCTATTGGTGGTAGAATCAAAGATCTCAATCCAAATGTACTAATTGAAGGGGTCGATTTTATAAATTCAAATGTGAGAGGAAACAATGTTCCTTATATAATAAGCTATACCACCAAAACCCCTCCGGGAGGATTTCTTATTCCAAGTTGACTAAAGAGTGAATCTCTCAATGTGAGGGACCCTAAATTCATCATGTTCCGAAGTTTCAACTAAAAATATAAGATCGATATCACTCGGGATCCAACTTCGCATAAGACCTTTACACCATGGAAAACCACGACACTTCCAGAAGAGTATCCAAAGTGATGCTAGTCTCTATTTATCATTCGTGTTTGAGACTCTATCTCTAATAATAACTTTCCTATTCCTAATGATTGCCCATTTCCCTTTTTCCCTTGCCTCCTTAACCTTTTGGATTTCTTTTCTAAGTTCATCTTGGTCTTATGAAATAAGATCTTCATTTATAAAGATTCCTGTTCCTTTTAGGCTTGGGATTTCCCAAATATATTTAATTTATGGTCATTACAACTGACCTTGACACATATTAGTCTGTGTTTATGCTCAAATATTTTCCTATCCTTATTGCTTCTATGAGATAAGTTGTTTGAATTTGAGATTTTGCTTTTAATTGTTCTTTAACTATTTCTAATGTGTCTTCATTGTGTTGTTCTTCTATACCAACAATTATAAGGTGTAAGGCTCTTTTGTGACACTCATGGTCGAGTACAATTACTTTATTAATTTCCTCTTTTATGAGTTTAATATCTAATTTATTTTTTGTGTTATTTAGGGTTGAGTTATTACGTAGTTTTTCTTTTAGATTTTTAAGCTGGGTTTTCAAAATGTCATTTTCTTTAACCATTGCTTGTTTAATATGTTTTATTTCTTGAATTCTACCCTTCATTCCTTGGAGATTAATCTCGAGTGTGATTATTTTATTTTCTAACGATTTTGTGGTTTAAATTACTAAGAATTGTAGTTAAAGACTAGTTAAGACTGCACTGCCACGGCTATAATGTCACCCCTATGGTATGCTACAAAGTCTGGCATTTCAAGGGGTGCTTAACGCTTTTCCCGCTAATACGAGCAACGCTGATGAGTGAGAACATCTTGTTCCAAGCTCACAAAAGCCGAAGTTTGTCCGAGTTTCAATGCTCACACAACCCATTGTAAAAAAAGGCTTCGTTGCTATCCATTGAAAATCAAAAGTTTAAATTCTTGTGATGTGTTCTTCACCTGGTTGTCCATTTGCTTCACCTAGCATAACAAAGAGAGACTAGTGCCAAGGAATTAATGTGTTATATAAGAGAGACTAAGGGATTAATGTGTTATATTGTAATAAATGTAAATGATTAATGTGAAATTAAGTGGCTTAAAGTATGGTTAAGATTTTAATTCCGTACTTATTTATACAAAAATTTTGTGAGCCAACTAAGACAAAAATTTAGTGTACATTTTGTGAGCCAACTAAAACAAAAATTTAGTGAGTATAATACACACAAGCGAGGAATTACAAAAGAAATTTTTGTGAATGTAAATAGTTAAGGGATTAAATCCGAAATATATTATATTTTTTATTATTTCAATGCAGAAGTACTAAAATTAAATATAGCATAAAACCAAAATCGCGGGCTAAGTAAGATGAAGGTGACTGTTAGGTTTATATGAAATAGAAATTTATTTATTATTGAAAGTTTTAAAATATTTATTTAATAAGAAAATAGTAAAAATAAGATTTAAAAAAATAAATTTATAGAAAATAAATTAAGTAGTTTTGAATTAATTAATTAGACTATAATAATTTATTTTTTTTATTAAAAATTTAAATAAATCAAATTATTTAATTATTAAAAAACAGTAATAAAAAAATAAAAAACAAATTAATTAAGTTTGATGATATAAAAAATAAGATTTATAAAAGTTGAACTAATTAATTTTTATGATATTAAAAATAATATTTATAAAATTGAATTCATTAATTTTCATGATAGTAAAAATCACATCACTAATATCAAAGAAAGTAATATTGATTATATCTATGTGAACAAATCTCTTGGTAACAATTCACTTCCTTTTTTATGGCTTAGTTTCATGAATTTTCCATGTCAGTCAAAATGTATCCAGTGATAATATATGTAATATGTAGAGGATATCATTTGAGATTTATAACCTACATATATCAAAATCATATGAGATGAGGTATATGGATGCTAAGGATTATACATAAATTGTTTAGTTAAGGGAACCAATCGTTTAGGACTTAAGGAAAGATTTACTCCAAGAAAGAACAACTCTTATATTTGACCTAGCTCTAGCTAGGTGGAAAGACCGACTCTAGGAAATATGAGTCCTCTCTCTACCAATTGGGTGGGGCGAGGGGGGCACAGAGAAAGGGTGACTCTCTACGGGTGGGAAAGAAAGAAGAGTGACTCTCATACGCACCTACATACACATCTAGGCATTGATACACACCCATACAACTAGGTATACTTATTATGTGGGTAATACTATTTACTAATAAGTAGACTTATATAATAATCCTATGAAGTTCCAATGAGGTTATTTTTCTTCATACCTCCTGATTGCTAAGAGTTCTTTGTCGATATGGATAGTACATAATTGACCATGGAGGTGGGATCATGAACATTAGGAGTTTGAATAGAAGGCTTTCCAATCGGGGCACTAGGAGATATATTCATTTAACCCATATAAGAGTTTAGTTGGCCTATGTTTCCAGAAGATACAAACCCCACAACTCCATTAGCATGGGTTCCAGGATTATGATTCATGGGATCATTCAATGATTGAGGAGTGTTAGGAATACTCCCATATAATGTACCCACTTGAGAATATATCAATTCAAGTTAATGGGAACACATGATCTCTTGCTCCCTAGTTTGGGCTCCTACCTTTGCCACATCTTCAACAATCTTAGGAAAGGAATTGGTGAACCACCCATGTAACAATTCATTAGGAGGTTTGGTTCTAAGAATACTTTTTTCCTTCTCCGTGCTCATGAATAACCATGACTTAATAAAAAATAGAGGGTTTGTGTACCATAGTAGCCCATGGGCCATAGGTCTCACTCCTTTGTACTTGCATCCATTTCCATTTAGAGAAAGAGAGAGCAAAACAAACTCACCTTTTTGTTGTATTTTCTCTTGAATTTTTTTTTTCAGCGTGCTATTGTGGTTTTGAGTGATTGTATTTTTGTATGTTCTCTATTTTCCACATTTTGTATATTGTATGCATGAAAACGACAACTTAATAAATCCAAAAGTATAAGGAAAATTACTCTCATAGTGTATATTTTGGATTTAAGTATAATTATTATTTGTGACAAACTATCTAGCACTATATCCATGAGTGTTTACAAATAAAAAAAATACAAGTCATACAAAAGTTTCATGCACACTTATGAGCTTTTTCCAACGCACTGCTTGTTTTTTCTCCTTGTAAAATTTTATTTCTTAAAGTTTAAAGGGTGGTCATGGGTTTTATATAGGAAAACCATGACTTACCATGTTTCATTTATGAGGAAGGTAGGATCATCCATGTTTTTACTAGGAAGAGAAACCTTAATGTACTCATACCATCAAATCATTTGCAAGAAAATTGGCCATGGTTCTAACATATTTTAGCCTCATAACATCTCATATTATTTTTGTTTGTCTACGATAATGAATAAAAATATAACAGAGAGGATTATGTGTTGTTATTTGGAGGCCATTTTGGAATTATTAAAATTTTATACCCTTTGAAAATACATTTGTTCTAGCTTTGTATATAATGTTATCTTGAAGCTTTTATAAGGCATTTCCCTCTTTGTAGGGAAGTTGAGCCACCGAATCACAAACATGGATTGTTATAGCCATTGCCAATGCCCTCTCTGCTAAATACTATGAATGAAACCGAAACATCACTAATAATTGAGGATTAGGTTACCTGATTAATACCAAAATATGACACCTCCCACATACAAAAGAGGTTGCCTGATAAATCTGTATGTAGATGTTGAATTACATATTAAAATAGAAATATGAAAGAGTAGAATAAGAGGAACAAAGATCTCCACCCAAAATAAATAGATTCAAATTTATGCAAAAAAAATCTAAGACATGACTAAAAGAGCCTTGTGAATAAAAAAATATTGTAATACTGACAAATCTAAATATTTGAAATACTGCCTGCCACTAAAAATGTTAAAATGAGAATTAAATCATGTATGATATAACGATGAACTGGAAACCTTGGAATTTGTTGTTAGAATAATCCTCTTAATAAATATAGCTAGAGTCCATAAACAATGCACTTTTATAAAGATTATATGTTGATTTGTAGTACTCTCTGTAGATGTGTTGGATCTTGATTTCCTGGAAATGAGATTTTGCTTCTTCAATTCTGAGCTTCCATGTTGCAAGATTCAGAACTTCTAGATGTGCATATCTTGCCATCCAATCTATGAAACATTTAGAGTCTCCGAGGATTAGAATGTTTTTTATGTTCTTGAGTTGGAAAGAGTCATGAGGACCCAAATTGCAACCAATTATGCTTTAGTATTTGTCCACAGGCTAATGCCATTTCTAAATTGGAGCATATTGTTTGCATTCAATTTTTTCGGATCCCCTCCTCCACAAATATTTCTTTGATCAACCGCATTAAAGAATCCATTGGGAAGTCCCTCAGAAATAATACGAAATTGGATTCTTCTTGAGATTTTTTATTTCTTCTACAAGAGGAATTCCCTGAAAAGGGAGGTGATTTTAGTGGATTGAAAGACAATACATATGTTTGAAAAAATCTTCTAGTATCTTGTCGAAAAAATGAAGTGAACTTATACTAAAATAAAGTGGAACTATATGCCATATCTAGCATATTATGATTAATTAATATTAATAGTGAGTTTAATAGAGTGATGATTAATTAATATTATTAGTTGGCTCACAATTTTTTATATATAAATAAGTACAAAATTAAAATCTTAAGCATAACTGTAAACCACATAGTTTCACACTAATCATTTAAATATATTACAATATAACACATTACTTCCTTGGCACGGTCTCTCTTTGCTATGCTAGGTGAAGCAAATGGACAACCCGATGAAGAACACGTCACAATAATTTAAACTTTAGATTTTCAATGGATAACAACAAGTCCTTTTTATACAACGGGTTCTGTGAGCATTGAAAATGGGACAAAGTTCGGCTCTTGTGAGCTTGAACAAGATGTTTGGTTCTAAAAGTTTTTCTTCATCCATGTATAATCTTTTATTTACATGTGGGGGTGGGCGTGCAGATGGAGTTGAAGATGAAAATATTAAATTTTATGAGTCATTTATTAATTGCAATATTTAGTTTGAGTGACCATTCTATTTTTTTTTTTTTTGGGAATTCTTCTAAGGTGCCTTATTCCTATGTTTCTCTATTAGCATGTCTTTCAATGTCTGGTTTTGACAAATGAACATAAGGAGCAGAATTCTATCGAACTCTAATAGTTGATATTCTCCCAATCAAATCATAAGACCAACTGATTCCCTTCATGAATTTCATCTCTGCTAACAAAAACTCAACCTCACCATAAATATCAGACATACAAGGGGGTCTGAAACCAATTCTATGCCCTTGATCTGACTGCGCCCAACTTTTCCATTAAAAGATACACACCCATTAAATGTGCGATTTATCCACAATTAAAATACATAATTTTTTTAAATAAAAGATTAAATAAACAAAGCAACCAACACTCACTACTACATAGCGCTTGTTTTTCTATTAATAAGAAATAAAAAGAGAATATAATTAATTTATAGTATTTGAATTTATATTTAAAAAAATACTAACAAGTTTTAGAGGTTTTTTCATTGTGAATAGTATAATTCTTAAATTTATCTATATAAATTAATGTATTTTTTTCCAGCAAAAAAACCGTAATTTCGTTCATAGAAATGATTGAAAATTACATTTTTCAGATACACATCCTGTGTATATTCATTCATTAGAAAAAGTAAAAAAAAAAACATCTATGAGAGCTCATGAGAAGCAAGATCTCCTATTTCATTCTAAACAGCAATATTTTGACAGGAATCACAATACAAAAAATACAAAAATTTAAAACAACCTACATAGGCAACCAAAAGATTGATTCTCCTAGAAAGAGAAAATTAAACATAAAGAGTGCAATCAATAAAGATGAAAGGCATAAAGAGTACTCCAAGTAGACATATAATGTTTAAATGTCTCTAGTATTAAACTGTTGTTGGTCCCTGAGGAAAATCCCTATATGGTTGGTGAAAAAACTCACAGACTTGTGCATCTCTCTGTTCTATAATATTCCATAGGCCCTGGTCCATGTTGAGGCCTTCCTTTGAAAGGTTGTTAGTTGTCATGTTCCTTTCCCTTTAAATATGGTTGCAAGTAAAAAAATAAAAGTTATCAATGATTCAATTAATTTCCTCCATAATGGGCACAAGAGTAATATTTCAATAAGCTTGAATTATTTTTAGCGAGTTTATAGTAAGCGTAGAGTCCAAAAAAACTTGAATATGAGTGCATCCCTTCTATAAAGCAAACAACGGGAACTATTTGCATGCTAAGAGTTCCACCGCATTGTTGGCCCCTCTACCCAGGCTAAATTTTGCCTGATAACAATTAGCTTTCGAGAGAAAAAGTACAAAACCACATCTGCTCTATTGTCCCATATTTATTGAGGCTCCATAATAAAAGGCCCATGGACAAGGTTTGTCTATCTGTTCTAAATTGAGTAGTATGGGAGGGGCAAGATCCTTTTCCTGAAGAAAGTGACTTAAAATGGCAAGCGCTTCCATTGTAATATGGTCAGGGATCAATGTCATGTCTTAAAAAATGGCTTTGTTTCTAGCCAATCAAACCCCCCAACATACAATTAAAGGAAGCATTTTGATAACATGACAACTAGGGTTGGAGCACCAAGCCTTCCATACTTCTTCCAAATATATTTCTTCACAAGAGGCTGAGTGACCAAGGGCATTCTTGTATGTTTTCTAGACTTGCTGATAGAAGGGGTATGCTATGAAAAGGTTTGTTACATTTTCATCACTATTTTTTCATAAAGTACACTAGCCCAAACCTATCATAAAGAAATTTTGCAATACAGTCTAGGTCGACACCTTCTTTATCATTAAACACAACACATTTTTTTTGCTTTTGTAAGACATGTTTCCTTCCATACTACTTTCCATCACCAAGTGTGGTCTACTGCAACACTATTCACCATTTGAAAGATGTATCCAAGCTTAGTGGTATAGAAACCATTGGGGGATATGCTTTAGATGATCTCGTCATCTCTTTCAATTAAAATTATATGACCATGTGAGAGGGTTTGTTGATAGACCTACCATGAGTCTCAAAAATGCCCCACTAAATGCAGTTCCTCGGTTAATAACCAACCTTGACTCTAGATTGATGAGTTTGCAAGATTGGAAATATGTGATAACTTTGTGTAGCTTATATTGTTGAGATTGCAACAAGATGATGGAGCTTAGTGAAAAGAGTCGCCTTCACTAAGTGGGCCCGCAGGCAAATTATGGCGCAAGTTCTATTTTTGGATCCCAGCAGGGATGATCACAGCAGGAGTGACCACAGCAGGGATGATCACAGCAGGAGTGACCACAGCAGGAGTGATCATAGTAGGAGTGACCATAGCAGGAGTGATCACAGCAGGAGTGATCAAAGTCTATTTTTAGACTGGCTGTCCAAAATAGAAAAGTCAAATATTATTGTCTCATAATAATATTTGGACTATAAACTTGATCTTATTCTCTTGGAGCACTTCAGTTTGAGCTACAGATGTGGCCCATGCAACTGTCAGAAGGAAGTACGCTTTTCTTATGAGTCAGTTGAGTTGTTGCATGCATGACTTCAGTTAGAACTCAATCAGTTGAGTTTGGTAGAGTTGATTGTGGAGTTGTGTTCAGTTTGACTTGGTTAAACTAGTTGTAATTAGTCTAACTGCAAATAGACTAATGATGAGTTGTTAAACTAATTATTAACTCATAATGAAACTATAGAATACATCATTTAACTCAGTTTCATGTTAGTGCATGTTCAGTTCAACAGGGACAGGTGTTAGAGGATCAGATTGCTATCAGTTGTGACTATAGTTGTGCATGAGGATTTGCACAATCAAGGGATTGAGTATGCCAATGAGTTTGCTCATGTATTTGCCCAGTATTATAGCCTCTGCTCATGTCTTACACAGTGTGAGTGATTCTTTGGAGGTGAAATACGAGTTTGGTAAACCATTCTCATCAATTCTTGAGCAGGTATTGAGCAGTGGAGGCAGGCAAGCAGTGGAATAGATTTGGAGATCATATCTTAGCTGTATTGTGTGTAATAGGTGGAGCTGGTACTGGATTTCTTGTGATAAGAATTATACTTTGTAATGTTACATGGTCTCAATCATTAATATACATATAGTTGGGGTTTTTAGCGAGATTCTTTCCCCGGGTTACATATTGTGTTAATGTGTGAATGCTCTTGATGTTTTATTGTTATTGATGCTGCTATATTGATGATCAACATAGAGGAGCTTATGTATTGTGTATGTATTCTGTAATAGTACATGATCAGGATAATCTCCATTGAATATGTGTTAAATTATTCAAAATTTCTACATGGTATCGGAGCTGTTGATCATCAGATCTACTATTCAGGAAGTGTTTACATTCTATTTCTTCAGGCAGAGTCTGTAATCGGGCCAGGTAGCCTCTGGATTCATCCTTCCTTTGGAAGGTGAGATATCCGATGAATGCCCATACAGTCAATCTTTGTACGAGAAATATTGTGTTCTCACGAATCTTAGATCTGAGGCGGTTGAGTTGGAGCTGGTGGAAATTCGAATTTGCAACAATGTTTTCTTGGTGGCAATGCAACAATGTCTTTCAACGGATTGCGATTGGAGTATGCTCTTGAGGGCAGCTCAAACTACATTGCATGGAAGGACAAGATGGAGGCAATATTGGATGATAATGGGCTGAAGGAGTTCATAGAGACGGATGTCCCAAAGCCCACTGATGCTGCTGAAGCGGAAGTTTGGCAAAAGAAGACCGCAAAATGTCGCAGGATTCTGTTGGAGGGCATGAGGGATCACATTGTGTCCAGCCTACATGGAAAGACTTCTCCATATCTGATGTGGAAGGCTTTAACAGATCTATTCCATAGCAAGAGCGATCAGAGGAAGCTGGCGCTCAAAGATAAACTCAGAAACATCAAATGCGAGAAGGGTGACAGTATGCCCAAGTATCTCACAAAGTTCACTCAGTGTTGAGATGAGCTGGGAAGTGTGGGGGTTACTGTTGATGATGAGGACTTGGTGAGCTTGGCTCTCATTGGTCTTCCGAAGAGTTGGCATTTCTATCAGGACTCTGTCAATGGTCGGGAGAAATTTCCAGGATGGAAAAGACTATGGTCAGATCTTGTGCAGGAGGAGATCAGGCGGAGTACCAGGGACAGATCTTCGTCAAAGGGAGCTGATGAAGAGAATTGCGCTTTGGCTGCCAAAGCAAAGAAAGGGAAGAGCAAGAAAGCTTCTCAGTCTGGTGTGAAAGGCAAGAAGCAGGATATGTCCAAGGTGAAGTGTTTTCACTGTCACCAACACGGACACTATGCCACTAATTGTCCGCAGAAGAAGAAGAACAAGCAGGCTGCTGGATCGGCAGCAGGAGAGGCTCTAGCCTAGCAGTTTGAGCTTGATTTTTCATTGATCACATGCTTGGTTTCAAGTGTGATGGGATCGATGTGGTTCTTGGACAGTGGTGCATCTTTTCACATGACGGGAGATAGAGATTTGTTCTCTGATCTGGAGGACAAAGATCTTGGAGTGCACATCGAGATGGGCGATGATGGTAGATACAGTGCGACCGGTATCGGTACCATTTCCTTTGAGAGGGAGTCTGGTAAATACTTCGTATTGAAGGAAGTCATGCATGTTCCAGGATTGAAGAAGAATCTTATCTCAGTGGCGATGTTAGAAGACAAGGGGTATGATGTTGTTTTCAGCAAGGGAAAGGCTTTTCTGCGCAGCAAGACAACTGGTGAGACCCGGAAGATAGGGGTTCGAGTGAGGAACCTTTATCAGTTGCATGTAGATGGATGTGCAGCAATGGCAGGCAAGGCAGAAGGATTGGTGAGCCGGGATGATGGCGAGTTGTGGCACAGGAGATTGGGTCACCTTCACCATGAAGCCTTGAAGATACTGCAGCAGATCACTACAGGGCTTCCTAAAGGCATACTTGCGCAGTCAGATCAGTGCAAGGGGTGTACTTTGGGGAAGTTTGTGAAAGCCACCTTTCACGAGAAGGATAGTCGCGCCACGACGATCCTTGAGAGAATTCACACAGACGTGTGTGGACCTTTCTCAGTTGCTTCAACAACAAAACACAGGTATTATGTGATTCTTGTTGATGATTTCTCTCGTAAGTGCTGGATCTTCTTCATGCAGAAGAAGAGCGAGACATATTCAAAGTTTTGTGAATTCAAAGCACTGGTCGAGAAGGAGTCAGGGAAGAAGGTGAAGGCTCTTAGGAGTGATAAGTGTGGTGAATACATCTCAGACTAGTTCAAGGATTTCTTCAAGGCAGAAGGGATTCGAAGAGAGCTCATAGCTCCCCATAACCCACAGCAGAACGGGGTAGTTGAGCGGAAGAACAGAACGATTGTGGGTGCTGCACGGGCAATGTTGCATGATCAGGGCCTACCCCTTCACTTGTGGGCGGAAGCATGCAATACAGCAGTTTATGTGCAGAACCGTTGTCCTCATAGGATACTTGGCATGAGTACACCCGAGGAGGCTTATTCTAGTAAGAAGCCTGATCTTTCTCATTTGAGGATTTTTGGTGCTAACATTTACATGCATGTGACGAAGGGGGCCAGTAAGAAGTTGGAGCCGACCGCAGAGGTTGGATATTTGTGGGGTACACTGATACGCCCCACAACTATCGTGTGTATTTGCCAGACAGTGGTAAAACTATTGTGCGACGGGACATAAAATTTCAGGAGGAGAAAGCCACGAAGTGTTCGCTTGAGAGGGAGCTACACTTGCATGCAGATGAGGAGCTATTAGTTCCTAAGGATGAGCTTCAGGACGTGGATCAGCCATAGGACGAGGTTCATGGAGTGGAAGAGACCACTCATGCAGCGCCAACCATTAGAGGGCGAAAGCGCTTGACAGAAGCTGAGCAACTGGCTCAAGATGCAGAGAAAGTTGTAGGACCACCTACAGCCCAACGCAGGCAGAGACAGTCACCTGATCGGTACACTGGATACATGGCTCTTATGAGCAAGTGTGTTGTGACTGAGCCATCCTCTTTCGAGGAAGCTGTGGAGGATCCCGCATGGGTAGATGCCATGGTGGAAGAGTATGATTCTATTGTCAGAAACAGTGCATGGGAGATTATTCCTAGACCGGAAGGGAAATCAGTGGTGGGTTCGAGATGGATCTACAAAGTTAAGCAGGCAGCTGACGGGAGTGTGGAGAAGTACAAGGCAAGATTTGTTGCCCGAGGCTTTTCACAGATAGAGGGGATTGATTATGAGGAGACCTTTGCACCTGTCGCAAGGTATTCTTCCATACAGACGATTCTTGCTCTCTCAGTGCAGATGGGATGGCACATTCATCAGATGGATGTGAAGACTGCGTTCCTCAACATAGTCATTGAGGAGGAGGTGTACATTGAGCAGCCCGAAGGCTTTGAGGTCTTCAGCAGCGAGTCGCATGTGTGCAGGCTCAAGAGAGCGCTGTATGGGTTGAAGCAAGCACCACGTGCTTGGTACACACGGATAGACAACTATTTCATAGGACTTGGATTCTCCAAGAGCGAGGCGGATCCTAACCTATACCAGATTGTGGTGGAGGGTAAGTTGCTTATCATTGTACTGTATGTTGATTATTTGATTCTAACAGGTGATGAGCTGTTGATACTGTCATGCAAGAAGGATCTTGCTACAGAGTTTGAGATGAAGGACTTGGGCCTCCTTCATTATTTCCTAGGATTGGAAATATGGCAGCGCAGTGGTGGACTGTTTGTTTCTCAGGGCAAGTATGCTTAGGAGATACTGGAGAAGTTCAACATGCATGGCTGCAAGCCTGTTGATACTCCTCTTCCTGGAGGTTGGAGGAAGGAGGATACCACTTTGGGAGAAGAAGTGGATGCCACTGTTTATCGACAGTTGGTGGGGTCGCTGATGTATTTGGTCAATATACGACCCGATATATTCTATGCAGTTAACCAGCTTTCACAAGCTATGGTTAAGCCTACCAAGCTCTTCTGGAAGGAGGGCAAGCATGTATTGTGCTACTTGAGAGGCACATTGGGATATGGATCTTGGTACAGACAGGAGGATGCAGATTGGGCAGGGAGCTCAAGAGGCCGAGTATATGGCAGCAAGGACATCAGGTACCATCATATCAGAGATTGTGTGCAGTGGAGGATCATGTGGCTTTCATACATTCCAACGGAGGATCAGGATGTTGATATTCTGATGAAGGCTCTCACCAAGAGCAAATTCGAATACCACCGAGGTAGGATAGGGGTTGCTGATAATCCATATCTTGTCAAGAGGGAGTGTTGAGATTGCAACAAGATGATGGAGCTTAGTGAAAAGAGTCTCCTTCACTAAGTGGGCCCGTAGGCAAATTATGGCGCAAGTTCTATTTTTGGATCCCAGCAGGGATGATCACAGCAGGAGTGACCACAGCAGGGATGATCACAACAGGAGTGACCACAGCAGGAGTGATCACAGTAGGAGTGACCATAGCAGCAGTGATCACAGCAGGAGTGATCAAAGTCTATTTTTAGACTGGCTGTCCAAAATAGAAAAGTCAAATATTATTGTCTCATAATAATATTTGGACTATAAACT
Source organism: Pinus tabuliformis (assembly GCA_031772625.1). Lineage (NCBI taxonomy): Eukaryota > Viridiplantae > Streptophyta > Pinopsida > Pinales > Pinaceae > Pinus > Pinus tabuliformis. Next base: position 1,156,728,028 of record CM062809.1, on the reverse strand, counting down.
TGATCTTATTCTCTTGGAGCACTTCAGTTTGAGCTACAAATGTGGCCCATGCAGCTGTTAGAAGGAAGTACGCTTTTCTTATGAGTCAGTTGATTTGTTGCATGCATGACTTCAGTTAGAACTCAATAAGTTGAGTTTGGTGGAGTTGATTGTGGAGTTGATGGAGTTGTGTTCAGTTTGACTTGGTTAAACTAGTTGTAATTAGTCTAACTGCAAATAGACTAATGATGAGTTGTTAAACTAATTATTAACTTATTTTTGCAACTATAGAATACATCAGTTAACTCAGTTTCATGTCAATGCATGTTCAGTTCAATAGGGACAGGTGTTAGAGGATCAGATTGCTATCAGTTGTGACTATAGTTGTGCATGAGGATTTGCACAATCAAGGGATTGAGTATGCCAATGAGTTTGCTCATGTATTTGCCGAGTATTATAGCCTCTGCTCACATCTTACACAGTGTGAGTGATTCTTTGGAGGTGAAATACGAGTTTGGTAAACCATTCTCATCAATTCTTGAGCAGGTATTGAGCAGTGGAGGCAGGCAAGCAGTGGAATAGATTTGGAGATCAGATCTTAGCTGTATTGTGTGTAACAGGTGGAGATGGTACTGGATTGCTTGTGATAAGAATTGTAGTTTGTAATGTTACATGGTCTCAATCATTAATATACATATAATTGGGGTTTTTAGCGAGATGCTTTCCCCGGGTTACATATTGTGTTAATGTGTGAATGCTCTTGATGTTTTATTGTTATTGATGCTGCTATATTGATGATCAACGTAGAGGAGCTTATGTATTGTGTATGTATTCCGAAATAGTACATGATCAGGATAATCTCCATTGAATATGTGTTAAATTATTCAAAATTTCTACATAATCTCTTAGTAATTTGATAAAAGGAGGAGGAATCAAGTGGTGTTGACCAAAACCATACCAAGGATCAAGATCGAGTCTTACTTTGTATCTGTTTCGACCCTCCAAGCCAGCCCATTACTAATGGTATTAACAACACTTATATTTCTTCATAAAATATTGTTTGTAGAGCTCTCCTAGAAAATATCTAACAAACCTTCTTTCCTGTACACAAACTACCAATATTTGTCCCAAACCTGGACCTCAACACCTAGCATCCTTCAATCATAAAATAGACAAACGTATACATTTCCAAGATGTTATTAGCTGCCTTGAAATATCCATGGATCTGAGAACATTACTGAGGTAATATGTGCTCTAGTTAGGGTAATTCTTTTGCATTAACTTGGAATGTTCAACCTCCTCAAAACTGTTATAACCTTCTCCCAAATATCTGCACAGGTCCCACAACTAGTGTAGATTCCCTCCAACAATGTCTCTGAAACTTCAGGCCTCCAAAACATGGCTTTCAACCCTCTACAATTTTCTATAACAGAGCTTTACCTTCCTCCTTAGGAACAATACTTCTAGGACCTTAAGTTGCAGAGAGTTATACACCCAACTATGCCCAATTTTCTCCTTGCTAGCTCAACTAGAATTCTTCCTACATTGGCCAATTAGATCACAAGAAAAAGACATGCACCTGACATTTCTTCCACTTCATATTTGCTCTTGTAGAATCTACCTGCCTCATATTGTTCTTTTCACTCGATGGGATGCACTTGTGTTGTGCTATGATTGAATGACTAGAGTCTTATATTTATATGTTCACTTAGAGACATGTATGGCCCTTTCTAGGGTTGTCTTAAAGTCAAGATGACCTCACTTTTGTGCCAAGTTTCCCACTAACATATAAATTAAATTATTTGCTCTCATTTGATCTATTCTTCTATGGATGCCTTAGGACCCCTTGGTCCCTTTGAGGGCGTTCCACTCACCACCATGGTCAAAATTCCAAAATACATGTTGGTTTTGTGCCCACAATATTTGGTGCAAAACCCACCTCTTGGGTACTTAGCCCACAAATAAATTTTGTGGTGCCAAATCATACAAGCCTAGTACCCAAGGCTTTGGAGTACCTCCCAAGCTACAAATCTCAACATGTCAATCAAAACTGAAATTTATTGGTCACAAAGCATACCTTTCATCTCTATAATTGTTGCATGGTGAAAAGCTTGACAATTATCCACTACTACATAAGTTCTGGGTATATTTTGAGCCACATCCTTGACAATATTTACTTATTGGAATTGTATAATCTCTGACCAACTTGTGTTGTGGGCAATCTTTCCTTAAGTGATTCCATCCACAAGTCCAACACTTATATGGACCCTTCTCATAACTCTTGGCTTCTTCTTGAGTAGAGTGGTCTCTACTGGCAGTGTTGGACCTTTGTTGATGTTCTTTATTGATAGGGGTCACATTCATTCCCTTTGTTGTTTTTTTACTTTTCCCCTTAAATTTGGCATTGCTTTTGAATTTTCATTCTAACTTATACTAAGGTTTGTGCCTAGACTTCTCATAACAATGCTTCAGTTTTTGAATTACATCTTCTAATGTCCTAGGTTCATTAAACTCAATTCTATCCTTGAGGGATTGTGGCGGTCAACTAACATACCTCTGAATCTATTCTTTTTCTTCCTTAAAATAGTGAACATACATTAGCAGTTCTAAGAATTTGGTGGTGTACTCATCATCTTTCATTTGACCCAATATGAGCTCATAGAATTCCATTGCTTTGTTGTCAAAGTATCTCTTAGATAAATAGTAGTTCTTAAAACATTCCTCAAATTCCTTCTAAGACAACTCCTCTTCTTTGATTCCCTTTACATTTTTCTTATCTTCCCACCAAATGTCATACTTTTTAGGATGAAAGTAAGTACCTTTTCTTTCATGTTTTTTGAATAATCATGAATTTGGAAGAATTTTCTCATTCCCAATAACCAAGCTTCTACATTCTCTGATCTCTTTATTTCAACATTAAATGTAGGATGCTTGGCCTTCTAAGAGTCCTCCAATACATATTATATCCCCCTTCTTTTCCCATGATAATGATAGTGATGATGATGATGTGGCATCCTATGAGTATTCTCATATTGTAGCTCATGGGTGCTTAATCCTTTTGTGGAGTACTTAGTAGAGTACCTCCTTTCAAAGTGTATTCACTTGAAATTTTTTTCCTCTTTTTGGATCCACTCTCATTTTCCCCATTAGTTTTTTCTTCTTGTCCCAAAGGAATTTGCATTTCCCTATGGTTGACCCCCAACTCATGCTACCTCTGCCTTTGCATATATGATAGGCTTTGCAATATGACTGCATTGAATTCTACCTGTTTCTCTTGTGCTATGATAAGTCTCTCATTGTTAGCCTTACATCTCCTTATTTATGCTCGTAAGCTCCTTAGTGTGTCCATCCAATTAGGGGAGCCTTCCCTCCTCATTGCTCAACTGATCTTTCCTCTCCATATCCATGTTGTGATGGATTAGGGCTATACTACACCATTCTATTATTCATTCCTTGGTCCTTTAGTTCTACAATGTACCATCCTTTGTTGTTCGTGTGGCATTTGAACTTCATCTCTTTGGACCTTAGTGTCTTATTATGTGTTATCATGGAAACACATAATTGTTAGATTTGAACAAATCTCAAATGCATTAAAAACCTTATCACCTTGGATTACTGTTGGAAATATGCTAATGTAAAGCTAGCTACAGTATTACACCTCAGTTAACACATTAGTATCAATAGAATCATATCAACCATTAATGCCATACTACATGAATATGCACATCACAATGATGACACGCCAAACAAAAAGACAATCAATCCACTCAACAATCAAGTTTCTAATGCTCATGATGAGGCTTTAAGGTCTCACTAGATCTTCAAAGGTTAAGTGTTGAATCCTTCATTTGGTTAATTTTGTGATAGATCCCATCCAGTCCAAGTGTAGAACCTATAAGATCTGATACCACCATGTAACAAACCCCCAACTAACCCTAGCCTTGATTAAGGATATAAGGATGCAATTACCGAGTTGATCCAACCTCCAATGTCCCATTATGGAAATAGGGTCTAAATTTTTTGATCTTTTACAACTCCTCCAAATCTCAAAATGGATAACATCGTTTCATTCATTTGGTTGATACCTTTCCAACGATGTAAAATTTGCTTCAATCTGACTCTTGGATTGAAAGATATGGCCATATAAAAATTAACCTATCGAAAAGTGCCACGTCATCAAACATGCCACGTGGTGCCCATGGGTCACCCACGTAGTTGTCCAAGTCATGCCAAGTGGCAGCTACTAACCCTCTCATATTAGGTCATAGATACCCCATTTCTATGGTCCAAACAGACCAACCCATAGCACTTATATATAACATATACAATCGATGTATGTGGGTGTGGGCCCTCTATGGCCACGTCACACTGAGAATACATCCTGGTGGGTTCCAATACTATTCCCTACTTAATATGTCTGGGACAACCTTCCTTGCTATGTGGAATTGCAAATCTATATTAAGGCTTAGCCACCACCTTGACTGGTAAATGAATATGTTCACACCACATCGCACTTGTCCCCACAAAATGGGCCCCTTGGCTTAAATATTAGACATTTTAGTATATCCTATGTCTAAGATATTTGGGGTCCGGGGTCTAGGGTGACCTCACCGCTCTTAAACGCCAGGGAAATGCCATTCCTTGTCACATCCTCTATGTGGTCTGGTTCCCATGTAATTCTTTGACCCATGCAATTCATGACTTTCACATTATATGGGAATTGGGCTTTTCACCTAGTCAACATACATGCCCATATCATGGCCCACCATGCCACATCATCTAGGGGATTTTCTCTCGGGGGTTTCCTTGGTGCTCCCTTTTGAAAAAATTGGGGTGCCAAATTTTCAGGGTCATCCAATGGCCCTGAGAGTTCACTCATCGATGACCCAAATTTCTCTTGCTTAAGCATTTGGTCACTATGCCTAGTCATAGGGTCTAAGAGGGTTAAACCATTTCCTTTTGAAGTCTTGTGCTTTGGGATTACAAATAATTCGAGTCCCGTGCTTAACGATTGCTATTAAAAATATAAGGGCCTTTTCTTAGGCCTTTGATATGTAGTTTATAACATATAATGATATACATAGGATTTTCTGGCCTATCCCTCCCGAGCTTTATAAAAACCACACTATCTTTGCTCAACTTAAACGGGAAAAATACAACCCAATGTATATAATCACATATTTCTTTGTATAGGAAGGCTACATACGCACCATTGGACTAAATTTATGATCTAAAAATAAATAGAGAAATCATTTTTACACTTAGATATTTCACCCATATATTTAACCAATTATCAAGGTTACAATACAATCTAAAATTAACCATAGGAAAATAATTGTCCTTAAAAATCATTGCACAGAGCATTAGAATTCCTCTTTTATGAATGAAGTCCCAATTTCATATCATGAATACAAAACTCTCCACCCAACCTTAGAAAATCTACAACCACTTTTACTTGTAGCTGTCACCACAAGCTAGATTTCAATGCTCAAGGTGGAGTGATTTTGGGAGGAAATTAACCAATAATGATAACTGAAATAGGATGTCACAAGGTCAATATACCTTCATCCACCAACTACATAGGGTTCCACTTAGTCTTTCCAAACTTTTCAGACATAGTCATCTATGCCAGGATACTAATCTAGGTGGATATTTGTGGCCACCCTCATATTCCACTTGGACCCCCACCATTGTTTCTTTCAGTTTCCTTAATTGTAGCACAACTTACTATTTTTGGCAGTTTTTCGAGTCTTAAACTTCCAGAGCCGTTTTGAGGGCCATTTTTTTTTTGGTGGAAAACAGAGAGACCAGAAAAGTGTCAGACCAATTTACCAATCTTTTTTTGGTCTCCTCTTGGATATCTTCAAAACAAAGTATTATGATTGTTAAAAGGAGATTGCATGCCAAAGTTACGACACTGGGAAGTTGACGTTCCAACTACCCCTAATGGGGCCCACAAGATTTTGGCACTTCATCTCCTACAATTAGGTTTTTGGATGTTTAGGGTTTCCCATTGTTTCTTAATGATAAAAATACCTCTAAGCCTCATTGTAAGATATTCATACGGCATGTAGCTACCACATCTCTTCTTAGAGATAAGCTAACATTGCTCGAACTAGTTTATTTCCATTCTGCATGTAACAAATTTTTAATACTTTGTTATTAATTAATTAAAGTTTATTTTTCACCATAGCTCTGTGTTTCTATTTATATCTGTATTTCATTTTGTTCCCACATAAATCCAGATCAATGTTATCATAGTGGTCTTCTCTTTCATTGTTTTTCTATGCATTTCCCTAATGAGGTCGGGGTATAACGAGTTGGGACTTGAACTCATTGAACCCTTGCAAGACCGTCCTCGCTGACACTAATTTCCTCCCATGGTAGAAGAAAATAAAGACAAGGGAGTAGGAAATCGTACAAAACTATTGCTTGAACAAGTCCTCGAGTGACAAAGTGTTATGCTCTTAACCTGCAAGACGATACCATAATACAGAATATGCGAAGAAATATACCCAAAACATAGAATAGTGAGAAACAAAAACAAGTATTTTGTTATTCAAAAAGCAATGTGCACTTGCCTCTTCGAGGGGGCAACCTCCAATAGAGCCGAGCTCGATTACAAAATAAGACACGATGCTCCTCGCAGGGAGTCTCTATCCTTTATATATGACTCATACATGCAATACCATGGATCAATACCATGGTTCTTATTAATACCATCTATCTAATACCATGACCCATCTGCAACTAACTGTGGTCCCGTCATTAATTGCGGGTTAACCACTTACAATTATTAATATGGGCTTTATTGAATCCTTACTTAACTATAACTATGACTTGATCCTACTACATAAATAAGGGGGTTAGGGTGGGACCCTAACATGCCCTCCCACTTAAGAATAGCCTTGTCCTCAAGGCTAAAGCTGTGGAAACTGCTGAAGAATAGTGGCTGGTTCCCAGGTTGCATCTTCCGGAGAGGTGTCTTTCCACTTGACGAGGACTTCATTGATCATGCGGCCACGTAGGTTCCGTTCTCGTGTGTCTAGGACCTGTTCAGGTTGGAACTAGATTGACCCTTCTTCATCCATTTCAAGTAGACTGGTTTGAATTTTGCAATTGTTCCCAATCACTTTCTTGAGGCATGAGACATGGAAAACTGGATGGATTTTTGCAGTGGGTGGCAAAGCTAGCTTGTAGGCCACTTCTCCAATGCGCTGAAGTACTTGATATGGTCCGTAGAATTTTGGAGATAGTTTATGACAACCCTTGTCTTTGAGTGAAGTTTTCTTATATGGTTGCAGCCTCAAAAATACCTGATCCCCTTCTTGAAATTGGCGCTCTGAGCGATGCTGATCTACCTGTTGCTTCATGCGGTTTTGAGCTTGATGAAGATTCTCTCTAAGATGGGCGAGCATGGTTGTGCGGTTTTGTAGGAGTTGATCCACTGCTTGTACCTTGGAGCACCCCTTGATATAAGAAGTAGGGGAAGGAGGGAGTTGACCATAAACTGCTTCATAGGGAGTCACTTTGGTGGTGGCATGATAGTTGGTGTTATACCACCATTCAGCTAGAGGCAACCACTATACCCATATATGTTGCTTTTCTGAAGTGAAACACCTAAGGTAGGTTTCCAAACATTTGTTGACGACTTCAGTTTGACCATCCGTTTGTGGATGATAGGAAGTACTGAGTTTTAGTTGGGTGCCTTGTAGCCTGAAGAGTTCCTGCCAAAAATTACTGGTGAAGATCGGGTCACGATCAGACACAATAGAAGTGGGCATGCCATGCAATTTGAAGATCTGATCCATGAAAGATTGAGCGACCAAAGTCGGTGTAAACGGGTGGGGTAGGGTGCAGAAATGAGCATACTTAGAAAGTCGGTCCACAAACATCGCATTGTGGTGTTGACAAAAATCGCATTCCGCTACAAAAATAATGATTTCCTTTTTCATGCCTGTCCAAAAAAATGATCTTCTAGTGCGAGCATATGTCTTTTGAAATCCTGAATGTCCTGCAATGGGGGATGAGTGCAATTCTGCCAAAATGCGGCTTTTGAGGGTGGATGTTGGTGATATTACGACTCTGTCCTTGTAGCGAAGAATCTCACCCTGCCACGAGTAGCCCTTGGTGGAATTTGGATCCGCCTGCAATTGAGTAATGAGTTGGGAGAGCTAGGGATGTGAAAACCATTCCCTGCGATTCTCTTCAATCCATTCTGGAATGGGAAGGGAAATTGCGAGCAAGGTATTTTCCTCCTCAAATTGGCGAGATAATGCATCTGCTACACTATTTTCGCGCCCTTTCTTGTAAATGATCTCATAATCATATCCTAGCATTTTGGCGAGCCATTTATTTTTTTGTGGGGAGGATAGGCGTTGCTCCAAAAAATATTTAAGACTGTGATGGTCTGTGTGGATTTGGAAACGTCGCCCCAGTAAGTAAGGTCGCCAGGTATCTACTGCATGTAAGATGGCCATCATTTCCTTCTCATAGGTAGATTGTCCTAGATTCCTCCCACTTAGTTGTTGGATTGTGAAGGTCAAGGGTCAACCTTCCTGCATTAAGACCACCGCAATACCCATACCCGAAGCATCACATTCAATGACAAAAGATTTTTTGAAATTAGGTAGTGCTAAGACTGGAGTGGAACACATGGCATTTTTTAGAGCTGTAAATGCCTGTTGTGCATCATCATTCCAGAAGAATGATTTTTTCTTGAGGAGTTGAGTGAGGGGCTTCGAAATGCGACCATAATTGCGGAAAAATTTGTGATAATAGCCTGTGAGACCCAAAAATCCTCTCAGGCTCTTCAAGGTCTTAGGTTGAGGCCAATCTTGCATTGCCTGGATATTTTTGGGGTCCACCTTGACACCTTCACACCCCATAATGTGGCCCAAATACTCAACTTCTTCCATGCCAAAAGAACATTTGGACATCTTAACAAATAATTTATGCTTGTGGAGCAGTTTCAAGAGGATATCTACATGCTGAAGATGTGTGGCCCAAGTGAAACTATAGATGAGGATGTCATCGAAGAAGACAAGGACAAATTTCCTGAGATATGGTTTGAGAAGGTGGTTCATAAGGCTCTGAAAAGTAGATGGGGCGTTACAAAGACCGAATGGCATGATCAGGAACTCATAATGGCCTTCATGAGTTCTGAAAGCAGTCTTTGGAATGTCATCTTCCTTCATGCGAATTTGGTGGTAGCCTGAGCGAAGATCCAACTTAGTGAAGAATTGAGCCCCATTGAGTTCATCCAGCAAATCATCAACAACTGGGATGGGAAATTTATCTTTGACTGTCAACTTATTGAGGGCCCTGAAGTCTAGACACATCCGCCATTCCCCATCTTTCTTGAGCACCATGACCACCGGTGATGAATAAGGACTAATTCTGGGATGAATGACACCTGCTTCCAAAAGTTCCTTGATTATTTTTTCTATTTCATTCTTTTGGGTGAACGGATATCTTATGGGCGCACATTTGGTGGTTGGGCCTTTGGAACCAAGGTGATGCTATGATCATGTTCCCCTCGCGAGGGTGGAAGCTCATGAGGCTTGCCAAAGACTGGCAGATGGTTATATAAAATCTGTTGCATCTCAGGATGAATCGACAGAGAATTGGGTTCGACGGCTTGGATGGCATTAAATTGAGCTATAACTCCATGATGGCCCTTTTTTAGCAATTTTTCCAAAACTCCTAATGGAGTTTTACTCCTTGCTTAGGAATACTACAGTAGCTGAGTCTGCAAAATGTCAATGCTGCCAAAAGTCCTGCGAAAATCACGCCCCAGTATAGGAACCCCACACAACTACTCAGATCTGGTGGATCTGAGAGATCTGAATGGCTGATCGGATAGCTCTGAGCGGCGACATCGATTGCTGCTACGGATCTGATGGATCAGAAAGGCTGGTCTGCTAACTCGGAACTGCGGGACTGATGTCTGCTGCTGCTGCAACCCCACTTGCGAGATCTGATCTGGCAGAGATTATGCGTGATCCCGAGATAGAAAAGGGAACTATGGTCTCGAGGAGTGTCAGGTGCTACAGATCACAATATACATAAGGGTCTGATAGTAGTACTCGACCCAATGTTTCAGGGCTCTAACTAAGGAGGATCAACCGTACAACCCGACTACCCTATCGTACGAGCTAGTAATCTCTCCGAGTACTGTTCTCAGTGTACTGTAGAAGCAAGATGGCCGATGGTTTATCTATGGCGAGGTTTCAAAGGAGCTAGGGGGCTTTTGATATACCCAGAGGGTACTTGGAAGACAGTCCGTGCGCGGTTCTGTCTAATGCGCTACTATTCGAAGGGGTACCCACATGGGTTACAAGGGAGTCCAACAAGCGTGACCACCTCTTGTATTTCCTGCGTGCATGCCTCCCCAAATCCGCAGGTTTATGCGCTTAATGACACATCCTGTGGTTTAAAGACGCTGAAACACGTCTCCAGCCAAAAAAAAAAAATTACTAAGAAATGGAGATCCCACCGGCCCTGGAAAGAGCTCTGATACCACTTGTTATGCTCTTAACCTGCAAGACGATACCAGAATACAGAATATGTGAAGAAATATACCCAGAACATAGAATAGTGAGAAACAACAGCAAGTATTTTATTATTCAGAAAGCAATGTTCACTTGCCTCTTTGAGGGGGCAACCTCCAATAGAGCAGAGTTCGATTACAAAATAAGACACAATGCTCCTCGCAGTGAGTCTCTATCCTTTATATATGACTCATACATGCAATACCATGGATCAATACCATGGTTCTTATTAATACCATCTATCTAATACCATGGCCCATTTGCAACTAACTGTGGTCCTGTCATTAATTGCGGGTTAACCACTTACAATTATTAATATGGGCTTTATTGACTCCTTACTTAACTATAACTATGACTCGATCCTACTACATAAATAAGGGGGTTAGGGTGGGACCCTAACACAAAGGAACAGGATGATGGACAACTTTGTCCAAATCCTTTGGCGGGTGCCCAACAGTGATGCATCTTCATCCAACAGTCACTTCGGAGGTGCCATCCTCTTCATGATACAAGAGAACTTTGATATCATTATATTTGAAGGTCAAATAGATGCAAATGTTATAGATAAATGGTTGAATCTGTTGGAGGGTTATTTTTCAGTCCATAGTTTCTCTGATAGGGAGAAGATTACTTTTTCACTGCTTATGACCACTCCCCATGTCAAGGATTGGTGGGAAATTTACTATGATAAAAGGGTCAAGGAACCCTCTCTGTTCACAACCGCACCCACTTGGAACCCTTTCTATGGCACTGTCAAGGAATAATATTACTGCGAGCTATGAAGAAAAATACATACGAGGGACTATACTACAACAACAAAGGGACCAATATGTGCATGACTTCACAAATATTTTTCATACTCTATGCACAAATATTGGTATCAAAGACTCCAAGTAGCATTTGGTGCTCAAGTACCATCACTGTCTGCACATTCAGGAAGAAATGGAGTTCTTGGACATCTCCTTGCTTGGTGCAACATATCGATATGCTGCGAAGATTGAACAAAAAATTAAATAGAAGAAGTGAGACATTGGATTTGCAAATTCGAAGTAGCGAAAATGTGCCCCAAAACCATAGAAAAAAGAACAAAGGAAAGGTGGGGTGACCCAAGACAACCCATCAAATTTGTAAGCAAAGAACAACACTAAAAGGTGAAGAAGGACATATGGAAGTAATGTGAGTTCCATAAGAGCCCCACTCATAACACAAGTGAGTGTCAAGCCAAGTAGTCACTAGTGGCCGAGCTAAAGGCTTTAGAGTCAGATGCATGTTCTGACTCAGAGTCAGACCCTGACAAGGAGAATGGAAAAGGGAATAAAATTATTTATACAAAGCCCCACGCCACCATTGCCACCACCAAGGTTTATAAGATTGAGCCTGAAGACCTAGAGGAAGGGGAGAATCTCTTCCACTCACAAATGTGGGTGAAGAGGTCGTCATTGCAGTTCATTGTCAATAAAAAGAGACAAAAGAACCTCACCTCACTAGAATTCGTTAAGTAGTTGGTCCTGTCGACCACACCACACTTGCAACCATACACCTTCGAGTGGCTCCACCAAAGATGAGATCTCTACGTCAGCCAACAATGTCACCTTCCCTACAACATCAAACCCTTCACAGATGAGGTAAAATGAGATATTTCTCGTCTTGAAGTTTTTTATGTATTATTAGTCCAACCATTCTTGTGGAAGCATCATTCTATGTATGAGTCCACGCCTCACAATGTTATTATTAATTTGGGTAAAAAGTTGTACATGATACCTTAGGTAGCTCTGCCTACCACCATCTCTTTGCTCTCTTCTAAGCAATGCAGTAAGGTCATCTCCCACACTGGGATTTTTTTTTATTTCTAGTTCCCTCTCAAAGTAAGTGGAAGATCATGGCCACATCCATGACCCCTGGGAAGGTTTCCTTTACCCAACGGAAGAAGGTGGATAAGGTCATGTAAGAATACATGGTGTTCTTCTCCTCACCCATAGGGGTCCCTTTTCACTGTCAAGTGAAGCATTCGATCGATCTGATTCCTAGAACACCTTTGCCCAATGGGTCGATATATTGCCATTCCAGATCAAGCGAAATATCCAAGAATTGTTGCAAAAAGCACACATCTAACCAAGTTCCTCACCTTATCGGAGCCCTATTGTGCTTGTACAAAAGAAAGATGGGACCTGGAGGCTCTCAATTGATTATCGAGCACTAAACAAAATCACTGTCAGGGACATGTACCCAATCCCATATATTGTTGACCTTTTGGACCAACTGAAGGGGGACACATATTTTAACAAGATTTATTTGAAGTCTAGCTATCACCAGGTTCTAGTAGAGCCCACAGATGTATAGAAAGCCACATTCAAATCCAAGGAAGGCCTTTTTGAATGGTTGGTCATGCCTTTTGGGTTGACAAATGCCATTTTTAGTTTTATGAGGCTGATGGATGACATATTGTGGCCATTCACCAACTTCTTCGTGGTTTTTTATCTGGAAAACATCATGATCTTCAACCAGAGTTGGGAAGAGCACTTGCAACACATTTGATAGGTCCTTCTAACCCTGATACGTCACAAACTACGTGCCAACTTGGAGAAATGCAACTTTGGCATGAGCCAGATCCAATATCTGGGTTACATCATAGATAAGCAAGGTGTGCATGTGGAATAGGATAAAATCCAAGTCATTCGTGATTGGCCAACCCCGACCACTCTAACAGAGCTTCACAACTTTTTGGGCCTTTCCAATTTTTATCAGAGGTTCGTGTTGGGATTCTCCCATATCACTTGGCCTTTGAGTTAGATTACCAAGGGTAGAGTGAAAGAAAAGTTTTCTTGTTCCAAGTCCCAACTGAAGGCATTCATTGAGTTGAAGCACTGCCTCTGCTCTGCACCTATACTCACATTTCCAGACTTGCTATAACCATTTGAAATTGAAACAAATGCTCCAGACTATGTTATTGGTGTGGTCCTCACCCAACACGAGCATCTGATGGCCTATCATAGTGAGATATTTTATGATACAATCCGGAATTACCCCACTTATCATAAAGATAGGTATTCTATCATGTAGGCTTATCAACAATGGAAACATTGCATTCTGGGGAAGGAGACATACATCCACACATATCACCAACCTCTTCAGTTTATACAAACACAAGGGAAGTTGTAGAACGATCGCCATCAAAAGTGGTATACATATATGCAAGAATTCCACTTGAACGTTAAATGTAAAAAGGGAAGCACAAATCATGTTACATATTGCCTCAGTTGGCGCCCAATTGCATCACTTATTATTGTTCTCAAATATTGTGGCCACAAGACTTATGGATGGACGCATTTTTACAAAAATGATCCAAAGTTAGCCACTATGTACTAGATGCTATTGGATGGTAAGAAAGTTCTAGATTTCCACCTCTAGGATGCACTATTATGCTACTTGGGCCACCTTTGTGTTCCTTCAAGCGAGCGTGCCAAGCTGATTTGGGAGGCACACAACAACCGAGTCGCATGACACTTTGGTAAGGAGAAAACAATGGTTGTACTACATAAGTATTTTTATTGGTCAAAACTCGGATAGGACATTGGAAAATATATCAAATCCTGCACTACTTGTGCCATCGCCAAGCCAACCATCAAGAAGTAAGGCCTGTACACTCCTATGCCTACTCCTAGCCAACCTTGGGAATCCATCTCCATGGACTATCTATCTAGCCTCTCTTATATCAATCATGGTAATGACTGTGTATTTGTGGTTGTGGATAAATTTTTTAAGATGACTATATTGGTGGCCTACAAGAAGAGTATCATAGTAGAGGACACTACCAGAATCTTCTTTGAACGAGTGTGCGTACATTTTGATATCCTGTAGACCATTATATCAGATCGGGATAATAGGTTCCTGAGCACATTCTGGTCGATCCTCTAGAAACTATTGGACACCAAGCTCACCAAGTCGACTGCATTCCATCCTCAAACTGATGGCCAGACATAGGTCATCAACATGATGATAATGCACATACTCCGCATGTACAACTCCAAGCATCTACAAACCTAGGATGAGATCCTTTCCTATGTGCAACACAACTATATAATAAATCTATCCATAGCTCGACTGGTCACAGTCCCTTTCAAGTGGGTTTGGGATTTCAACCATTGTGTCCAATTGATGTTGCCATGCCTTATGCGACTACACAGACAAAATCCACACATGTATTGTTTGAGGCTGATAAAGAAACAAGGTTTAGTGAATGCATCTAGCACATCCTACAGTAGGCTCATGACATCTTGGAGAAGTCCAATGCCATGTACAAGCAATGACATGATACACATTAGGTGTCACATAGGTTTCAGGTGGGCGAAAAAGTTTAGTTGCATTTGCAAAAAAAACACCTTGTTGGAGCCCCTCGAAATATTCGAACACTACGATACGGGCATTACACCATCACCAAGGGTATGGGTGATAATTATTTTCAGCTCAACATTCCCCCATTCCTTGGCCCGCACCTAGTATTAAATGTGGACTACCTTCGACCAAACTTTCCATCATTTTTCAGCACATCAAACATTGCAGAAAAGCTAACACTAACAAAGCTCAACCCAAATTACATGGAATAGGCCACAACTGATAGGATTATGGCCACACAGATTAGGACCACTTGCCAACAGAATATCCAACTATATCAGCTTGTCAAAGCTGGCTAACTCCTGCACCAAGGCAAGTGGGTCACTAGGGACCAAGTTCAACAGAAGTTTCCCCATCTCATGGAGACACTCAACGCAATGGGGACCATTTCTTTTTAAGGGGGGAGGACTAATCCAGGTGGATATTGGTGGCCACCCACCTATTCCACTTGGACCCCCATTTTTGTTTCTTTCAGTTCCCTTAATTGTAGCACAACTTACTATTTCTAGCAATTTTTCAGTGCATAAACTTCTAGAGTTGTTTTGAGGGCCTAAAAGACGTTTTTTTTGGGAAAACGAAGAGACTAGCAAAGTGCTAGTAAAAATTATCTTTTTTTCTACCTCCTCTTAGAGATATTTCAAAACAAGCTCTTATGATAGTCAAACATATATCATATGCAAAAGTTACAACCTCGAGAAGTTGGCGTTCCAACTAACCCTAACGAGGTCCACAAGTTTTTGGCGCTTCATCTCCTAGGGTTAGGTTTTTGCATGTTTAGGGTTTCCCATTGTTTCTTAATCATAAAAAGGCCTCCGAGCCTCATTATAAGACAATTAAGAAGGCATGTAACCACCACATCTCTTCTCAGAGATAAGCTACCATTGCCCGAACTAGTTTATTTTCATTCTGCATGTAACGATTTTTCAGTACTTTGTTATTAATGAATTAAAGTATTGTTTTCATTGTAGCTATGTATTTTTGGTTATATCTGTATTTCACTTCATTCTTGCATACATCCATATTAGATGCCATAGTACAAATAGTCTCAGCTCACTTTTAGGAGAAGAGAGTCCACATCAAGGGAAGGTTCATTAGTGGATAAGCTACTGATGGCTAAAGATATCACCTCTCCATGTGGTTCATCAATGAGTTAAGTATTAGAGCTTCAGCCCCAAGGTAACTCCTGGTGGTTCATCAACCCTCAAAAGCACATAAGTGTCTCTTCCCATTCCAGTAGGTTCATGAATCCACAAGATTCCATTGGGTTCTTTAGATTTCAGGCAAGCCATTTCTCTCTAAAAAAATTTCACTCAACAAGTCTCCCTCTGAGTGTTCCTCATGTAGTTCACCTTCTCTAGAGCTCGATCCTTATGGTCTTAACCATTTTTCTCTATTTTTTCACCTCTGCCTTGGAGGAAATTTTCTTCTAGTGTTTACTACTATGCCCTCTCTTCCATTGTGTGTGAATGAGAGAAATCAGAGTGCATTCTCTCCTACTGTGAATATGTACATGTGTATTGAAAGAATGTCCTCTCCCCTTTTTCCCACTCACTTCCTTTCATTCTTCCTAATAGACAAACCGACTGTCCTTTTCTAAGGCTCCACATAGTCAACCCCTTTGACAATGTAACCCATTCTTGTTATTTCATGTTTGTCTGATTAACTTGTTAAGATACTTAAAGAAACATGGTAATGTACACTACTTTTCAATTAAATTTATTGCCTCTCAGCCAACCAAAAATGATATTTTAAACAACAATTCCCTCAAGCAATCTCCTTCCTCAATCAATCCAGAATCCGTGTCCCTTTCTCTCAACCTTTTTTAATGATCAAAATTATTTACATTGAAGAAATACTAACTAGGGGATGCCACAATTAGGAAAATGGGTGCTCAAAGATGCATGCTAGAGCTGAGAGCACGACTACTAGATATATGGATCTCACCCCCCGCCAACTAGTTCAAAAGGAAGTCACCCAAGTAGAGAGGGAATTATAGGATGAGAGGTGCACTCTCATGAACACAAAAGTTCTGACAAAGGTGGCAGATTGGGCTCCAGATGCAGGGCATACTAGAGGCTGCTAAAATCAATATATGTACATTGTATACATCTATTGGCATTTAAAATTTCTCCCATGTAGAGTACTTATTGACATAAATGAAATCAAGGACATCCTCCTGACCTTGAATCAAATGTATAGGCATAAGATACCAATGTATCAAAAGCTTAGACGTCTTGAGACGCACATGGACATTCCTCCTAATCCTGACTGCTCCCAAGGAAGCAACAAGGAGCACATCCCAGTTGAAGCCATTAGTCCTGATAAATATATCTGAATGTATTTCAATTACTTTGTTTTCAACATTTTTATCGTTGAGTTTTGTAGTTTTCTCCTTAAAAATGGCTTTGGAAGTCTAGTAACTAATCATAACATTTTGGTTTTTAGACTTTTGATCAACAACCTCTCCCTCTCTTTTGTGATTTTGAAACAACTAAAATTCTATATCAAACTAGTAACAAAACAAAACAAACTTCATAAAACATAAATATAAACTTTTATTTAAATAAATGATTTTTTTATCCAAAAATAAATAACTTTTATACTCTAATTATTTATAAAATATAAAAATGATATTCCTTTTCGCTTCAAAAAAATTAGCAACATATACGAATATAAAAATCAATTAGATATGAATATAAAAATAAATTAGATACAAATATAAAAATCTATTAGATAAAATAAGAATGGATGTACATTAATTTTTTTAGATTTTTCACCCAAAAAAGTTAACAATATATACAAATATAATAATGGATTGAGAAAATTAAATTTGATGAGATTTTGTTAGATACGAATATAAAAATAAATTAGATATAAATATAAAAATCTATTAGATACAATAAGAATGGATATACATTAATTTTTTTAGATTTTCATCTAAAAAAAAGTTAACAATATATACAACTAGCAATTGCACCAAATGTTGCAAAGGAAACGCCATAAGGCGATAACATATAGCACTAATTTATGCTTCTTTGACAATGACTGGAAGAAATAAAAATATCAACAAAAGGAAAGGACCATGCTACAATGAAATGTTACTGCAATATTGCTTCCTTGAGCCTTACAAATCATGATGCCTATGTTAAGTTAAAGACCTTGTCTGATTATGCCAACATGAATGCCTCATAAATAATATCGTATTTCTCTTTACCACTTATCTCCCTGGTTTCTGCCATGTTCTTGTTTTAATCCAACAAACTCTACTCAAGAAAATTTAAGAGATCATTCAACAACATTTAAACCATTTTATCTTGATCTATAAGCACCACAATGAAAATACTGCTTCTTTTTTACATCAAAAGACCACATCTCACCTTGGCTTTAAAATAATGGCTCCAAAATTTATATAACCTACTCGTTTATCTGTCTGGTAAAAACATGAAAGAGTTATTATGTGTTGCAATCAGATTGAAAATTGATCCAGTAAATCACAGGTGACAATACAAAGATGCTAAACCATGAAACTGGTTCCGCTTGTTTAATCTACAGAACCCAAGTAAGGTCGAAAAAAACAAAAGAGGAATATAAGAATCAAATAAGAAAAAATACTAAAGTGTTAAAATTCAGCACAAAAGTATATGAAAGAAAAAGCAAACCACATGAAGTTTTTCTCAAACAGTGTGTTTCTCGCTGACTAACAACACTTCATACAAACCCTGTGCATATCTTATGTTATCAAGGTTGCTTGCACTAGATTAACTAAGCTAAGTTTCTAGATTTTATCTTCAACATAGAGAATGCTTGAGATGTTGATCTGGCACTACTTTCATGGTAATGAACATACAAAATGGGTGTCAATTTCTAACCCCTCTGTAATCACTATTTTGCTACAGGTTTCCATGTAAGCAGATCCACATAAGCATATGACTAGTGTCAAAAATATAAGAGATCAACTTATTACTGGCTGTGAATCACTCCATATAGTATCTTACACATTTTTATTAGAACCATATTAGAACTGGTGGAACCATTAATCTAACCAGTTTGGAGGAAAAACCAATCCAATCGATTGTCTTGATCTAACCAGTTTTGTATAGAATCATTTGGTTCTCTATGACATCTTACAACATTGAGGTCTTTCCAGAACCTTACTCTTTCGTATTGTAAGGTGGCAAGTTCAAATATGGTAATGACCCAATTCCCTGAGGCCTCCAGCTAGAAGATCACTTTATGGTCTTTCAAAACATATGAAATTGAATCACAGTCACTATGACATGAATTTGGGTTAGACAACAATCTACATGAAGCATGAATGAGGCAACAACCAACAACATGTTCCATTTTTGACAATATCTCCAATCAATAACATAAATGTAAGAAATAATGTATAAATTATAACTTTGAACTACAACATGACAAATAGATGATTCCATTTGAAAGCAAGATATTCAAATCATAAATTTAATTTTAGTCATGAAAGCATTTCCATGCATCTTGTAATGAAATTTGAATTCTAAAATACAACTCAATATAACAATTGCAAGTTCCAAATGAACTCTTAAATGATGAATGATCCAGATTTAAACAGGAATGCAAAAAATTATAGATATAACCACAAATACAAAGATGCAGTAGAAATAACACTTCATTTCATTAAAATCAAATACTGAAATATGCTTACAAACATAATAGAAATAAGACTAGCTCGAGCGATGGTAGCTTATCTCTGAGAAGAGATGTGGCTGCTACATGCCTCTAAACTGTGTTACAATGAGGCTCAAAGCCCTATTTATTATTGAGAAACAATGGAAAACACTAAACATCCAAAAATCCTGAGCCTAGGAGATGAAGCGCCAAACTATGGGCCTCGTTTGGGTAAATTGGTACATCAACTTCTCGGGGTCGTAACTTTGGCATACGATCTTTGTTTGACGTGCACAATACCTCGTTAGAAATATCTATCCAATTTTTCCCAAAAAAAGTCGTTTAGGGCCTCAAAATGGCTCCAAAAGTTCAGGAGCCAAAAAACTGCCAAAAATAGTAAATTGTGCTACAAATAAGGAAACTGAAAGAAACAATGGCGGGGGTCCAAGTGGAATAGGTGGGTGGCCACAAATATCCACCTGGATCATTCCTGGCCCCTTAGGAAGTAATGGTTCCCATTGCGTTGAATTCCTCCATGAGATGAGGAAACTTCTATGGAACTTGGTCTCTAGTGAGCCACTTGCCTTGGTGAAGGAGTTGGCCTGCTTTGACAACTCGATATAGTTGGATCCTTTGTTGTCGAGTGTTCTTGATATGCATGTCCATGATCTGATCAGTTGTGTATTTTTCCATGCAATCCGGATTTAACTCTGTAGGTGTGAGCTGTTTTGCAATGTATGAAGCGTCTAGCAATGGTGGGAAGTATGGTCGAAGGCGGTTCACATTGCACAATAGGTGCAGGCCAAGGAATGGGAGAATGTTGAGCTCAAATGCATTGTCTCCCACAACCTTGGTAATGGTGTAAGGACCATATCGGAGTGGTCTGAGTTTCCGATAGGCTTTGGTAAGGCGTTCCTTCTGCAAATGCAACCAGGCTTTGTCACCCACCTAAAACATGTGTGGCACCCGACGTTGATCATGTCACCGCTTGTAATTGGCATTTTATTTCTCCAGAATGTCATGGAACTGTTGGCAGATATGTTGGATGTTCTCAATGAAGTTATTTACCTTATCGGCTTCGGACTAGACATGAGCCAAATCTGCCTGAGAAGATGCAAATGGTATGGCCACATTAATGGGACATAGTGGCTGGAATCCCAAGCCCACCTCAAAAGGGTTGTGGCCAGTCGAGATGTGGAGAGCCCAATTATAGTTGTGCTGGACATAGGGGAGGCTCGCATCCCATGTGCGTGGGTTCTTTGAGTATTACATGCGCAGAATGTGTACGATCATCTTGCTGACAACCTCTTTCTGGCCATCAGTTTCGGGATGGAAAGATGTGGACTTAGTGAGCTTGGTGTCTAGCATCGACTAGAGAATGGACCAAAATGTATTGAGGAACTTGCTGTCCCAATCTGAGATGATCAACTGTGGGATCCCAAAGTGTACCCACACTCGTTCAAAGAAGAGTTTAGCGGTGGCTTCTGCTATGATATTCTTCTTGAAGGCAGCCATAATGGCCATCTTTGAGAATTTGTCGATGACCACAAAAACACAGTCGCTTCCATGCTTAGTAGAAGGAAGGCCCAACATGTAATCCATGGAGATGGATTTCCAAGGTTGACTAGGGGTAGGCAATGGAGTATAGAGGCCGTGATTCTTGATGGTCGGCTGTGCAATGGCACAGGCAGTGCAGGATCTGATGTACTTCCTAACATCATGTCAAAGATTCAGTCAATAGAAATTCTTCTACAATAATACCACCATTTTCTTGACCCCGAAATTCCCAGTGGCCCGACTGTAGTGCACTTCCAAAATCATCTTGGCACGTTCACTTGAAGGAACACAAAGGTGTCCAAGGTGGCATAACAGGGCATCCTGGAGGTGAAAATCTGGAACTTGTTGACCCTCCAAGAGCATCTGGTACGTGTGGCTGAATTCTGGGTTGCTTTTGTAGAGAAGTGGCCAATCAGAAGTCTCGTGCCCACAAGAGTTGAGTACCGTGGTTAATGCCATGATCGGTGGTCAACTGAGGCAGTCTGCAACATTATTGGTGTTGCCCTTTTGATACTTGATATTCAAATGGAATTGTTGCAGGTATGTGGACCACTTCTGATATCGATATTTCTACAACTTCCCTTGCGTTGGTATGAATAGCAGGGGTCGGTGGTCTGTCTGGATGACCGTTTCCTTCCCCAAAATGTAATGCTTTCATTGTCGACAGGATGACACAATGGAATACATCTCTTTGTCATAAGTGGGATACTTCTGGAATGTGTCTGAAAGTGTCTCATTGTGATATGCCACTAGATGCCCCTGTTGAGTAAGGACTGCCCCAATAGCATAGTCATAGGCATCTATCTCGATCTCAAATGGTTGTTGCACGTCTGGTAATGTGAGCACTAGACCAGAGCAGAGGTGATGTTTCAACTCTGCAAATGCCTTATGTTGAGATTCAGACCAAAAGAATTTTTCTTTTGCTCCTCCTTTGGTGACATGACTCAAGGATCAAGTGATATGAGAGAATCCCAACATGAACTTGCAGTAGAAATTGGTAAGACCTCGAAAGTTGCGGAGCTCTGTCAGAGTGGTTGGGGCTAGTCAATCCCAAATAACTTGGATCTTGGCTCGATCCACATGCATGCCCCGTTCATTAATAATGTATCCCAGATACTGAACTTGGGTCATGCCAAAAGTGCATTTCTCCAAATTGGCACACAACTTGTCTTGCCACATTTTTTGGAGAACCTGTCAGATGTGGTGGAGGTGCTCTTCCCACTCTAGCTGAAGATCGGGATGTCATCCAAGTATACCACTACAAATGAGTTGGTGAATGGCTGCAACAATTCATCCATAAGCCTCATGAAGGTTGCAAGAGCATTCGTCAACCCGAAAGGCATAACCAACCATTCGAAAAGGCCCTCCTTGGCTTTGAAGGCAGTCTTCCACACATCAGAGGGTTCGATTTGTACCTGGTGATATTTGGACTTCAAGTCGTTCTTGTTGAAATATTTTGCCCCATTGAATTGGTCTAGTGTTAGGTTGTATTATATTCTTTCCATAAATAGCTATCCTAGTTAACCGGGAGGTTAGAGGGGGGGCGGAGCCCCCTCTTTGTTGTGTCGATTTCGCAGCGGGGGGGTCACAGGGGGTTTAAGGGGGGCAGTTAGCCCCCACTCTACGGGGTTCGGGGCAGCGCCATGGGGAATTTTTTTCTTTGGACCCTATATTAGGTGGGCGTGCCTACCTATGGTTTTGTGCATGGTTTTCACACAAGGTTTTGGTCGTGATGGTTTTCGGTCCATGGTATTGGATGCTTCGACATGTATATATATGTATTGTAACATTGAAAGGAACATAATGAAAAATCAATCTGCTAGTCCCGGTTTTGGAATCCAAGGGAAAATTTCTGTGTATATTTGTTTTATGAGTTATGCTCTCGCTATTGTTTATTTTCTGTGTTTTAGAATTCGTATGCAGGTAATTTTTGTACGGGGTTAAAAACTACATTTGGTATCAGAGCTGTTTTGGCTTCAAGGGGACGCCTTTATTACTGAGGGGTTTCGCTTGGGCCTTTGGTAGACCTTGTTCAGTGGGAGATCTGCGGGATCGATTCTGGTGGTGAAAGAAGATGGCAAGAAGTGGAAAGATAAAGATCAAGAAATTTAATAGTCATAGTTTTGAGTTATGGAAACTCAATATGGAGGATTTATTGGTAGATAAAGATCAATGGACCATGGTAGATTTGGGTACTAAACCAAAGGGAGTGTCCAATGAAGAATGGAAGAAGTTGGATCGAAAGGAAAAGAGAACAATACGATTGTGTGTCTCAGATTCAGTATTGTTGAATGTATCAGGGGAAGCTATGGCTAAGGATTTATGGGACAAGTTAGGGACTTTGTACCAATCTAAGTCTCTGGTGAATAAAATGTTCCTATGGAAAAAGCTGTATAACTTGAGGATGAAATATGGAGAATCGGTGATCGATCATATGAACGTATTTAACACTGTGGTAAGTCAGTTATTATCTGTTGATATTAAAATTTCAAATGAAGATAAGTGCATCAGTTTGTTGTGTTCTCTACCAGATTTGTGGGATAGTTTGGTTATTGAAATAGGTAGTAATGCAACTGCTTTGCAGTTTGATGAAATAGTCTCATCCTTACTGATGGAGGAGATGAGACGAAAAAATATGGAGAGCCAGAATGGTGATTCCTTGTATGTACGAGGAAGGTCCCGTAACATAAACAAAAATAAGTCATCGATTTGGAGATCTAAATCTAGAGGGAGATCCAAATCTCCAGGAAAACCTATAAAGGTATGCTGGAAATGCGGAACGGAATGGAACTACAAAAGGGACTGTGAATATAAAGCTCCTGACAAAGGAAAGGGATCTGATGATGCTCCTTCTTCAGAGGCGAAAACCACCTCAGATGAAGGTGGGTATGTGTACTTGGCTTCTTTAAGTACATGTGTAGATCATGAGGCATGATTGATTGACTCAGGTGCATCCTTTCACTTCACTCACCATAGAGAGTGGTTCTGCGAGTATGAGAAATATGATGATGGTGATGTCTTCTTGGGGGATGAAAAGAAGGCTAAAATCATTGGTCGTGGAAAAGTTAAGTTGAATTTGCAAGGTGGAAGGATTAGAACACTTACATGTGTTCTGCATATTCTTGCATTGGCCAGAAATCTGGTTTCTGTAAGCAAGTTGGATGATGCAGGTGTAAAAACAGTGTTCGAGAAGGATACCTGCAAGATGGTTTGGGAGCACTGGTATTGATGTGGGTAGTTCGGATTGGAACTTTGTACAAGCTGCAAGGTAGCACTGTCGTTGATGGGTGCAACAATTCTGTGGTTCCTGAAAGTGGATCATAAAATCTAGTGGTCTCTGGAGAAAAGACCATGCTATGGCATCAAAAGATTGGACATATTGGAGAGAAGGGCCTTCGAATACTTCATGGTAAAGGTAACGGTGGGGTGGGGGGTTTAACCTTGTGACCTCTGTCTACCCAACATAGTGCACCACTGTTACGCTAACAGGTTCCCTTGGAAATTTCTACCCACAAACTTTATAATAAACCTTCATTTGCTTAGTGCGCCAAAAAGAGGAGGCAGGAGTGAGCACAGATTTCTATGCAGGGGGAATCCTGAGCAATGCAGAGACAGGGCCGGAACCATGCTCTGAGCAATTTTTCCAGGGGGCCAAATTTTCATTTTGTTAGTTTTCAACAAATTTTATATGGTTTCAGCATTTATTGACACCACGAACTCATCGGTGTTCTCTGTTTCTCCATCATAGATCTACAATTTTCGAGCTTATTCAATTTTGGAGGTATAAGGTCGTCATTTCGACTTTTTATCTACTTTAATTTTTTTGTCATCTAATGAAAACAGGGCCTCCCCACTAATTTGAGTAGGGGCTAGAGACATAGTCCCTCCTGGACGAACTCCGATATCAATCCCATGTCTTCTATGCATGACTTGCTATTCTTCTCTTCCTCTTCTTTTACACACTTGTAATTTCTTGGTTAAATGCAAGCTTAATATGTAATTATTTAATGCATCACAAGGAAAATATTTTGGGGATCAAGTGGTATCAGAGCTGGTCCTTGTAAATGTGAATTGCATGTTTGTATGCTAACAAGAAACAGGCTCCGAAGAGGCAAAGGGAAACTAAAGTCTTTTGATCCCGAAGCAGGGCGTGCACATTGAAGAGGAGCATGGCAGATGAAGAGGCTCATTATGAAGAGGAGTTCAATTTCCACAAAATCTTCTATACAATGGCAAAAAATGTCGGTCAATTGCTTTCAAGGCTAAAGAAAGCAGAAGGGAAAAAGGCAGAAGAACAAGGTTCAGTGCATGGAAATGGTGGAGGAGAACCCCGTCCTTCTCCTTCCACGAGTGAAAGTTCTTCTTCCTCTCATCACCATCATCA
The DNA here is from genome assembly GCA_031772625.1 of Pinus tabuliformis. Taxonomy (NCBI): domain Eukaryota; kingdom Viridiplantae; phylum Streptophyta; class Pinopsida; order Pinales; family Pinaceae; genus Pinus; species Pinus tabuliformis. Next base: position 1,156,702,516 of record CM062809.1, on the reverse strand, counting down.
TAGAAATTCAAGGGGTGCATCTAAGAAACCTTTCTTTAAATTATATGTCAAATTTTATCTTCCCATGTATAACGGTGAAAGTACCGCAGGAAAGCTTAGTAACTGGATTAGGCAGATTGAGATCTACTGCAGGATTCAACAAATTGAAGAGGATGAGGCAAAGATTCAGTTGGCCTCTCTTCGGCTGAGTGGCACCGCTCTCGTCTAGTGGGAGAGCAAATTGCAAAGTAGTAAGAGTGTGGGTAATCTTCTTTCCTCATGGCCTAGTTTCATTTTTGCATTAAAAGAACAATTTTATCCCTTGGGTTATAAGCAAAAAGCCTTAATGGATTGGCAATACTTAAGGCAAGGCAGAGGTTAGGATGTTCAGAGCTTTACTGAGGAGTTTAGAAAACAAGCACTTAATTTGGGCATTGCACTTGACTCACCTGAAGTAGTAACTAAGTATATTGGATCATTACATAGTTACATTAGACATTCATTATTATTGTTTGAACCTACTACCATTGACTCGGCCAGTGTAAAGGCCATTCATCTGGAAAACAGGGGAACACATGGATGAGATGACCACCCAAAGAGAACCGCAACAGCCAAGAGAAGGGGAGAAAAGCCCTCTTGTACACATTGTGAGAAAGAGGGGCATGACGAAGAAAATTGCTGGAAGCTGCACCCTGAGCTGAGACCTGAAAGGAATGATAGAAAGGGGAAGCAGAAGGCCACCACCACTGTGCAACAAAACCAAGATTCTGAGTTAAAGGAAGATGAGAAGGTCATAGCTGCGGGATTTGCATGAGGTAGGCCCATTGAATTGGGGTTCTATTTTGACAATGGAACGAAGTTTTCAGACCTTGGGATCGCGACAAGAGGACCCACATATTTAGGGTATGATTCTGGCAATGAATCAAGGATTTCAACAGACATAACGAATAGGGCACTCTCCGCAGCAGGACTCCAAGAACTCAAGGAGATCAACCACCGCATCCAAGTAGAGAATGCTGAGCTAAGGAAGCTTCTACAGGAGGCAAGGGAAGATAAACAAAGGTTACTACGCCAGTTGCAAGCCAAGGATAAGGCCTTAGAAAAGTGACAACACAGTTATGTGGAGGTAAAAAATGATTCTCCGACTTCATATGATTTTCATGATGATGAATTCGCCGCTTTTGAAAAAAATACTACAGGGATTGGATCCAAACTATTGAAGAAGATTGGGTATCAGGGAAAGGGCCTTAGAATCAAAGGCGAAGGCATTGTAAACCCCATCAAAGTCGAGGAATTGCCGCGCTGTCCAGGACTCGGATATGCCAGAAAGGGAGTGGGAAAAAGCCCCAATACAACTAGTAACCAGCCAACAACAGATGATGAAACTCCTTCCTCACAGTCCAATGATAGTGAGGTCTCCATGAACACTTATCGAAGGAACACCAGGGGAAAGCGCCCCAAGGCAGCCCTGAAATTTTGGAGGAAAAAGAATCATTGTAGTCATTGCAACAAAGAGGGACACCAACAAACCACGTGTCCGATGCTCCATGCTCTGGAAACATCGCTAGAGGAGTCGAAAGGTGAACATGTTCAACAAATGAATCCACCCCATTCACGGTGGTCTGCTTTATTAAGTTGGTTTTTTTTAAGGTAGTAGCTTGTTATGGCCACCATTGTAAATCATATGTTGCAAGTAAATGTAAAAGTGATGGTGTGTTTCCCATCACTTCAAAATGCAATGATGATATTTTGGCCTTTCTTTATTAGTAGTTGAGGTATTGATTACTTTTTATGTAATCCTTGGCCAAGGAGTGTGTGCTATAAACTCTTGGCAAGGAAGGGTTGTTAAGTCATGTGTGGTGTGCATGATTGCAAAGAATGTACCAGTTTCGTGTGCAGGTGATTGAAAGTGTGGATTGAAAAGGACACAAACAGTGTGCTAAGTGTAAATGCTTTTGGGGTCCAAAATCTCCTCAGTGGGGAGGATTGATCCAGGTGGCTCCAGACACAGGCAGAAGTCCAAGAGGACTCAGAAAGGGTCAAAAATCAAAGTGTTTGGATTGTACTCGAACTAGGTTCATGTTGAATATCTCGTCACCGTGATCATTGTGGTGCGAACAATTCGTCAAATTGAGTCCGTATGCGAAAGTTAAGAGCAGTCAAAGTTTAGGGTTGACTTGGGTGACTGCACAGGTTTAAGGAGGCAACAAGTTGGACAAAACCCGACCACCGGATTTCGGCCAACCTGGGATAGATTCTGGGCAAATTTGTGGCCTACTTAAAGTGACTCCTTTGGTCAACTTTCTGAATTTTGGAAAATGACTATTATGTTTTTAAAATATATATATATATATATATATATATATATATATATATATATATATATATATATATATATATATATTAGTTGGGTGGCAAGGCATGACCCCTGCCACCCCCATCGGACCAACCATATATATATTTAAAAATCAAAATTTAACAACCTCCGCCCCAAAACAATAATACACCCAAACATCACAGTTACCAAAACCGCCTCCGTATAAAGGGGTCAACACGCCAAATTAAAGTGCAGTTAAAAACAACATTAAAATCCACGCCAAATTTATGTAACGGTAGGGCGGGGGGTTCGACCTTGTGACCTTTCCCCGCCCAATATAGTGCACCACCGTTACACCAACAGGTTCCCTTGGAAATTTCTGCCCACAAAATTTATAATAAGCCTTCATTTGCTTAGTGCGCCAAAAAGAGAAGGCAGGAGCAGGCACAAATTTCTATGCAGGTGGAACCTTGAGTAGTGCAGAGAGGGGGTCAGAACCATGATCTGAGCAATTTCTCCAGGGGGCCAGATTTTCACTTTGTCAGTTTTCGACAAATTTTATATGGTTTCAGCATTTCTCGAACCCACGAACTCAATGGTGCTATCTGTTTCTCCATAAGAGATCTACAATTTTCGGCCTTCTTCAATTTTGGAGGTATAAAGTCGTCATTTTGACTTTTTATGTACTTTCATTATTTTTTCATCTAATGAAAACAGGGCCTCCCCACTAATTCGAGCAGGGCCCAGAGACGTAGTCCCTCCTGGATGAACTCTGATATCAATCCTGTGTCTTCTATGCGCGACTTGCTATTCTTCTCTTCCTCTTCTTTTACACACTTGTAATTTCATGGTTAAATGCAAGCTTAATATGTAATTCTCTAATGCATCACAAGGAAAAAAAATTTGGGATCACTATGTATCATTTATAGATGACTTATCAAGGAATACATGGATATATTTCCTTAAGAAGAAATTCGAAGTCTTTGACAGGTTTAAAGAATTTAAGGCTCTCGTGGAAAATCAGACAACGAAGAAGATAAAGGTGTTGAGGACAGATAACGATGGAGAGTTTTGCAAGAAGGAATTTGAAGAATTCTATAAGAAGTGTGGTATGGCACAGAATAAGACTACTCCATACACACCTGAGCAAAATGGAGTTGTAGAAAGAATGAACAAGACGTTGATGGAAAGGGCAAGCAACATGCTCAATGGTGCCAGGTTAGGACAGGAATTCTGGGCAGAGGTGGTGGAGACTGCATGTTACCTGGTCAACAGATCACCTTCATCAACGTTGGAGGATAAGACTCCACAAGAGATATGGACTGGTAAGAAACCCTCTCTTTCACATCTGAGGGCATTTGGATGTCATGCATATGTACATGTTCCAAAGGAGAAAAGAACAAATTTGGATAGTAAATATGAAAAGTGCATCTTTATTGGGTATAAGGATGGTTTAAAGGGTTATGAGCTTTGGAACCCAGTAACAAGGAGGGTTGTGTACAACCAAGATGTGGTGTTCAGAGAGGTGAAATATGTTATTAAACATGAAGTCCAACCAAAGGAACCTGATAAGATAGAGTTTGAGCTTAAGGAGGAAGAATCACACTCTACAACAAAAGAGGAATTAAAAGATGAAGAGCCACAAACTCCGGTTGTGAGAAGATCAGTTCGAGAAAGAAGGAAGCCAGAAAGGTATAGTCCATCTGCTTTTTGTTCAAATTTTGCTTTATCTATTACTAATGATGATCCCATAACTGTGAAGGAAGTAGTAGATTCAGAGGATGGCAAAATCTGGAAAGAGGCCATGGTTGATGAAATGGCACCTTTGCACAAAAATGAGGCTTGGGATTTGGTGGAGTTGTCGGGTGGAAGGAAACCCATTGGTAGCAAATGGGTGTTCAAGAAGAAGATAAATGCATAAGGAAAGGTGGAGAAATACAAAGCATGGTTGGTAGAAAAAGGTTATTCCCAGGTATCGGTAATTGATTTTGGTGATATTTTTTCTCCTGTTGCCAAGGTAGCTTCTATTAGATTACTTTTATTTGTTGCTGCTGCTTTTGATTTTGAGGTAGAATAGATGGATGTGAAGACATCATTTCTTCATGGGGATCTGGAAGAAGAGATCTACATGAAGAAACCTAAAGGCTTTGTGGTGAAGGGTAAGAAAGAACCGGTATGCAAGTTAAATAAGTCTCTGAATGGGTTAAAATAGTCACAAGGATGTGGTATCAGAAATTCGATACATTTATACGGGGACTTGGCTTCACTATAAGCAAAGTAGATCACTATGTATATTTTAAATTAATTGGTGACCGTGTTATTTATCTGGTCTTGTATGTGGATGATATGTTACTGGTTGGAAATGAAAAAGAAATTATCCAAGATTTGAAGACCCAATTGTCCTCCAAATTCGACATGAAATATCTTGGTGCTGCAAACTATATTTTGGGCATGGAAATTAAAAGAGATCGGGCAAAGAGGAAGATTTGGTTAAACCAGAGGAAGTATGTCGAGACAATACTTCAGAGGTTTAATATGCAAGATAGTAAACCGGTGAAGGTTCCGATTCCTGTAGGTGTAAATTTATCTGCTGAACAGTGTCCCAAGACACAAGAAGAGGAAGAGGACATGTCCCATGTTCCATATGCAAGTGCATTTGGTAGCTTGATGTATGCGATGGTCTATACTAGACCAGACATTGCACATGCAGTGGGAGTATTGAGCAGGTTTCTGTCAAAACCAAGGAAGGAGCATTGGACAACAATGAAGCGGGTCTTCAGGTATTTGCATGGCACTAATGATTTTGGTTTGTGCTACCAAGGAAGACCAAGATTGGACAAAGTTTTGGATATTCATGGCTTTGTTGATGCAAACTGGGCTAGAGATCTAGATCAGAGAAGATCTACAAGTGGGTATGTGTTTAACCTGTTTGGAGGTGCAATCAGTTGGATGAGTAAGAAACAATCTGTAGTGGCATTATCAACTAGAAAGGCAGAATACATGGTAGCCACTCATGTAAGCAAGGAAGAAGTCTGGTTGCAGAGATTGTGTTCAAGTACGGGGTTAGTACAGGGAGCTATAAGGATAGACTGTGACAACCAAAGTGCAATTTTCTTGGCAAAGAACCATGCTTATCAATCAAAGACAAAGCACATTGATGTTCAGTATCACTTTGTGAGGGATATGATACAAGACAAAAAGGTGTTGCTTGTAAAGGTGGGCACTTTGAAGAATACTGCAGATGCATTGACAAAATCTGTGAGCTTTGATAATTTCTCTTGGTGTAGAGAAACAATGGGCGTTGCAGGGCTGGATAAATGACTATCTCTCATGTGGAAAGAAAAAAACAACTGGGAGAATGTTGGGTTGTGTTATATTCTTTCCATGACTAGCTATCCTAGTTAACCAGGGGGTTAGAGGGGTTGGAGCCCCCACTTCATTGCGCAGCGGGGGGGTCATAGGGGATTTGAGGGGGGCGGTTAGCCCCCCCTCTACGGGTCTGGGGCAGCGCCCCGGGTTTTTTTTTTTTTTTGGACCCTATATTAGGTGGGCGGACCTACCCATGGTTTTGTGCATGGTTTTTGCACATGGTTTTGGGCATGATGGTTTTCGTTCCATGGTATTGGATGCTTCAACATGTATATATATGTATTGTAACATTGAAAGGAACATAATGAAAAATCAATATGGTAGTCCCGGTTTTGGGATCCAGGGGAAAATCTCTGTGTATATTTGTTTGAAGTGTTATGCTCTCGCTATTGTTTATTTTCTGTGTTTTAGAATTTGTATGCAGGTAATTTCTGTACGGGGTCAAAACCTACATCTAGAAGGTCATCATTCCATGGGATCGGTAGTTATTCCAGACAGTGATCTTGTTCAGCGCCCGATACTCAATACAAAGTCTCCAAGTCCCATCCTTCTTCCATACCAACACAATCGGGCTCCCACAGGGTGATGAACTCAGCCAGATGTGACCTTTCTGCAACAACTCACGAATCTGCCTCGTGATTTCGTCGTTCTCTAGAACGAAGCGCCGATAGATTAGTCCATTGGGAAATGGTGAACCTGGGGTCAAATTTATGGAGTGCTTGACCTAATAGTGTAGAGGCACCCCTGCGAGGGAGGTGAAGATGTCCTCGTACTCCTCCAAGACCTTGTCCATCTGTTTTTGTCATGAGGAGGGGCCCTGTCTGGAGGTCTTGGCCACCGTCTTCTTCTTTCCTTGAGGGTGTATCATCAGGAAAACGAATTTTCTAGTTTTGAAAATGAGCTTAATGCATTGTTTTGCAGTAACCAAAGAGATGGAGGTAGGCGATGCTACCTCTGGTATTCTTTACAACTTATTTCCCAAAGTAGCAATAACAACACGAGGCCTTGACTCATACACAACATGTCACTTCCACAAGTATGGTTGGCCTAATAATACATCACAAATATCAAGGGGAGCAACGTCACATAATACCTCATCCGTGAAGTGCTTGATAATGTATGGAAGGCGACATTGCTAGCTAACGCGAAGATCTCGTCCTTGGTGAAGTGACCTGATGGTGTACGGTTGTGGGTGTGTTGTGGTCGGTAAGCCTAGCCACTTCACGACCTTTGCCGAAATGAGGTTCTTTTGGCTCCTGTTGTCGAAAATGAATTGTAGCGTGGAACCCTTTACCCACATCTGGGAGTGGAAGAGGCGCTCCTCCTCCTCTGGATCTTCAGGTTCCTCCTTCTGGATCTTCGTGGTGGCAACTGTGGCGTTGGGCTCTGCATCGATAATCTGATTCCCTTTGTCATTCCCCTTGTCAGGTTCTGACTCATAGTTAAAACATGCATCTGATTCCAAAGCCTTCAACTCAGCCACCAGCGACTGCTTGGCCCGACACTCACTTGTGTTGTGAGTGGAGCTCTTATGGAACTCACACTACTTTCCCGTGTCCTTCTTCCGCTTCACAGTGTTGTTATTTGGCTGCGGCTTTAGCCGGTTGTCCTGGGCTGCCCCGCCTTGGCTTTGTCATTTGTTATGCGATTTGGGGGCACCTTTCCCTTTCTTTAGATCTATAGATACAAAGTCTCACTTCTTCTGTTTAGACTTTTGCTCTATCTTGATGACGTATCAGTATGCCGTGTCGAGCGAGGAGATGTCCAGGAACTCCATCTTGTCCTGGATGTACCTGTGTAGGAAACCACAGTACTTGAGTACCAAATGTTTCTCAGAATACTTGATACCCAACTTCATACGAAGGGTATGAAAAACATTGGTAAACTCCAACACATCTTGGTCCCTTCCCTGCCCCAACGTTGTCCACTTTATGTATTTATCCTCATTGATCCCTACAGTGTAGTACTGCTCTTTGATGGCATCCCGAAATGAGTTCCAAGTGGGTGCAGCTGAAAACAATGAGGTCGTACTTTCATCCTTTTGCTCACAGTAGGTTTCCCACCAGTCCTTGATGTGGGGGTTGGCTTTGACAAGAGAAAGTGTAATCTTCTCTCAGCTGGAAAAATTAAGAAAAGAAAAATATCCTTCTAGTAGATTTAACCATTTATCTACAACATCTACATCTATTTGGCCCTCAAATATGGGAATGTCAAATTTTACTTGTTCCTTAAAAGGAGTGGAGCCTCTAGAGTGGCTGCTGGATGTGGATGCACCTTCGATGGGCAACCATTGAAGGATATGGGAAAAGTTATCCATCATTGCGTTCCTTTGTTTCTTGAGGGCCTCATCAAGCAATATTATGATAGGATTTCCTACCCCCTCGTGTTTATTTTCTTCCCCCATCGGCGACCGTCGTGGTTTGCGAGGCTAATCTTGCAAAGGTTCAACTAGATCTAGCCCTAACTCCTTATATCCTGACCTCATTGCGGACATGCAAAAAAAAACAGAGAAAGAGCAGACTGCTCGGATACCACTGATCCAGATTTAAACACAAATGCAACAAATTACAAATATAACCATAAACACAAATATGTAGTAGAAATAACACTTCATTTCATTAATATCAAATACTTAAAGATGCTTACAAACAAAATAGAAATAAGGCAAGCTTGGGCAATGGTAGCTTATCTCTGGGAAGAGATGTGGCGGCTACATGCCATTGAAGTGTTTTATAATGAGGCTCAAAGGATATTTATTACTGAGAAACAATGGAAAACTCTAAACATCCAAAAACCTAACCCTAGGAGATAAAGTGCCAAACTATTAGCGTCGTTTGGGTAAATCGGTACATCAACTTCTCGGGGTTGTAACTTTGGCATACAATCTTTGTTTGACGCGCACAATACATTGCTAGAAATATCTATCAGAGGACTACAAATTTTGAATAATCACCCATGTTGGTCCCAATTTTCCCAAAAAACATCGTTTAGAACCTCAAAACGGCTCTGGAAGTTCAGGACCTGGAAAACTGCCCAAAATAGTAAATTGTGCTACAAATAAGGAAACTAAAAAACTACAAGAAACAATGGTGGGGGTCCAAGTGGAATAGGTGGGTGGCCAAAAATATCCACCTGGATCATTCCCCCCCACTTAGGAAGAAATGGTCCTCATTGTGTTGAGTTCCTCCATGAGATGAGGAAAATTCTACTGAACTTGGTCTCTAGAGAGCCACTTGCCCAGGTGAAGGAGTTGGACTGATTTGACAACTTGATATAGTTGGATCCTTTGTTGTTAGGTGTTCTTCATCTTTGTGTCCATGATCCGATCAATTGTGGCTTGTTCCATGCAATATGGATTTAACTTTGTAGGTGTGAGCTATTCTGCAATGTTTGATGTGTCTAGCAATGGTGGGAAGAATGGTCGAAGGCAGTCCACATTGAACACTGGGTGCAAAATAAGGAGTGGGGGAATGCTGAGCTCAAATGCATTGTCTCCCACAACCTTGGTAATGGTGTAAGGACCATATCAGAGTGGTCTGAATTTCCAATAGGCTCCGGTAAGGCGTTCCTTCTACAAATGCAACCAAACTTTGTCGCCCATCTGAAACTTGTGTGGCACCCAATGTTGATCATGTCACTGCTTATACTTGGCATTTGGTTTCTACAGAATTTTGTGGACCTACTGGAAAATATGTTGGATGTGCTTAATGAATTTTTTTGCCTTATCGACTTCAGACTGGACATGAGCTAAATCTTCCTGAGTAGATGCAAATGGTATCACCACATCAATGGGACATAGTGGCTGGAATCCCAAGCCCACCTGAAAAGGGCTGTGGCCAGTCGAGCTCTGGAGAGCCCAGTTATAGCTATGCTGGACATAGGGGAGGCTCTCATCCCATGTGCGTGGGTTCTTTGAGTTGTACATGCATAGAATGTGTACGATCATCCTGTTGACGACCTTTGTCTGGCCATCAATTTGGGGATGGAAGGCTGTGGACTTAGTGAGCTTGGTGTCCAACATTGACTAGAAACTGGACCAAAATGTACTGAGGAATTTTCTGTCCCTATCTGAGATGATCAACTGTGGGATCCAAAATTGTACCCACACTCGTTCAAAGAAGAGTTTAGCAATGGATTCTATTGTGATATTCTTCTTGCACGCCGCCATAATGGTCATATTTGAGAATCTGTTTATGACCACAAAAACACAGTCGTTGCGATGCATAGTATAAGGAAGGCTCGACATGTAATCCATGGAGATGGATTCCCAAGGTCGACTAGGGGTAGAAAGCGGAGTATAGAGGCCTCGCTTCTTGATGGTTTGTTTGGAAATAGCGCAGGTAGTGTAGGATCTGATGTACTTCCCGAAATCCTGTTGAAGATTCGACCAATAGAAATACTTTTGCAGTACTGCCACCGTTTTCTCGACCTTGAAATGGCCAATAGCCCGGCTATAGTGTGCTTCCCAAATCATCTTGGCATGCTTGCTTGAAAGAACACAAAGCTGTCCTAGGTGGCATAATAGGGAATCCTAGAGGTGAAAATTTGAAACTTGCTAACCCTCCAAGAGCGTCTGGTATGTGTGGCCGAATTTTGGGTCGCTTTTGTAGAGAAGTGACTAATCATAAGTCTCGTGCCCACAAGAGTTGCACACGGTGGTTAACGTCATGATCGATGGTCGACTGAGGTAGTCTGCAACATTATTGGTGTTTTCCTTCTTACACTTGATATTCAAATGGAACTATTGCAGGTATGTGGACCACTTCTGATGGCGATCATTTTGCAACTTCCCTTGTGTCTTTATGAACTACAGGGGTTGGTGGTCTGTGTGGATGACCATTTGCTTACCCAAAATGTAATGCTTCCATTATCGACAGACCTGCATAATGGAATACATATCTTTGTCATAAGTGGGATAATTTCAGGCTGTGTCTGAAAGTATCTCACTGTGATATGCCACTGGATGCCCCTGTTGAGTAGGGACTACTCCAATAGCATAGTCAGAGGCATCTGTCTCAATCTCAAATGGTTGTTGCACGTATGGAAATGTGAGCACTAGGGTAAAGAAGAGGCGATGTTTCCACTATGTGAATACCTTTTGTTGAGATTCATACCAAAATAATTTTTCTTTCACTCCTCCCTTGGTGACTTGACTCAAGGGCCAAGTGATATGAGAGAATCCCAACACAAACTTGTGGTAGAAATTGGCAAGACCTAGAAATTTGCGGAGCTCTGTCGGAGTGGTTAGGGCTCGCCAATCCCGAATTACTTGGATCTAGGATGGATCCACATGTACCCCCCATTCATTAATAATGTATCCCAGATACTGAACCTGGGTCATGCAAAAAGTGAATTTCTCCAAATTGGCACACAACTTGTGTTGCTGCAGTGTTTGGAGAATCTGTTGGATGTGGTGGAGGTGCTCTTCCCAACTCTGGTTGAAGATCAGGATGTCATCCAAGTATACCACTACAAATGAGTTGGTGAATGGCAACAAGATTTCATTGATTAGCCTCATGAAGGTTACAGGAGCATTCAACAACCCGAAAGGCATAACCAACCATTCGAAAAGGCCCTCCTTGGCTTTGAATACAGTCTTCCACACATCAGACGGTTCGATTGGTACCTATTGATATCCGGACTTCAAGTCGATGCTGCTGAAATAGTTTGCCCCCTTGAGTTGGTAAAAAAGGTCATCAATCCATGGGATCAGGTAACTATTACAGAAAGTGATCTTATTTAGTGTCCGATAGTCAATACATAGTCTTCAAGTCCCATCCTTCTTCTGTACCAATACAATTGGCCTCCCACAGGGCGATGAACTTGGCCGAATGTGACCTTTCTGCAGTAGCTCCTAAATTTGCCTCTTGATTTCGTCGTTCTCCAGAACAGAGCACTGATAGATTGGTCCATTGGGCAATGGCGCACCTGGAGTCAGATCGATGGAGTGCTTGTCCTAACAGTGCAGAGGCACCCCTGAGGGGAAGGTGAAGGTGTCCTCATAATCCTCCATGACCTTGTCCATCTGTTGTTGTCATGCGGAGGGTCCCTATCTGGAGGTCGTGGCCAATGTCTTCTTCTTTCTCTGAGGGCATATCATCAAGAAAACAAATTTCCCAGTTTTGGAAATGAGCTTACTGCATTGTTTTGTAGTAACCAAAGAGATGGCGGTAGGCGGTGCTACCTTCGATATCCTATACAACTTATTTCCCAAAGTAGCAATAAAAACACGAGGCCATGACTCATACACAACATGTCGCTTCCACAAGTATGGTTGGCTTAATAATACATCACAAATATTAAGGGGATCAACGTCACATAATACCTCATTCGTTAAGGGCTTGATGCTGTATGGAAGGCGACACTATTGGCTCACATGAAGATCCCGTTCTTGGTGAAGCCACCCGATGGTGTACGGTTGTGGGTGTGCTGTGGTCGGTAAGACCAACCGCTTCATAAACTCTACCAAAATGAGACTCTTTTGGCTCTCGCTGTCGACAATGAACTATAGCGAGGAACCCTTTACCCACATCTTGGAGTGGAAGATGCGCTCCTTCTCCTCTCGATCTTCGGGTTCCTCCTAGATCTTCATGGTGGCAACGGTGGCGTTGGGCTCCACATCGATAATATGCTTCCCATTGTCATTCTTGTTTTTGGGTTCTGACTTAGAGTTGGAACATGCATTTGATTATGAAGCTTTCAGCTCGTCCACCAATGACTTCTTGTCCCGAAACTCGTGTTGTGAGTGGATCTCTTATGGAACTCACACCACTTTCCCCTATGCTTCTTCAGCTTCCTGGTATTATTATTTTCTTGTGGCTTTGGCGGTTTGTCCTGGGTCACCTCGCCTTGCCTTTGTCCTTTATTCTATGGTTTGGGGCACCTTCCCTTGCTTCAGATTCGTAGATCCAAAGTATTGCTTCTTCTATTTAAAATTCTTCTCAATCTTGACGATGTATCGGTATGCCGTGCTGAGCGAGGAGATGTCCAAGAATTCCATCTCATCCTAGATGTACCTGTGTAGGCAGCCGTAGTACTTGAGTATCAAATGTTTCTCATAATCCTTTATACCCAACTTCATGCGAAGGGTATGAAAAACATTGGTAAGCTCTAACACATCTTGGTCCCTTCCCTACTGCAGCGTTTTCCACTATGTATTTATCCTCATAGCTCCCAACACGGTAGTAATTCTCCTTGATGGCATCTAGGAATGAGTTCCAAGTGGGTGCGACTGAAAAGAACGAGGTTGTAATTTCATCCTTCTACTCCCATTAGGTTTCCCACCATTCCTTGACGTGGAGGGGCGACTTTGAGAAGAGAAAATGTAATCTTTTCTCGACTGGAAAAATCATGAACAAAAAAATATTCTTCTAGCAGATTTAACCATTTATCTGCGACATCTCCATCTATTTGGCCCTCAAATATGGGAATGTTAAAGTTTACTTGTACCTTGAAAGGAGTGGAGCCTCCAAAGTGGCTGCTAGATGTGGATGCACCACCGGTGGGCAACCATTGAAGGATATGGGCAAAGTTATCCATCATTGTGTTCCTTTGTTTCTCGAGGGCCTTTTCGAGTAATATTTTGATAGGATCTCCTGCCCCCTTGTCTTTCTTTTCTTCCCCCATGGGCGGTCGTCAGGGTTTTTGAGGATGATCTTGCAAAGGTTCAGCCAGATCAAGCCCCAATTCCTTATATCCCAACCTCGTTGGGGAAATGTAAATAAAAACAAAGAAAGAGCAGACCGCTCTGATACCACTGATCCAGATTTAAACAGGAACACAAAAAATTATAGATATAACCATAAATACAAAGATGCAATAGAAATAACACATCATTTCATTAATAGAAAATCCCAAATGACTTGGATCTTGGATGGATCCACATGAACCCCCCGTTCATTAATAATTTATCCTAGATATTGAACCTCGGTCATGCCAAAAGTGCATTTCTCCAAATTGGCACACAACTTGTGTTGCTGCAATGTTTGGAGAACCTGTCGAATGTTGTAGAGGTGCTCTTCCCAACTCTGGCTGAAGATCAGGATGTCATCCAAGTATACCACTACAAATGAGTTGTTGAATGGCCGCAAGATTTAATCCATCAACCTCATGAAGGTTGCAGGAGCATTCATCAACCTAAAAGGCGTAACCAACCATTTGAAAAGGCCCTCCTTGTCTTTGAAGGCAGTGTTCCACACATAAGAGGGTTCGGTTGGTACCTGGTGATATCCGGACTTCAAGTCAATCTTGCTGAAATATTTTTCCCCCTTGAGTTGGTCCAAAAGGTCACCAATCTGTGGGATCAGATACCTATTCCGGACATTGATCTTGTTCAGCGCCCGATAGTCAATACAGAGTCTCCAAGTCCCATCCTTCTTCTGTACCAACATGATCGGGCTCCCACAATGCGATGAACTCGGACGGATGTGACCTTTTTCTAGCAGCTCTTGAATCTACCTCTTGATTTCATCATTCTCCAGAACGGAGCACAAAAGGGTATGAAAAACATTGGTAAACTCTGACACATCTTGGTCCCTTCCCTACCGCAGCGTTGTCCACCTTATGTATTTATTCTCATAGCTCCCGACACAGTAGTACTACTCCTTGATGGAATCTTGGAATGAGTTCCAAGTGGGTGTGGCTAAAAACAATGAGGTCATACTTTCATCCTTCTGCTCATAGTAGTTTCCCACCAGTCCTTGACATGGGGGGGCGACTTTGAGAAGAGAAAATGTAATCTTTTCTCGGCTAGAGAAATCATGAACATAAAAATATCCTTCTAGAATATTTAACCATTTATCTACGACATCTACATCTATTTGGACCTCAAATATGAGAATGTCAAAGTTTACTTATACATTTAAAAGAGTGGAGCCTCCAGAGTGGCTGCTGGATGTGGATGCACTGCCTATGGGCAACCATTGAAGGATCTGGGGAAAGCTATCCATCATCATGTTCCTTTGTTTCTCGAGGGCCTCCTCGAGAAATATTTTTATAGGATCTCCTGCCCCTTCATCTTTATTTTCTTCCCCCATGGGTGACCGTTGGGGTTTGTGAGAATGATCTTGCAAAGGTTCAACCAGATCAATACCTAACTCCTTATATCCCAACCTCATTTGGGACATGCAAAGAAAAACAGAGAAAGAGCAGGCCGCTCTGATACCACTGATCCAAATTTACACATGAACTCAACAAATTACAAAAATAACCATAAATACAAAGATGCAGTAGAAATAACACTTCATTTCATTAATATCAAATACTAAAATATGATTACAAACATGATAGAAATAAGACTAGCTCGGGCGATGGTAGCTTATCTTTGAGAAGAGATGTGGTGGCTACATGCCTCTGAACTATGTTACAATGAGGCTCAAAGGCCTGTTTATTATTGAGAAACAATGGAAAAGTTAAACATCCAAAAACATAACCGTAGGAGATCAAGCGCCAAACTATGGGCCTCATTTGGGTAAATCAGTACATCAACTTCCCGGGGTCGTAACTTTGGCATACGATTTTCGTTTGACGGGAACAATACCTTGTTAGAAAGATCTATTCGAGGACTAGAACTTTTGAAATACCAACATGGGTTTTAAATCCATGTTGGTCCCAATTTTCCCAAAAAACGTCATTTAGTGCCTGAAAATGGTTTTGGAAGTTCAAGACCCAAAAAACTGCCAAATATAGTAAATTGTGCTACAAATAAGGAAACTGAAAAACTGAAAGAAACAATAGTGGGGGTCCAAGTGGAATAGGCGGGTGGCCACCAATATCCACCTGGATCATTCCTCCCCCATTAGGAAGAAATGGCCCCATTGCATTGAGTTCCTCCATGAGATGAGGAAACTTCTGCTGAACTTGGTCTCCGGTGAGCCACTTGCCCTGCTGAAGGAGTTTGTCTGCTTTGATAACTCGATATAGTTGGATCCTTTGTTTACAGGTGTTCTTATTCTGCGTGTCCATGATCTGATTAGTTGTAGCTTGTTCCATGCAATCTTGATTTAACTCTATAGGTGTGAGTTGTTCTGCAATGTTTGATGTGTCTAGCAATGGTGGGAAGTATGGTCGAAGGCGGTCCACATTAAACACTGGGTGTAGGCCAAGGAATGGGGGAATGCGGAGCTCAAATGAATTATCTCCCACAACCTTGGTAATGGTGTAAGGACCATATCAAAGTGGTTTGAGTTTCCGATATGCTTCGGTAAGGCGTTCCTTATGCAAATGCAACCACACTTTGTCACCCACCTGAAACTTGTGTGACATTCGATGTTGATCATTTCATTGCTTTTACTTGGAATTTGATTTCTCTAAAATGTCGTGGACCTGTTGGTGGATATGTTGGATGTGCTCAATGAAGTTTTTTGCCTTATCAACTTCAGACTAGACATGAGCCAAATCTGCCTGAGTAGAAGCAAATGGTATGGCCACATCAATGGGACATAGTGGATGGAATCCCAAGCCCACCTGAAAAAGGTTGTGGCTAGTTGAGCTATGGAGAGCTAGGTTATTGCTATGCTGGACATAGGGGAGGATCTCATCCCATGTGCGTGGGTGCTTTGAGTTGTACATGCACAAAATGTGTATGATCATCATGTTGATGATCTCTGTCTGGCCATCAGTTAGGGGATGGAAAGTTGCGGACTTAGTGAGCTTGGTGTCCAGCATCGACCAGAGACTGGAACAAAATGTACTGTAGAACTTGCTGTCCTGATCTCAGATGATCGACAGTAGGATCCCAAAGTGTACCCAAACTTTTTCAAAGAAGAGTTTAGTAGTGGATTATGATGTGATATTCTTCTTGAAAGCTGCCATAATGGTCATCTTTGAGAATCTGTCGACGATACAAAAAAAATTCATTGCCATGCTTAGTGGAAGAAGGCTCGACATGAAATCCATGGAGATGGATTCCCATGTTTGACTAGGGGTATGCAACGGAGTATAGAGGCCTTGCTTCTTGATGGTAGGTTTGGAAATGGCTTAGGCCGTGTAGGATGTAATGTACTTCCTGACATCCTGTCGAAGATTTGGCCAACAAAAATACTTCTGCAGTACTGCCACCATTTTCTCGACCCCGAAATGCCCAACAGTTAGGCTGTAGTGCGCTTCCCAAATCATCTTAGCACACTCGCTTGAAGGAACAAAAAGGTGTCCCAGGTGGCATAACAGGGCATACCGGAGGTGAAAATCTAGAACTTGCTGACCCTCCAAGAGCGTCTGGTATGTGTGGCCAAATTCTCGATTGCTTTTGTAGAGAAGTGACCAATTAAAAGTCTCGTGCCCACAAGAGTTGAGCACGATGGTTAATGCCATGATCGATGGTCGACTGAGGCAGTCTGCAACATTATTGGTGCTTCCCTTCTTACACTTGATATTCAAATGGAATTGTTGCAGGTATGTGGACCACTTCTGATGGCGATCATTCTGCAACTTCCCTTGCATTTGTATGAACTGCAGGGGTCGGTGGTTTGTCTGGATGACCATTTCCTTCCCCAGAATGTAATGCTTTCATTGTCGAAAGGCCTCCATAATGGAATACATCTCTTTTTCATAAGTGGGATACTTCCGAACTGTGTCTGAAAGTGTCTCACTGTGATATGCCACTGGATGCCCCTGTTGAGTAAGGGCTGCCCCAATAACGTAGTCATAGGGAATCTATCTCGATCTCAAATGGTTGTTTCACGTATGGTAATGTGAGCACTGGGGCAGAGCAGAGGCGATATTTCAACTTTGGGAATGCCTTCTATTGAGATTCATACCAAAATAATTTTGCTTTCACTCCTCCCTTGGTGACTTGACTTAAGGGCCAAGTGATATGAGAGAATCCCAACACGAACCTGCAGTAGAAATTGGCAAGACCTAGAAAGCTGGAGAGCTCTATCATAGTGGTTGGGGATGAATAATCCCAAATGACTTGGATCTTAGCTAGACCCACATGCACCCCCAATTCATTAATAATGTATCCTAGATACTAAACCTGGGTCATGCCAAAAGTGCATCTCTCCAAATTGGCACACATCTTGTGTTGTCGCAGTGTTTGGAGAACCTGTCGGATGTGGTGGAGGTGATCTTCCCAACTATGGCTGAAGATCAGGATGTCATCCAAGTATACCACTACAAATGAGTTTGTGAATGGTTGCAAGGTTTCATCCATCAGCCTCATGAAGGGCCTCATGAAGGTTGCAGGAGCATTTGACAACTCGAAAGGCATAACCAACCATTTGAAAAGGCCCTCCTTGGCTTTGAAGGTAGTCTTCCACACATCAGAGGGTTTGATTGTCACCTAGTGATATCCAGACTTCAAATCAATCTTCCTAAAATATTTTTCCCCCTTGAGTTGGTCTAAAAGTTCATCAATCTATGGGATCGGGTACCTATTCTAGACAATGATCTTATTTAGCGCTCGATAGTCAATACAGAGTGTCCAAGTCCCATACTTCTTCTTACCAAAAAGATCGAGCTCCCACAGGGTGTTGAACTTGACCAGATGTGACCTTTCTGCAACAGCTCCTGAGTTTGCCTCTTATTTTCGTCGTTCTCCAGAACAGAGCGTTGATAGAATGGTCCATTGGGTAATGGTGCACCTGGGATCAGGTCGATGAAGTGCTTGACGTGAGAGTGCAGAGGCACCCCTGTAGGGGAGGTGATGATGTCCTCTTACTCCTCCACGACCTTTTCCATTTGTTGTTGTCATGGGGAGGGACCCTGTCTGGAGGTCGTGGCCACCGTCTTCTTCTTTCCTTGAGGGTGTATGATCACGAAAGAAAATTTCCCAATTTTGGAAATGAGCGTACTGCATTGTTTTGCAGTAACCAAAGAGATGGCGGTAGGCTATGCTACCTCTCGTATCGTGTACAAAGTATTTCCCAAAATAGCAATAAGAGCACAAGGCCTTGACTCATACACATCATGTCGCTTCCACAATTTTGGTTGGCCTAGTAATAAATCACAAAAATCAAGGGGAGCAATGTCACATAATACCTCATCCATGAAGGGCTTGATGCTATATGGAAGGCGACATTGCTGGCTCAGCCGAAGATCCTGTCCTTGGTGAAGCCACCCAATGGTGTATGGTTGTGGGTGTGATGTGGTTGGTAAGCCCAACCCCTTCACAAGCTCTACCGAAATAAGGTTCTTTTGGCTACTACAGTTGACAATGAACTGTAGCGAGGAACCCTTTACCCACATCTAGGAGTGGAAGAGGCGCTCCTCCTCCTCTGGATCTTCAGGTTCCTCCTTCTAGATCTTTGTGGTGGCAATGTTGGCGTTGGGCTCTGCATCAATAATCTGCTTCCCTTTTTCATTCTCCTTGTGGGGTTTTGACTCAGAGTCGGAACATGCATATGATTTTGAAGCCTTTAGCTTGACCACCGGTGACTGCTTGGCCCAACACTCACTTGTGTTGTAAGTAGAGCTCTTATGGAACTCACACCACTTTCCCGTGTCCTTCTTCAGTTTCGCGATGTTGTTCTTTTCTTGTGGCTTTGGCGGGTTATTCTGGGCCACCCCACCTTGGATTTGTCCTTTGTTCAACAGTTTGTTGGCACCTTTCCCTTGCTTCAGATTCACAGATCTAAAGTCTCGCTTCTTCTGTTTAAACTTCTGTTTGATCTTGAGGACATATCGGTATGCCGTGCGGAGCGAGGAGATATCCAGAAACTCCATCTCGTCCTGGATGTACCTATGTAGGCAGCCGCAGTACTTAAGTACCAAATGTTTCTCAGAATCCTTGATACCCAACTCCGTGCGAAAGGTATGGAAAACATTTTTAAACTCCAGCACATCTTGGTCCCTTCCCTGTCGTAGCATTTTCCACTTTATGTATTTATCCTCATACCTCCCGACAAGGTAGTACTTCTCCTTGATGGCATCCTGGAATGAGTTCCAAGTGGTGCAAATGAAAACAATGAGGTTGTACTTTAATTCTTCTGTTCTCAGTAGGTTTCCCACCAGTCCTTGACGGGGGGGGGGGGGGCGACTTTGAGAAGATAAAATGTAATATTTTCTCAACTGGAAAATGAACATAAAAATATCCTTGTAGCATAAAAACTTATGTTGATGCACGAAACTGATAGCTGGTAAACTTGAATGTTAAAATACACAGAAGGTATTTAAAAATAATAATTTATTATCATAGAAAAATGTATATGATGATTTGAATGTACAATGAGGACCCTACTTTTATACCTCAGCAGGTGACCTTTCGTGAATGGGCATGTCTTTTAGACATGTCTTTTCACTTAATTTAATGACTAATTAACCTAATTAATTATTAAATTATTTAATATTTATATTCATTTTATTTCGCTAATTGTTATGAATTATATTCATAACATAGCCTCTCCCTTCGGAAGCTTTGTCCTCAAAGCTATATTGCTGGCAATTGTCTTTGGGATGGTTGTCCTTTTGGCATATAATCTGAGCATTGTTTTCATCATGTAGTTCATCAGTAATATTACCTTGGAACATATATATATATATATATATATATATATATATATATATATATATATATATATATATATATATATATATATATATATATATATATATATTTTATTTAATTAACACTGTATTTTTTTAATAATAATTTTTTTATTATTAATATTTTTTAATTATTTTTTTTTCAATTATAAGTAAATGGTATACTTCATCTAATACATTATTATTATTTTTTATTTTTAATAATAATTTTATTATTATTATATATATATATATATATATATATATATATATATATATTTTTATAAGTAAATGGTATACTTCATCTCTGAATAGTTTATAAAGGAGTAAAATCTCTGTCTAATTTAACTTCTGTTATACACTTCTACTAGGAAGAGCAAATAACCAACACGCTCTTTAGCCAAAGTACCACAACTATGAATAACAAGCGTCGACGGAGGAGTGTTGCAGTGCCTTATAAATATTCGGAACAAACATTAGAGAGTCTATAGTCGTGAGTCATATTTTCTTTTTCTCATGGCGTCGTTTCTGATATATGCTTCCATTTCTTTTCATTTTCTCGTGTAGATTTCTTAATGGTTTCTTTTATCATTTTTTGTTGTTGTTGTTGTAGTAATATTCCCGTGGATATTTTAATTATATAATCGCACTATTATGAACTATATAGTGTTATAATTTTTATGTCTAATCCACCGATGTCATGCCTGACCATCACGATGTTTGACCGAGAGTCATGCTACATCGTTGACCTTTTTACGGATTTCGGAAAAGCTTCGTTATCTGGAGAGCGAGGAGCTTCTGACAATTCGTTTTCTGGAGAGCAAGTTGGTTCGATCGCCTCTTTCAAAAGGCGCAGGAGCTCCGTATTTCCTCTTAGAACGTCGGCGGCATCGAACCGATATGGCTGATATGGGACGCCCGCTGCAGCATCAGCTTTCAGTTTGTTTAATATTTCAGTCCCGCGTCTCATTATGATATCGAACGATGTTAACCGTGTCTCATTAGGGTTGTTGACACTAGCAGCAATTAAAAAATTACAGACATTGCTTTTAAAGTCAGAAATTGTAGACTCCCGATCTGTCTGGTCCTTAGCCCCATGAAGAGAAAGACATGGATAGCCATGTTTAAGCAATTCCTTGAACATAACGTCACATTTTTCCTCTGAATGTACAAAGACTAAAATTTTTCCCTTTTCATACCACTCACCACGAAGCTCTGAAAGTCTCAAGAATCTTTGACCTTCGGGATGAAACTCTATAGATTGCGTTATATTCTTATTAACAACACTACGTCCACCAACTTGAATTTCCACTAGCTTATTCAATACTTTGCGAGCAAGAACCTCTACCTGCCTAGGAAATGTGGTAGAGAAGAGCACAGTTTGTCTGTCTAGTCTGGTATTTTGAACAATTATAGTTATTTGAGGCTCAAAAACCATATCAAACATCCTATCAGCTTCATATATAACAAGGTAGGTGACTCTGCGAAGATTTGATATCTTACTGCCACTTGTACATAAGATATCAATCATTCTACCAAGTGTGCATACCACGATTTCAGTACCTTTCTTCAAATCACTAATTTGTTGTGCCACTCCTGAACCTCCATAGATAGGTACACAATTCAATCCTACAACCTTAGCAAATTTCTTGATATCAGAGTGAATCTGTTGAACAAGCTCTCTCGTGGGAGCCATAATCAAACCAATTGGTCCATCAAATACAGGAGTCTTACCCGAACCTGTTTTTGCTATACCGATACAGTCTCTTCCACTCATGATCACAGGAAGGGCCTGAGCTTGAATAGACATAGGATTCTCGAAGCCTAATTTTTTGATGACTTCGAGGACATTACGAGTCAATCCAGTCTAGTTCCATGTCTTGACAGCCTTCAGTGTGTCTTTTCCACGAATCTTCAACTCAAGCTGCTTTCTGTAAAGTGCAACTTTCTCTGATGTCATCAGAGATATTTCTCTTACTTCCCGGTAAAAGTCTTTCTTGAAGGGAGCATACTGCACCTTGGAGTGGTCCACAATAGATAGTTTCTCAATTTTAGTTTTCTTCATTCTCTTCATGAACTCGTCACCATTTTCGTCATCCACTTGATCTTCATTGAAGTCTTCATCTTCTTCGTTATCCGTATCAGACTCTTCACCTTGTATAATTCCCCCGAGAGTGTTTTTGATAGTCCTCTTTCCTTTGGAGCCTACACCTTTGGCTTCATTATCAATTTCATTACCAGACATGGAATTTTCTATTGTACTATTCAAATTTTCCATGTCAGATGTAACCAAGGTATTCATGAATGCATCCAGAGGATCAATTTCATCTTCAACATTGGCATCGAATTTATCAATCTTCATGGCCTCTCCATTCAGCATATTTTGAACCTTCGAATCAACCATTACAATGTTTCCATTTTCAAACCCAGGAACATCTCCATGTGTTTTCATAACAGCCAATACATCATCATCATCAGATTCTTCACCTTCAAGGGTCCATTTTTTTCCAGCTTTAGCCTCTGGTTCACCCTTATCCTCCCCTCTCTTTTCCTTCATTCGCTTCAGCTCTTGCCAATCTGATTCGGATGGTGAATATGTATTGATTTTTGCACAAGTCTCCTTAAAACATGTTGTAGCTTCAGCACATGATTTTTCTAAATGACAAAATACTTCTTGAATTTTATTAGAATTTTCCATGGATTCAAAACGTGAATGTAATGATATATTGTGCGGCCAACTACGTTCAAAGGCCAACATGATTATATCGTGTGCCATAGCTCTGATACCACTATACCATAAAAACTTATGCTGATGCACGAAACTGATAGTTGGTAAACTTGAATGTTAAAATACAAAGAAGGTATTTAAAAATAATAATTTATTATTATATAAAAATGTATATGATGATTTGAATGTACAATGAGGACCCTGCTTTTATACTTTAGTAGGTGACCTTTCGTGAATGGGCATGTCTTTTAGACATGCCATTTCACTTAATTTAATGACTAATTAACCTAATTAATTATTTAATTATTTAATATTTATATTCATTTTATTTCACTAATTGTTATGAATTTTATTCATAACAATCCTTCTAGCATATTTAACCATTTATCTACGACATTTGCATCTATGTGGCCCTCAAATATGGGAATGTCAGAGTTTACTTGTACCTTAAAAGGAGTGGAGCCTCCAGAGTGGCCGCTGGATGTGGATGCACTGCCAGTGGGCAATCGTTGAAGGATCTGGACAAAGTTATCCATCATCGCGTTCCTTTGTTTCTCGAGGGCCTCCTCAAGCAATATTTTGATATGATCTCCTTCCCCCTCGTCTTTATTTTCTTCCCCCATGGGCGGTCGTCGGGGTTTGCGAGGCTAATCTTGCAAAGGTTCAACTAGATCGAGCCCTAACTCCTTATATCCCAACCTCGTTGGGGACATGCAAAGAAAAACAAAGAAAGAGCAGACCACTCTGATACCACTGATCCAGATTTAAACAAGAATGCAACAAATTACAGATATAACCATAAATACAAAGATGCAGTAGAAATAACACTTCATTTCATTAATATCAAATATTGAAATTTGCTTACAAACAGAATAGAAATAAGACGAGCTAGGGTGATGGTAGCTTATCTCTTAGAAGAGATGTGGTGGCTACATGCCTTTGAATTGTCTTACAATGAGGCTCAAAGGGCTATTTATTATTGAGAAACAATGGAAAACTCTAAACATCGAAAAACTAACCCTAGGAGACGAAGCGCCAAACTATGGGTCTCGTTTGGGTGAATTGGTACATCAACTTCCTAGGATTGTAACTTTGGCATACGATCTCTGTTTGATGCACACAATACCTCGTTAGAAAGATCTACATGAGGACTACAACTTTGGAATGACCAACATCAATCAAATACCCATGTTGGTCCCAGTTTTCCCAAAAAATGTTGTTTAGGGCCTCAAAATGACTCCGGAAGTTCAAGACCCGAAAAATGCCAAAAATAGAAAATTGTGCTACAAATAAGGAAAATGAAAAATTGAAAGAAATAATGGTGGGGGTCCAAGTGGAATAGGCAGGTGGAGACCAATATCCACCTGGATAAAAAAAAGTGTTGAAAATGCAAAAAAGGTCCTTACCTTACCCTAGCATGGAAGTAAAGATGTATATAATCTTATGGTCGAAGACAACATATATGTTGAATCCTTAAAAGACAATTTATCTTCATTGGATCTTTGATCTATACAAAAAATCTCGCCTATGATCTCTTTCCAACACATCTGAAATGGGTTCTTTAAATGCAGATACAACATCCTTTGACACCAATTTTAGCTCTGTCAAATGCCCTAACGTCACA